>OX579654.1:14599985-15044039 GCA_951230895.1 Carpatolechia fugitivella | reverse complement strand
CACTGAATTTTCAGGTGCCGGGATTTTTAATGTTTTTTGCTGAAGTTTTTCATACAAAATGCTTTCTTCAAATATTGTAGAATCAGAACATCTTCCATAAGAACCTATGTCAACAAATGTAAACATGTAATTGCTGTCGCAAGTGGCTAGTAATATCATTGAGAAGTATTTTTTGTAGTTGTAATATGAGGAACCAGTGTTTCGAGGTTTTTTTAGCCTTATGTGCTTACCATCAATAGCACCGAGACAATATGGAAAGTTTGCTCTATTATTAAAACCTTTTGCTATGTTTTTCCACTTGTCTTCAGTCAGTTCTGGCATAACTATATCTTTTAAGGAAATCCATATGTTGCTACACACATCTATGATTATCTCTCTTATTGTGCTTACTCCATGTCGATAAGCCCAGTGCAAATCATCAATAGAACATCCACTTGCTAAATATCTGAAAAAAAATCATACTAATTGTTTAAAAAATATTATTTTCAGCTTTACAACTTCAAAAGAAGTGGAAACTACTACGAGATAATTTTACTCGATATGAAAAGAAAATTAACATGATGAAAAGTGGATCAGCGAGTTCCAACTTAAGACCGTGCACATATCATCAACAGTTACTTTTTTTGAAAGACCTACAAGATAGAGGCGAAAGATCGTCCAATTTGGATTCCACCCCTGAAGAGCCCCCAAGTGTAGAAAAAAATACGAAAAAAAAGACTATTAGTAAACGTAAGTCCCAAAATTCAGAAGACGAGCTGATCGAAAAGTTAACTAAAAGAGTCAATAAGAAAATAAATGACGATGAAGAAGAAAGAGATGAAGACCGATTATTCCTTCTTTCTTTGTGTAAAGACTTTTAGGATCATTTTAAACTGGAAGCTAAGGCTGATTTTATAAATACAATAAAAAAATATACAGCCCAATATAATGTACCAGGACCGCCATATCAGTCTATCAATGATTTCAGAGGTTATTTTACTTCAAATGTGAACTACAACACGGCCTCGACTTCAAATGTACCTCCTATCCAACAGGAGACTTTCAGTCGACCAGCAACTACAGAATCCCAATATAGTAATATTGCCTCACCTGACAATTACAGCGATGATGGTAGCACGTCGTACTTAAAGGAGATATTTTGATAACTTTTTAATTTACAAATTTCGCAATAATGTAACTATTTCATGTAATTTAATTCATAACTCCTAGCTACTTCATTATTACCTAACGGTGTTTTTAAAGAATTATTTTGTAAGAACTTTGTAAGAATTTTCATTTTTTTTACTGTAGAACTTTTAAAGTTTTTTTGAGAAGAAAGAATTAATTGTTGTGCTCTTGACTGTACACTGTAAAACTAAGTTAAAGATAGGCAGAAGATTAAAAATTCGTAATAACGTTTTTGGTTTTGTTTAAATATGTGAACTGCTTACCTCAAAGTGATTGCAATCCTCTCTTCTGCTGATATACTTTTTCTCATTGTGGTAT
Source organism: Carpatolechia fugitivella (assembly GCA_951230895.1). NCBI lineage: Eukaryota > Metazoa > Arthropoda > Insecta > Lepidoptera > Gelechiidae > Carpatolechia > Carpatolechia fugitivella. The sequence continues at coordinate 15,042,554 of OX579654.1, read as the reverse complement.
CTTGTCGGCATATTTTATTTTTTAAGATGTCTGTTAATTCATCAAAACTCTTTCTAGACATTCGAAAATATTTGTGAAAACATTTTTCCTGTGTTCTGATTTTTGGTATTAAAGTATAAAAATCACCTTCGTGTTTGTATTGTAATATTAATTGAACCCATGTCTCCCGATTTTTAGCTTTTTTGGCTTTACGAGTACGACGACGGCGAAGTAAAAGAAACAGCAAAGCTTCGTCATATCTCATCATAAAATTATTTGACAACACGTGTATACTCTTATAAATTCCGGCGAGCACTGATTTTGTATACTCTATAAAAATCTTTGTCGCATCGCAGTTCAGGTGCAGTTTGAATGCAATTGACGCGACTGCAATGAAACTGCACGCCAACTGCCCGTCAACGTGCAGTTTTATTGCAGTCGGTGTGCAGTCATTGTAACTGCACTCAGACTGCAATCAAACTGCACGCCAACTGCCCGTCGACGTGCAGTTTGATTGCAGTCGAGCCAACTGCATTCAAACTGCATCTGAACTGCCATTTGGCAGTCGGATTGCAGTTGGATTGCAGACCGTCTGTCTAGACCCTAAGCGTAAACATTTTTGTTTTTGCGGTACAAGACTGGTGTTTTTACGCAATAAGTGTGTATAGATTAGTTATTAATCTACGTGAACGTGCGGAAAGGTGTTGGCGGTACAGCAATAAGCTTAAGAGGTAAGAATACCTGTTATTAGTCTGATATTTTCTTGTTTTCTCATCGTTAATAAAATTCTAACCTATAAATTAACTTACAAGTAACACACTTGTTATTACAAGATTATTTAGAACAAAAATACAGTGTCAAGAAAAGTAAATCGGACAAAATAATTGACTTTTTCAAAAACTTGGGGGAAACTGTTTCTAATTTTCCAGAAGATGTCCAAATTCGGGTAAAACGTGATGTTTTTAAAATAGTAAGCGAAGCAGAGGAGTTGGTTTTCAAGGATAAGTCTAAACCACAATATGTATTAGAATTATCTCAAGAGAGCCCAGAGCCTATAATCGTTATTAATTCAAACGATAATGTGCAACCCCCACAAAAAATAATAACACGAACTTCATCAAACGTTGTGAATCCAAATAATATTTTTATTGGTCTTTATCTTGAGGATAACGCAATAGATGTTTTTTTAAATTCTATTCAACAAAAAAAATATGACAAAATTGGAAAAAATCAGTAATATTTGATACTGTTTTAGCATGCTGACTTTATTAATTGGGGGATAGTTTTAATAATCTTGAAATTAAAAAGTTTATTCTGCTGTGATTTTGTGAAAATATAATGGCTGATTATTTTATATTTGTATTTTATTATGTATTCCACAATCATTTCTTTAAAATGAAAACATGCCGTAACTAGCGTTTATCTTTACTATTTAGCATTAATAAAATTGAATAACAAATAATTTATCGGCACAAGCTTTTAAAGTAAGTAGTAGAGGTAGGAAATAAGTTCATCGTGAATAAAAATTTTTAATTATGATCACATCTAATCGAACCAAATTACTTCACTCAGGTAATCGATTTTTTGTTATTTTATTTAACCGACTTCAAAAAAAGAAGGTTGTATTTTTTTATGTAGGGGAAGGTAGGGTACCTGTATTTAAGTCGTACCGCCATCAGAATTCTATCAAATAGCGTTATTTTTTTACTTTGGCAACACCAAAATGTAGTTGTCAACGCAAAATTAATGTTGTTAATTTGTTGCGGCTCTTCAGCTACCGTAGCGTCAGTGCTGATTAAAATCAAAATATTGGTGAAATATTATTATTTTTTGAAGTGACGACTTAAGCTATAGCATATTCATGGTAAGATTTTTACAACTTGTTATTATTTAGTGACAAATATACACGAATGCTCTTTTCATCGGATTCTGACCTTGAAGTGAGGAGAAAGAAAACGCTGCCGATGTCGGAGACACCTAACATGAAGAACTTGGAAAATGATTGCGATAAGTACAAGCTGTATAAGGTGCCGGGGTACTCCAGAAAGTATCCTGATAACTCTAACAAATCCGATTTTATCGTATTCTTATCGCGTGTCGAGGAGAACAGGCCTTTTTCAGACAAGGACCGCTTGGCTTTGTCAAAAGCTCTGAGGAACCACTGAGTCTCAGGTTTATACAAAATGAGAAACTGCTAAAAGCGCTTTCTTTGAAAGCTTCAATTCCTGCAGGCGACACAGAGGTAACAGGGGTTCTAACTTCTGCACCCGTAGAACTGTCAAATAAACAAAGAAGGATGTCAAAAATTTACCTGACAAACTTTTTTTTTGTGAATTTGTGTATAATAATGTTTATATAGTTAGAAAAACGCTTTTTCTATTCACGAATCACTTGCATTAACCTAAATTGGTAATCTAGAAAAAGAGATATTAAATCTGTAACCTTTCACAATCATTCAAGGTTCGATTTATTTTTGAGCTGGCAATCCCTCTGAAACGTAGTGATGTAGATGACAGATATTTACCGATTTTAAAAATAATCGTATCATGTGTTTCCAAGTTGGTTTCCAATGCACCAGGAATGGGGAGTCTCATCTATTGGACAATGCGCTCAGTATGATGTTTGAGCTCCGATGCAAGGGTTCCAGATATTAGGGCCCTCCACATGACGTTTTTTTCACACTCGTTTGTATCGATACAAAAGCAAGTTGATCGCTCAGCAAACGGAAGGTAGCCGGCACGTTTTAACCTTTACACACGATCCTTACGTTTGTATCGTGTCTGTATCGCGTTTGTCTATCGATCGGCGCCGCTTTTGACTGCAGTATCGCAATGACATTGCTCGAGACTACACTGCTGTGCGTTCGTATCGATACAAACGCGTGTTCAAAGCGCGTTTCGATAGCGATCAACTTGCGTCTGTATCGATACGTTTGGTTTGGTTGGCGCGTTTTATTTGGTTCAAAAAAACGTGTAATATCTGCCAAAGCGCGAAGAAAACGTACAGAAGACGCGCGCATCAAAAACGCGCGTCGTCAGTGCATTAAAAAAAGGCCGTGTGGAAGGTCCCTTACACGTTTCTTGACGCAAATAAAACGCGCGTTTGTGTCGATACGAACGCACAGCAGTGTAGTCTCGAGCGACGTCATTGCGATACTGTGGTCAAAAGCGGCGCCGATCGATAGACAAACGCGACACGAACGCGATACAGACACGATACAAGCGCGCGCTTACAGCACGTTCTAGTTGCGTTCAAAAACGTGGCGTTTGTATCGATACAAACGTAAGGATCGTGTGTAAAGGTTAAAACGTGCCGGCTACCTTCCGTTTACTGAGCGATCAACTTGCTTTTGTGTCGATACAAACGAGCGTGAAAAAAACGTCGTGTAGCAGGGCCCTAAGTCTACTCGATGCTCATGACGTTCGTTTGTCACTGCGTATCGCACTCGCACACAACTGCGAACTCACCGCAAGTGTGGAGCGGGCCAAAAAACTGCCACTGGACGGGAAACGCGGCGAAGCGCGACTGCGAAACCATCCACACTCGCAGTGAGTTCGCGCGTTCGGTCGGATTTCTTTTTTTTTTATGTCAACCGATGTTTATCGGTTTTTTCCGAAAACCGGTTGAGTCATGCACTAGGAAAAGATGTCATAAACGTCATTGCGTTGGTTTTTGTTGGTTGGCTGGCGCTATTTTTCTTTGCAGTTCTTCGTTTGCATTTGCTTCGATGTGTACTGTGCGCTTAATTGATTACCCTTTTTTTAACGACCTCGGCATTTCCAACGGACACAGATACCCTCCTCCTATGATTACTACGGCTCGTGTTACAAGGATACTGATTTGTGCTTTTTTGTTTGGAACCGTCTTGTTTTTTCTCTATTGGGACGAGAGCAATATTGGTGGACGTGCGAGACCACAGATTACTCAGCGGATATGTTGTGTTAACTGCAACATTTGCGTAAATGCAATCAATACACAAAGCCGCCATCTCGTCCTTGAACAAGACACAAGAGTAATTTCTCTGATCAGTAACTGGATATCACCAATCATAGTAAGTTCTATTAACAGTATTAAGACAAACAGCTATATCCCGTTTGCTGTACAAGATTGTATTGTAGTAAATAATGAAGCCACACATGATTTTGGGTATAGGTCATTTATTAGGTAACCTATTTACTACCTTCTTAGATTACTGAGGATAAATCTATTTACCATCTTTTTAGATTACTGAAGATGACTACATCTGTGATGAGTGCTTCAATTTAGCTCTGCAAGATGTGAATATTTCAATTCATGAAGGCAATGAAAATGATCATTGTGCCGGTCCGTCTCGCCGTGGTCACATTACAGTCTGCTTGGTGTGTGGACGATCATTGGTCAATCGGCAAAATTGCAGAAATGATTGAGATAATTGAGAACAGAATATCACCTCGTCAGGTAAATACGTAGTAACTTTATTCCTCTGTGCATAATACAAGCTGTCCACCTGTTCCTTGTTATGATTGTCAGATAGTACTTATATCATGATTTGTTTCTTTTCATCACTTGATTTGATCACTTTTTCTTCATAAATATAAAAAACAAAAACATTTTTTATTCTTTTCTTTTGCAGATATCATCGTATGATCGCTTATGCCATGCCTGCTATGTAAATATTAGAAGGCATGCTATTCGCAACCAAGAAGTTGATGAGAGAAGAACCATAGACAATGTGTCTGTGCAGCTTAGAAGTCCTCATTCACAACATGAGGAGCCACATTTTGATGCTGAACTATATGCAGATTCAGTTGAGGTTTCAGATGAAAGAAGAAACGAGCAACAGAGTTCAGATTCAGAACCTCACTTTCAACAGGAACCTGTTCAACAGCCTCAACTACCAGATACAATTCTAAGGAATTGTAAGCGAGCTCCAAATACAGCATCTCATTGCATTTTTTATGGATGTGATAATATAATGAATCTACGAACCGTGTCTGACCCTCTGCGAAGAATGCTACTAATTAATTATAAATATTATATACCTATCCTAGCACGTGTCTGCTCAGACCATTTGCAACAAAATAGTTGGGATTCCCTGTACGATGCAGAGAACAGCATGTCCAATTTCACAGTGGACTAATTAGAGCACATGTTATCTTTTGTAAATGTTACAAATGTCTTTCTCGACTTTAGCAGCATGGCATCTGTACAACAGATTGACGAACATTTGTTTTGGTTTTGGATAGGTATGAGCAAAGATAACTTTATTGTTTTGCTTAATGATGTACCCCGTGTTTTAGAAACCCATAGGGGTATATTAGGTTTGGCCTCTATCTTAATAAAAATGCGAACGGGAGATTCTGATGAAAGAATATCCACACTTTTGCAAGTGCCGCGCACTACATTAGAGAGATTGATGAGTACCGTGAGAGAGATTTTGCTGCAGGACTTTGTACCCAGAAACTTAGGTTTAAATCACAAAACACGGGAACATTTGCTTGAGCACAATTTGCATATTCCAAATAGCATTTATAATGAAAATAACTTGCAAGCTATAATAATTTGTGATGGCACTTATATTTATTTAAATAAAAGTGGAAACTATATGTTCCAAAAGGATTCATATTCGCTACATAAATATAGAAATCTATTAAAGCCTTTTATGCTAGTCACATGTAATGGCTATATTTTAGACTGTTACGGTCCCTACAAAGCTACCACATCCGACGCAGACATTATGATTTCACTATTTCACAATGAAAATTCCCCACTGAGACAGTATTTCCAAAGTAATGATATTTTTATTTTAGACAGGGGTTTCAGGGACAGCATCAGCTTACTGGAGAGTTGTAATTATAAGGTTTATGTACCAGAATCACTTAGTGAGGGTGAACACCAACTGACTACTGGCCAAGCAAATAGAAGTCGATGTGTAACAATGAGCAGATGGGTAGTAGAGGTGGTCAACGGGTATTTTAAAAGAGACTATCGTTTGCTCCGTTTTGACCATTTCAACAAAACGGTTCCAAATATGATGACATATTTTCAAATAGCAGCATCTTTGATAAATAAGTTTGGTGTTCGCCTACGCGATAGAGCTGATGCTGTCCAAATTGCGAATATAAGAAGAGAAAGGATGCCCTTACAAAATAATTTATCAAACGCAGTCAATGAGTTAAATATGAATAGACGGGCATCCTTTTTCAGGAATATTACTGCTGATGGAAATAATGTTTTGTTCCCCCGTCTAGAATATAATGAATTGATATTATTTGCCTTGGGAACGTACCAGATACGTCAAGCACGATCATATTATGGTGAACATGTACGTTTTCATGGCGGATTCAGGATAGAAGTTAGTAGGGAAATGATCAATATGGACGAATTTAACTTCAGAGGCAGTGGGGATAATTCATTAATTAGGGGAAAAATAAAATCAAGGCATGTTAGCAGGCGACAATATTATATATATATTTTGATTGAAAATAATATAAATGGCAGGGAAGGTATAGCAGAATACTGTTGCAACTGCTTAGTTGGACGTCGCACAGTAGGTTGTTGTGCGCATGTCATGACGTTGGTGTGGTATCTTGGATGGGCAAGGTACCAAGACAATATAGTACCTCCAGCAGCATTTTTAGACAGTGTAGTAGTTAGGGAGGATTTAGATTAAAATAAACATTTAAAAAAAATGAATTGTTTCATTTATAAGGTCCAGTAGAACTTTTTACTAGTTTGCTGCCGCTACCCACCATAAGCAACCAGATTAGTGTATGATGGGTGATTTGCTTTTCACTTGTACTACCTTGTACTATTCAATTACACCTTTATAAAGCCTAAAGCGATACAAAAGCGAGCGCGTCGGTGGTCTAGTGGCTAGGACCGCTGCCTCCCGTCCGGGAGACGCGGGTTCAATTCCCACCACGTACCAATGTGTTTTCGAATTTCGAATTCATATGTACGTTTATTCGACGCTCTTACGGTGAAGGAAAACATCGTGATGAAACCTGCGCACTCCTGCGAAGAAATTCAAATGTTGTGTGTGAAGTCGACCAACCCACACTGGGCCAGCGTGGTCGACTAAGGCCTAATCACCCTAAATTAGGGTAGGCTCGAGCCCCTCGGTGGGGACGTATATGAGCTGTTGATGATGATACAAAAGCGCTGGGCTGTATCTTTAGATTTGAACAGTAGGTATATGTAAACACTTGAAAACAGTGTGTACCTAAAATCAGATCTAAAGGCAAACTAGGAATGTGCAGGTGCAGTTGATAAAATGGGACTGCGATGCGAAGCACACCCCGTTTGCGTGCACTCCACTACAGCAACAGCATATCGGTACCCGTAATTATTTCGTTCCTAAAACGTACCTAGTGATTATTCAGTGGTTCCTCCGAATCACTGTCAGCCTTACATTTTTTTGCTTTTCTGATCGCTGACAGCGCCGAAAGTCTGATTCGGAATGCGCCGTATAAGTGCTCATTAAACATAACCTCAAAAAATGTTTTCATTATAACTTTTTTCCTGACTAGCAAATCTAAAGATAATTACACAGTCGTTTTTAGAAACATCTATAGTTAAATTGATATACTTACTAGTTATTTTTATACATCACCCGAAAAAAAAAATCGATGACAGGTCATAGCATGTATGGATCGTGGTTCTTTTTGCACTTACAGGAAGTCCGAGGAACGTGATTCAGGTCAGACGCTTCATGAGACGGGTACAAGCGACGGGTTCCAGTGTACAAGCTAGCGACGCCGCACCTGTCAGTGCTGTTGAACCTCAGCGCACTAGGTTATTGCGTCCTAGATTAAACAAAAATTACAGGCAATTCTTTTAATACATATCGACGGTTCTGAGGCGACTTCGCTCAACCGACACCTTGGCCAATATTGACTTATATAGATGTACGGAATCAGCGAATTTTTCTGCGTCGTTTGAGCTTACTTTGATGATAATTGGAGCACTTTTCTGGCGCTTGAGTCAATGATAAAAAGTGGTACCGTTTTCTGACTTGCGGTGTTAGGCGACATCAATGGATTTAAGTTACTTTTAAAATGCTGATATATTTTCAGTTCCTACTTAAGTCTTTCTACTTCTTTATAAATAATGATGTTAAGAACGTTAAGATTATTTACCTCATGCTGAAGTACATAACAAATTGAGTTCAGTCATTTTACCTAATTCACAAACCCCACAAACATATCAAATATGGAGTTTAAACCATTTATACTTTTTTTACCAAAACTATGCAATGATTATTAAGTAAACTATTTTTCAAAGGCAATATTATTGCTTGTCGTTTGAGTATACGCATTTTAAGTGCTGGCGCATTTGTATCACGCACTTTTAGAAGGGACTGGGGGGAGGCGGGCGCTTCAGTCTCGCTGTGGTCTCGCTCACGGCCGTGACAGCTCTAGTTCCAAAAGCCCCGTTATGCGCTAGTATCGCTGGACGCCATATTGGACTGCCGCGCCGGTCGCCGCCATATTGCTGTCTGTCTGTCATTAATATTACGTGGTCATTACGTACGTCGTCGTCGCCTGCGCAGTTTTTTATTTACGAGTAATTTTATGTGATTTTCCACTGTGTTTGTCGAGTTGAGTGTATTATTCCTCCTCCAAACCAGTGGCAATACCTTGAATTACTTGTATGCAACGTTTGAGACAGAGACTCCAGTGAATATTGTGTTATTTTGAGACAGAGACTCCAACTTTGTGTTTGAAGTAGGGTTTACTTGTTTCGAAATGGGAATCCTTAAGTGCTGTGTTAATGATTGCAATGCAACAAATGAAACACAGCGGCTTTTTTGTTTTCCTAAGGATGATGAACTAAGAAAGTTGTGGATGTCGTTTCTTGTTCCAAAAAATCCGCTACTTATTGGGTTATCCATGGAACAGTTGCATAAAAAACGTGTGTGCGAAAGACATTTTGATAAATATCAGTTTGATATTCATGGACAAAGACTTCGCCACTCATACCCATGCTTGCTTACTGAAAAAGAGATAACTCATGGCATACCTTTCGCTGGTGAGTTACTTGACATTATCACTGAAATAATGCTATTTTAGGGGATATGATACTAGGAGGATGATGATGAAATGAAAACGGATAGAAACTGTAGGCCTTCTATTTAAACCAAAAATATTTGCAAGATTACATTTTGAGTGTCTGTACTATGAGGCGGGCGCGAGACGACTGGCATGCTCGCGCTGTGTGCTACTGGAAGTGGCAATAATGCTTACTATGCAAAACTGATACAAAACATGTGTCGCTACAGTACTTCCACCTATTTTTAAAATTTGCTAAAATTTTGAAATACATTTTAAAGTCCTATAAAAGCTTCTCTTTTGGAGCTAACAATAATTAAAATTAATACATGACACAAACTTAAAAAGATTTACAAAACATCTTAAAAATTTTATCTTACAAACACAACAACACTTGACTTCTGGATAAGAGACTCCCAGGGGGTCTGTCGCTGGCAACACTGGCGAATAGGTTGTAAACAAAAGATTTGATACATTTTATTGATTTAAAAATACTTTAATACAATTTTCCAAGTTTATCGCATTTGTTATACGTATTAATTAAGTGTATTTTGTGTTAATTAGTGTATAAGTGTAAAAAAATCTAATATTTATCCTAAATTGTGTATTTAAAAAACGTACCGTTGACAGTTGAGTATTTTATTTGAAATAATTTGCTACTGGGCTATATACTACGATACTTTCAATATAACTAGTTACTTAGGGACGTGAATCGATTTGAAATTACTTAGTTTTTTGTTGAATAGCTTATTTTTTTTATTTTTTTTTGTACATTTCATTAATCATAACCTCAATTTAAGTGACTGCTTATCAGCTGTGCTACAGCCGTGTTTTAATCTTGCTTTTTTACTGTTATTTATTTTGTTTAAAATGCCAACTACCAGAAGTGAGGCAGCCCGTCAACTAGAAGACAACTTAAAATTAGCTTTGTATGAATTAAAACAGTGTAAGGTAACCAATGAGCAGTTGCTTACTGAGAGAGATGAAAGTGAGAAGGAGGTGTTGCTTATTGTTAATAAGAACTTAAAATTGAAAAGTGAGATGACAGAGTTGCACAACAAGTTCCTTGACGTGACGGGAGATAGGGATCGGCTTCAGCACTTGGTGGATGGCTTTGACCGGAGTGGCAGTGCGTTCGAAGATGCTCTGAGGCGTATTGCTGTCCTGGAGAAGGAGCTTCGCGACGCACGTAACGAGATTTCTGCACTAAAAACTGCAAACGATAGCCTCAGGTCGGCGCAGACCCAGTCACTCTTTGAGGAGCTGTTCACTCCACCTGTATCTTCTGTCATCTCACCCACAGATCAAAATTCATCTGTAACAATTGATCTTACGTGTGATAGTCCTAACAGATCGCAATCTGTTACCACTATGAGCTGTAGTAAAAATAAATTAAAGAAATATGTTAAATTGAATAATTTTATAAAAAAAACTCAAAAACTAGCAAATAGAAATAAAATATTTTGTAAAAATGTAAATTGTAGCAAGGAACGTGTCGAATTAATTAACGAAATCGACGATTGTAGATTATGTTTGGAAAAAACTACAGAAAAGTACGAATGTGACACACGGCGCCTCCAGTCAGATATGCATATTTTAAACTCGTCATTACAAAGTATTACACGTAAATATGAGTCAGCACAACACGAAATTAAGGAGCATGTGTCGGCTATGAATAGTTTGTTGGAGATGTGTAAGTATAATTATGACACTTTCATATCTTTGACCGACAATCACATCTGTGATTGTAAACAAGCTCCAGCGAGCTGTTCCGTGCCGACCGTGTGTCCCGCCGAACAGCCGGCCGAACAGCTGATACTGACCCAGGCGCCGTCAGTCGACTTGAGTACTAATAGTGTTATCAATAACGCCTCCTCCTCTCGAACAAAGAATAGGTATATAATGTACAGCGATGAACTTGGAAAAAATATAGGTTTACAACTTAGTCGGCGCGTGGGCCAGGCAATATTAAATAACTGTATGCCTGGCGCCACATATTCACAAATATTAAACAAAGTGTTGTCATCGCAGTTTTTAGAACCCACGACCCTAATTATTTTAATTGGTAGAAGGGAAAATGTATCTCAAAAACTAATTACTAAATACTTTTCCAAACTAAATTCTTTACAAAATGTAGATAAAATAATCTTATTTGCGTTTCCCTTCAGCCAATCTTTGTCGCAACATGAGAATTATATAAGACATGATTATAATACATTTATACACACATTGACATGTCGACATACTGAAAAATTTCATTTCATAGACACCAATATTTGTATTGGAAAATATTTTTATTTGACTAAGGATAGGTATTACCTATCTAGATTTTATACAAAACAGATAGCAGAGTTGCTATCTTATTTTATTTTGAACTCAGTCAATTTTTTGACTAATGAAACGCCTGCTTTTATTGAGCAGAGTAATAATAATGACATATACCCCTTGGAATCTGTTCCAAGTTCTTTAAATTAACCCATAGGACAACAGAGAGTAACTCTGGCAGTAGCCCTAATATTTGTATAAATATACCTTCATCTTGCCCATTAAATCAAGTTACTAGTAATAAATGTAAAAGCAAGAATATTTTAAACGTGGTTCATCAAAATATACAGGGCATATTAAGCAAGGAATTAGAAGTTGAGTTGTTCATGAACTGTAATAATATTGATATTTTATGTATTACAGAGCACTTTTTAAAAAGTTATCAGTTCATGTTCAGCTTTAATAACCACCACGTAGCTACTTCGTTCAACAGAAAAAAAGCAGAACGCGGTGGCTCCTTAATACTTGTTAATAATAGTTTTAAATATAAGGAACGAGTTGACATAGTGAGCCTGTCTGTTGAGCGTACTATTGAAATAGCCTGTATTGAACTTGAACAACTTATTGTAATGAGCGTATACAGACCACCAGATTCATCTTTTGATTTATTCGAAAAGATAATGGATGAAGCGTTGACTAAAATCAGCGATAAAAACAAAACTTTTATAATTTGTGGTGATTTTAATGTTAATCTGTTAGAGGATAATAATACTTGTACTAGATTTAAATCTTTATTTTTATGTCACAACATGAACTATCTTTTTTTGGAGCCTACTAGAATTACTGCAACATCTGCTACTTGCATTGATAATATATTTTCTAACATTACGCCTACTTACAAATCGGTCATCATTAAATTAACCTCTGATCACTCTGGTCAGATAGGTATATTCAATATTAAAATAAAAAAGGACCAAAAAGAGAATATTACATGTGTCCCCATTAGTGACACTCGGCTAGAACACTATAGGAATAATATTTTAGATAAATTATCGGAAATACCATACAGTGACGATCCAAATTTATTGTATAACTCAGTATTTAACTTTGTCAAAAATGAATATGATACGGTATTTAAATCAAAAACTATAAAAGTTAATAACAAAGCTTTGTTTAGTGATTGGGCGACAGCGGGAATTCATAGGAGCAGACGAAAATTATATGAACTCTATGAAGAGAAATCATATAACAAAAGTACGGCCTTTCTAGATTATGTTCGTAGTTATTCAAAAATGTTTAAACGCGTTTGTGCCGTAGCTAAATCCAATTTCATTAAAAACAAAATTGAATCTAGTAGCAATGTAATGAAAACGACATGGAAAATTATAAATAGCGAGACTGGAAAGGCCAAAGCTACACATAATAACTTCAAGCTTAAAATAGATAATCAATTGTTAAGTACAGACCTAGAAGTAGCAAAAGCCTTTGAAAATTTCTTTACGGACATTCCAGTTTCAACAACCAAGTCTTTAAATTCATCTCCCGCTGCTGCTGAATCTATACTTAAGCAGAACTTTGAGGAATGTAAAACAGATTTTAAATTTAGGCACGTAAATAATGAGGACATTGTAAAAGCGTTTAAATCCCTGGAAATGAAAAAGACGGCTGACGTCCATGGTCTATCTGTAAAAATTATAAGTTCTATTATAGATTGTATCGCACCTCACCTTTGTTGCATATTTAATCAATGTATAGATAATGGTGTGTTTCCTGACTTGATGAAACTAAGTAAAGTGATACCTTTATTCAAAGCCGGTAGTACATCAGACCCCACAAATTTTAGACCTATATCGATACTACCAACTCTTAGCAAAATATTTGAAAAACTCATACTTAATCAATTGCAGAGTCATTTTTATGTCAATAATTTAATTCATGTTGCTCAGTTTGGTTTCACAAGGGGTCGTTCAACAGCCGACGCTGGTGTTGAGCTAATTGACAATGTTTTTGGTGCCTGGGAAGACGCAATGGATGCAATAGGTGTATTCTGCGATCTATCCAAGGCTTTTGATTGCGTCCATCATGACATTCTTGTCAGGAAGCTACGCCATTATGGTGTAAAAGATCAGGCTCTTGGCCTTCTGGAGTCATATCTAACAGATAGGGTTCAGATGGTCGATGTTAATGGGAAAAGATCACCCGGATCTTCAATAAGTATGGGCGTCCCGCAGGGTTCAATTCTTGGACCTTTCTTGTTTTTAGTATATATTAATGATTTACCTTATCTTGTTAAAGCAAAACATGGGTTAGTATTGTTTGCCGACGATACTTCTTTGATATTTAAAGTTAAAAGACAACAATCAAACTATGACGACGTAAACAATGCTATCTCTAGTATAGTGAATTGGTTTACTGTTAATAATCTATAACTTAATGAAAAGAAAACTAAATGTATTAAATTCGTATTACCCAATGTGAAACCGGTAACTACAGATATATTTATAAAAGGACAGAAATTGGACCTTGTAGATTCGACTGTCTTTTTGGGCATTACTTTAGATGCCAAACTACAATGGGATTCTCATATAAATAAATTGTCGAACCGACTGAGTTCAGCAGCGTTCGCAGTTAAAAAAATTAGAGCCCTTACCGACGTAGACACCGCTAGACTAGTCTACTTCAGTTACTTTCATAGTCTAATGACCTATGGTATTTTATTGTGGGGTCACGCTGCGAATGCTAATAGTATATTTATTTTGCAGAAACGGGCTGTTCGTGCAATTTATAGATTAGGGCCTAGAGTGTCACTGAGGGAAAAATTTAAAGAAATCAATATTCTGACATTTGTGTCTCAATATATCTATGACAATCTTGTGTATATAAAACGAAATATAAGTAATTTTCAGAAGCACAGTGATATACACAATTTTAATACTAGAAATAAAGACAAGTTGGTTGCTTATGTCAGCCGACTACATAAAATTAGTAATTCTTTTAAAGGCAATTGTATACGCTATTACAATAAGGTCCCTACTGATATTAAAATCTTGCCTTTAGACAAGTTTAAAATAATTATAAAACAGAAATTGTATAAAAAAGGTTACTATAGGATATCTGATTACTTAGAAGATAGGTGTCCATGGGAATAGATTGTTTGAGTAGCAGGCTTTTTCGATATGTAATAAGCATTAATTTTGTAATTGACAATATTTTATTTAAAAAAGGAAACGCAAAAGATGCGACGACTGTGGAGTTTCTTCGGTGAGCTCTTCTCCACAAATTCCGCCATTGTGTTAGTGAACTCACCCAAAAAAAATGTAATGACGGATCTAAGTGATGTAATAACATCCTATGGAAATAAATTATTTTGACTTTGACTTTGACTTTGAACACTTATCAAAACGAATAAACCACGGATAACACTCGCTATAGGTACAACAACGGTATGTAGCCTAAACATTCACTCACAATGCGACGCGCTACTCATATTTCGCTGACCGTGCTAGATGAGTACACTGCTACCTCGATACGTTGAACTGAATTCAGCCTCCGTGCGATAATCCTCGTGACAATTTCCGTTCTAAAAATAGCTGCTTCTCGCGTCTATCCTGGCAGGAATTTCCATAAGGCTACTCGAATGAGCTTTCGGAGATGGGTCACCAGTCCACTCTATGCTTCAAGTCGAGATCCTTGCAGCGAAGCTGTCCATCAGAGCTTGCTGAATTCCAGAGACGTGCGATTACCGTCCGCTAACTGTCATCATGAACGCGTAATCGTGCTAACCTGCGTCTCTCTTCCAGGTCCTGACGTCGTCAAGGATGTCTTTTTGCTGTTGTCTTCTTTATGTCCAAAAAAGTGTTTGTCTGCTGCACTTCCAGTAAAGTTCTGTTTCTGTTATCCTGTTACCCCATGGCCTCAATGGGGGAGCCGTCTCACGAACCACGCCGCGCCGCTGCCGTTGCGTCATCGCATTCCTGACTCCACGTGTCTCGTTTTTACTTCGAAAGTTGCGTGTTCTTCTGTCGGAGGGTCACCACTTTAGGGGAAAGATACTAGGAGGATGATGATGAAATGATAACGGATAGAAACTGTAGGCCTTCTATTTAAACCAAAAATATTTGCAAGATTACATTTTGAGTGTCTGTACTATGAGGCGGGCGCGAGACGACTGGCATGCTCGCGCTGTGTGCTACTGGAAGTGGCAATAATGCTTACTATGCAAAACTGATACAAAACATGTGTCGCTACACTATTTAACATGGTCGAGTGTATTATTAAATGTTCACCTTTTTTTTATTTTAACAAAATTCAGGCTGCGAGGGTGCCAGCGACCACTGTTACGCTAAGGTGCAAGAAGATAACAATGACTATGCATCTCCAGAAACACTTATGATAATGAAAGGTATGTTATATGCTCTCAGGAAGAAATGGTTCTAATGAATGTATGGTGGGACACGTCTGCGAGGAGAGCAGACGGGTGATCTGCTCTATGATTAAGAACTATGGTTCCAATAAGTATTCAAAGTTGATTGTCTCTTTGATTTGAGAAGAAGGGATCGGGCAAATCTTGTCTCAATGACCACTGCGACCCGACATGGATCTATTGCAGTCAGTGATTGTCTCTTGATAAACTATTAATATATTTATTCAAATGTAATTTTATAATACTTAACGCGTCACCAGTGCTTGTGAAAGGGCACTAATCTTTTTTGCAGTACTTACTATGACTGGCAGCCTCTTTGTTCTTGACCTTAAAGTATTTTATTTTTTAAGAAATGTTTTTTTCTTTTAGATGTTACAAATGAGCATGACTACTCCAAGTGTCCAGATGATACTACACAATTCACTACGGTTACTGAAAGAAAAGGTGCGTATATTCGAATAAGAAAAAAGACTACATTAGTATTCCGTCTCTCATGTTACTTTGTATACTCACAGAATTATTTACAAATTTGTTCTTGATAAATTATAAAATAATGTCATTTTGTTATTTACAGATTTACTACAACAACCCTCATGTTCTTCTACAAATATCCAAGAATGTAGCCTAGCTGACCTTAAAGGTACGTAATGTATTCTAAAGCTGGTTATATGATTTTTTATATTTCAAATTTGCCATATTTCATTATTAGTATTAAAAATTGATTGATAGCGATTTTTGGAGCATGCAAATAAAACAAATGTCCATTTACAGGTAGTCACCATATAACTGAAGTAGTAAGACCAACTCCAGACGATAAAGGCAATCACTTACAAAACGAAAAAGGTACTATAGCTACTGTAATTATTTTTTAATATATAGACAGGGTTATATGCAACATTTAAGAGTAATGCTAAAAGTGAGTATCTAAGTGAGTATATAAAGCGAGTTTAGTTTATAAAATCATTAATTTGCCACATAATAAGTTTTTGTAGCCTCTCAGTTATTGACTTTCCAAATCTTAAAATATTTCGAAAATTACTAAACAAGAATTCAATTCAATATATTTTCTATAAGTAAATATCCAAATCCTACTTATGTAAAACAAATCAAAAATGTTATGATACATATTTTTCTTATTTTGCTCTCAGATAATCTACATGTTCCTAACAATGAAGAGAACACTATGGCCGCCACGGCAGAGTTTGTCGAATTCGTCGATAAGCTGTTTGATAGTGTAAATGGCTGCCCTGGGGCTACGAAGAAGGGAAAGCTGAGAAAAGCTGTTAAAAAAATTCAGAGCATCACTCATTTTGGACAGAAGCCATAAAACCTCAAAGAAATGCGTTTTATTGATCGTGATAGCAAACTAGCCAAGACAACTGGAAATACTCGTCTTGTTAAAGTACTGTAGCGGCTGTAGCCACTTTGGCTACAACTCGCTACTTAAAATATAAAAGACACTTCTATAACACAATAACTATTTATTAAATCACAATTTACACAGCACACGTACTGAAAGTCATACAATCGTCCGCACTCGACGGCGGACGGCAGGTGAGAACGTCAAACTTCCACGGCCCCAGCCCGTCTGAAGTTTCTATCGTTCTCTTTCTAAACTGAATATGAAGGATTAAAAAGAGAACAAATATATTGCAAAAAGAATACTATCGCCAGTATCAAACTACATAGCACTCGGACCAACGAGGCCCGATGCTACAACTACCCCCGGTCTCCCCTGAAAAAAATTTTTTTGGTTGAAGACCCAAAAAAATTTTTTGCTAGTTACAATCTACTAGTAACTAACTACCTACCTAAGAGAGGGAAAAATTCACTTAATAAAAATCTAATAAAAAAAACAATGGAAGACTTAGATCCTGGACTTAGCTTAAGTCTAATTACCAGAAAAATATTTTCTAATAATTTTTCTAAATAAAAAACCTCTCCAAAAATACTTAAAACAGGACCCATATCTTACCATCCTAAACCAAAGCTAACAGCTACCTCAATTACAAAATGCAAACCCTAACCTGAATCTATAAAATTCTTCAAAGACATAGCATGCAAAATTTAAAATGAAATTTAAAACATTTAAGTTAACGATAAAAAAATTAAATCAAGATAATCAAAACAATGTTAACACCAATCACAATACTCAAGAATCTCAAGAATTAAATTATATTTAATTTAAAAGCAAAATAGAAAAAGAAGTTAAGGTGTTAAAATTGAAGCTATGTTTCCAAAGAAAGAGAAGTTAACATCCCACTAACAAAAAAGAATACAACCAATTATGCATAACGCATATAGAAAAAAACAATCAAATGAGCTAAGATATAAATGTTGTTTTTTTATATGAAAAATTATTTTCTTTTCATTCAGGCATCACTGATGTCCTGAAGTACATCTCGCGTCAGTAAGGAGGTGTAGAAGAAAATATTAATGATTGTTTAAATATAAAAGTTTTATCAGCCCGCACATGAAACAAATAATAGGATTAATACATAGAAAAAACAATATAGTAACAACAATATCAAGATAACTAGCGACTAGGAAGAAAAATAATTATTTAGACTAAGATACAAGTACATTACATGTCTTCTTACAAGAAACAACATCATATTCAAATTATTAAATATATGGATTTGAAAATGACAACAACTTGGATTGGTATATATAATGAATTGAAAAAAATTATATTACTCGTACCTAACACTTCTTCCCATATCCTAACTCCATACCTCATCATAACTCATAGAAATCTCAACCTTTTACTAACCTAGAAAAGGACAGATAGAATACGTGTGATCCTAAACAGATCACCCTACAAAGCTCCTATGTCTCTTAAAGCAGGTGTATCAACTGTGCCTAATCAGCCAACTAACAGCGCAAACAATCTCAACCTAATCATCTTACACGAAACCTCAACTACCTAACTACCAATCCGTTTAGAAAAACATACAAACAATTCGTAAAAACTAGTGACAATAATGCATTTATGTTTTATTTTATATTATGCAGGTCACCTAAGCATAACCCCAAAAGAAATTACCTACCTCAATACAATAAAAGGGAATTCAATAAAATATAAATAAAAATAAATACGTAAACATCTGTTTACAAAAGTGACAGACCAAGACATGACACTTTATCTTTGACGAAACGGATCGCCATTTTACTCCAAGAAGTATTTATAACAGACTAACCATTCAAATAGTTGCACTGTCAAGAATTAAACAAAGAAAATATCTGCCATTTTTGAAACTGACAATGGAAAATTATATATAAAATAAAAGCTGGGATAAAATCAAAATAACTTGGAACTTTCCTCTTTATGTCTGCGACCCTGCTGACGATGTCATCAATCGCCTCCCGGCCACCTCGTCCGTGCGTTTATTCTCAATAAATCAATAAAAATACTCTGCGGGGTACTCGCTGGGAATACTCCTCCCTCTCGACGAGCTCCATCACACGACACTCATCATCATCAAAGCCCTCTCGGCGGGGTGAACTGTTGCTGTCCATCTCTTCTTTCTCCAGACATTGCTCAGTGAAGAAACCACGGCATAATCTCCAAAGCAGCTTCTGGCTCACTAGCCAGCAGTAGCAACAGCAGCAACAACAGCTTCTTTTAATATATTTTTCTTGACGCTCTTCATTTGTTTTATTCTTCATTATATCTATTCTATTCACGTTATTTGAAAAATAGCGGAGATCTGTAGCACATTTTAACCACTTTTTATAAACTCCTTATTTGCTTTTACAAAGCCCACAGCCCCGGGCAGGGCTCGCCCGTGGGCTAGGCCCACTAAAAACAACCTGCCACGACGGCGGTCGGAGAGTGAGAACGTCAAACTTCCACGGCCCCAGGCCGTCTGAAGTTTCTATCGTTCTCTTTCTAAACTGAATAGTTAAAAAGAGAACAAATATATTGCAAAAAGAATACTATCGCCAGTATCAAACTACATAGCACTCGGACCAACGAGGCCCGATGCTACAGTACCGTCTCTGCAGGGTTGGATTACAACGCTTGAAAGCTTTTGCCGATTGTCAAAATTGTTATTTGATAAGTATGATGTGGACTATTATTATCCTAGAAATATTAACCAAGATCCCCTTGAAAATTTTTTTGGGCGAATAAGGGCTCTAAATTACAGAAATGTTAATCCAGATGCAAACACATTTATTTACACATTCAAATCTTTATTAATAACGAATGTTTTGAGCCCTCATTCAAAATTTGCGAATTGTGAGATGGATAATGGAGAGGCTCTGTTGGATGTAGATTATCATTTTAAAGGTAAAGATGATAAGGAAAATACTACTCAATATAGTACAGAGCCTCTCCCATCTACCTCTCAAGAGAACAGAAACCCAAATCTAATGGAGCAGGTTAGATTAGAAAAAATAAAAGTCCATTGTTCAGCCTACACTGCTGGTTTTATAGCTAGAAAAAATTATAAAGCGGCAAAATGTAAGCAATGCTTAAGATCCTATGCGATGAGTAATGTTGAAGATGTTCACAAGTATATCCATTTTAGAGAGTATAAAATGTTGAAAAATAATAATTTAGTTTGCCAAGTGCGAGATTTCTGATTTTGTACAGGGAAGTTCTCAATTAATTCATGATTTTTTAAATGTGAACTGTTATGAACAAAATATTGGTAGCAGCATAAGAAGATGCATATTGAATAAAGATTTGTCTTGGCTAGGTTGTTTAAAACACAAGAACGTAGTAAAAACCAAGTTTATAAAAATGGTAGTCAGGCTTCAAGTACATAATTGGTGCAATAATATAAACAAAATATTAAAAGGCGACGTTGAAGAGAAATATGTGTCTAAAATGAGTGACGTGCATAAACTTGCATGGAAAAAATATCAGGTTTTAGAGTAAGGAGAAAATGTTTAAATAAAAATGAATATTTCTAAGAGTGGTTTCATTTCTAATAAAAGTTCAATGGAGAATTTAATATAAGTACAGGACTCTTCCTACCAGCACCGGATGATCGATGAAATATTGAACATCACTAGTTATCGATATCTATAAACGTATTATGGCGTCCCTATTTCACTTTCTTGATTGTCAAAACAAAATGTCGATTGCAGCGCACAACGGGGTATTTGGAACTAACGCGAAAAAAGTAGCTGTCTTATCTATACCCTAGTATATATCTGTTAATCTGTGGCTGGGTCCCGTTTCACGATACAACAATTAACAAGTAACAATTTGATATTCATTGCGTAGCCAATTTGCTTAAACTGTAAGCATTTACCGTTTTATCTCATTGTGTACGCAATGTACGTTGAATTGTGTTTGTAGCTTGTAGCTTCGTGAAACGGCCCCCTGGATTTTAAAATTAGAATTAGAGCATGACGTCCCGAATCGAGGCCATTATCAAGGTTGTTAAAGCTGTTAAGGTTTGTTTTAAGGATTCTATTATTCTTTCGTTATTTTAATTGACAGTTTATTTAGTTTTTCAATTATTTACTAGGTACTATTAGTATTTTTTACTCTTAGTAGACGTGATCTCTCGAGATGAGACTGATTTGATATATCATAGGTAAACGTGACGTTTCGTGATATTAGACCTATTAAAAGAATAATTGTCTCATAACTTTAGTCTCATTTTGACTATTTAAAAAATCCCTTAATACTATATACGGCACTATCGAAAATACCGGAATTCCGGTATTCATAAAAAAGTTATACCGAAAATACCGGTATTGGAAAAAGGCTCCGGGATTGCGACCCCTAATTGGTACGTGATTTTCTTCTTAATTTTTTTTTATGAGCCTATTTTGTGTCCCACTGCTGGGCAAAGGCCTCTCCTCTATCACGCCAGGCATTTCGATCGCAAGCTAATAGTCTTTAATGTAAGCGTCCAAGTCGTCCCGCCAACGTCTACGAGGTCTACCTCGCCGTCGACGACCATGTTCTGGTATAAAGTCCGTGGCCAATTTTGCCCACCTTTCAGAGTGCATGCGGGCGACACGTCCCGCCTAATCCCACTTCAGCTTCGCTGTTTTTAAGCCAACATCTGTTAAGCCTGTTTTTGAGCGTAGGGTCGTGTTCCTTATTCCATCAATTCTATTCACACATAGCATGCTACGCTCCATGGACCGTTGGCAAACCTTGAGTTTGGATTTCTGCGACTCTGTTACCTACGCAAACTATTTTGTGCAACGATTTAAAAGCGCTCAGCAAATGTGGGAATGTGATATTTAACTTGTGCCTCTTTAAGGTACGCGCATTCTGTGTCGGGCCGCAGCGCGCATCGCAGCGCAAAATCAAAGCACATTGTGACGGGCCGGGGCGAGCCGGGCCGCAGCGCATTGACGGATTTTTACGCAAATATGGTACTAATTAACACGTGCGCGCGAGCACTCCAACCCGCTTGCTATAGCACGCTGTGTCGGAGCGCAGCGGGGCGGGGCGGGCCGCATCGCACGCAACCAAAATACGTGCTGATTATGCGGCCCGCTGCGACCCGGCATAGTGTGCGATAGTTCGTATGAAATAAATACGAGCGATTTGAGTGGATTTTTGCGCTGCGGCCCGACAAAGTGTGCGTTAACCTTTGCAACACGTTACCTACTGTATTTAGAAAAATAAGTGAGTAAGAGACAAAAATATACCATCACATAAGGACCTAACTCGTTGCGCGACCTGTATAGTTTGTGCGTGAAATTTTGTAAGAACTTTTCGCTGATTATAATTTTTATTTTTTAGGTACATCAGGTAAAAAACGTAACTGAGCAACATCAAAACACCTTGGTATCTTTCCCTAAAATTAAAGAAATTGATTTAAATAATATAGAAGATACGGATGAAAGGTATACCGCTACAGCTTACGAAAAAAAAACAAGGAAAGAAAAGCAATTAAAGATTACTCAAAAGAAAAAGAAAACTGTTCGAGGTACGTAATAGTGGTTCGTAAATTTAATGAAAAACTATACCTAATGTTTTAATTTAGGTATGTACCTCGGTTTGCCTATCTGTTTTTTACACATTTTTTCTAAGATGCTATTTTTTTAAATAGGGTAATAATTTATGTATCCATGCTTTTATTGCATTTCAGATTTCAAATGTAGAATACCAAGGCCGAAATGATAATAACAAAAATCTGGTCACAACTGCTGCAGTATTACAAACTGAACCAAAAAAATTATCCTGAATTTATTTTTGAATCGAATAGAATAAAAATACAAATTTAATAATCCTCTGCTATTTATGTATCCGGAATAACAAAAAATAACAAACATCTATAACCAAATATACTTTTATTGCTTTTCAAAATATTCCCCGTGATGATCGATGCGTTTTTTCATACGTTGAAACCTTTCGTAGAATTTTTTCCATTCTGTATCGGGTATCTCCAAAACGTGCATTTTGAAAGCATCAACGGCTTCTTCCCGGGTCGAAAATCGGTGTCCACGTAATTTGTTCTTCACGCTTGGGAATAAATAAAAGTCGTTGGGTGCCAAGTCGGGACTGTACGGCGGATGACCCGTCAATTCGATCATTTGACTATTTAAATACTCCGTTGTTGCGGCCGAGGTGTGACAGCTGGCGTTTCGTGGTGAAGGATTATTCTTCGTTGTCGATTGTTCTTGCGTATTTCTCCAAAGACTTCTGGCAAGCAAATGGTGGTGTAACATTCAGAATTAACCGTTTTTCTATAGTGGTACTGTAGCCACATGTCCACTAATACCAAAAAAGCAGGCAACCATTTGCTTCAAAGTGCTTTTTGCACGAACAACTTTAGTTGGGTTTGGCTCATTTTGGAACACCCAAACCGTTGACTGCTGTTTAGTTTCGGGATCATACGCATATATCCAAGATTCGTCTCCTGTGTAGATATTATGAACAGCTTTTGATGTACCACATTTGTATTTTTCTATCTTTTTGCACCAATCAACACGAGCCTGTTTTTGTTCAACTGTTAAGTTGTGCGGGATCCAACGAGAACATTTTTTTTTTACAGCCAAATGTTCGTGTAATATTTTATAAATACTCGTCATACTAATGCCCAGAAATGCCTCTATCTCGCGATATGTAACATGACGGTCTTGCATTATTAGTTCGCGCACAGTGTAACGTAGTGATTTTCACAGAAAAACAAAACAATCATTTATATGAGCGAGTAAGTAGAAATCGATACCTGTAGCGCCATCTAGTCAATGTAGATAGTACTGGGTTTGAAAATAATTTGGCAGCTAGTGTCATTAGTGTCATTTGCGTTTTGATGGTGCTGTCATAAGATTAGATGGAAGATTTTATAGATTGTTTTTCAAATAAGTATTTAGGTGAATATTATTACAAATAATGTTGTGGAATTATTTATTAAAGATAACAAACAACAAAGGAGATTTTGAATTTAAAGTAATAAAATAATATCTTTTAAAAACGATGATTGTTGGTTGACGCTGGCTTGAGCGGAGCGTGTAAGATCAAAACGCAAGTGAATGAGACAGAAAAAAAAAAGGATCTAGCAGAGAAAAGTTACAGGGTTATAAGATGAAATCAATTTAAAATTAAATAATCCTTAGTAAAATAATATATTTAATCGGGTTGTTTTGGCGAGGCTTGGAACTGAAATATGTTTTCATGTTGATAATTCCTGTGAGGAGGGAGACCACGACTATTCTGTCTTGGACAAGGGAATGGGTAACATCAGTTTTTTATAGCAGGAGAATCTTGCTAATTTCGGGAATATCTTCATGAGGTATCTGGAGTCATCTTGCCTATCCATTGGAGTAGGCAGCTTCGGCAGCACCGGCATCGCTGGTAGCTGTTGGTTTTGGGAGCGCTTCCTTGGACAAAGGATCTTTGGTTCAGGTCATAAAACACTGGAATGACGAGGTACCACATCTTATTTTATTTATCAGCTAAACGAAGGATTTAAGCTTGTTAAAATGACAATATAATAATAATTAATGTTAGAAATTCTTTACCTCAGCAATTCTTAAACCAATGCGAATCCTACATCGCCCTGAGTCATGTTGGTACTAGTTTTCAAGTATTATTTAGAGTATGAACAACAGTTTTATAATTTCTAATGTCCTCATACTTAGTAATAAATTAAAGGGTAATAAACGTTATCTGGTTTTCACACTAATCCAACCTTTTATTTTAAAATCATAACCCTTACGTATCGACACAATTTGTTTAATGACACCTAGACAAAACATTCCCAGGCAAAACATGCGGCCCAGACTTGGACAACGCTCGGTAGGCAGACCACCAGCCCGATGGTCAGATGATATAGTGACAGTGGAAGGGAAGTACTGGATGAGAACTGCACAGGACCGTGAAAAATGGCGCAATAAAGAAGAGGCCTATACTCAGCAGTGGGTAGATGTGGGCTAGATAGATAGATAGATAGATAGACAAAACATTAAATAATAAATATTCTGTAACAACAAAAAGAAAAGTTACAGTGGCGCCCACTTATGGAAAAGAATTGCTGAGTTTTGTTTAGATTTTTGTTTTTAAGAAAATTTAGAATTGGTTAGCCAATAAAAGAGGCATCATTGTGTGCTGACTAACCCATGCTATATTTTCAGTTCAATTTTTAAAATAGAAAGCTGATAAAAGATTTTATAAATGTGTTGTATTGTTCAGAGTTTGATTTCAATACCTTGTATTATATAACAATTAAAAAAATTCAAAGTATATTGAAGTAGGTACAAAAAAAAAAAAAACAACAAACTGTAAATAAATTTAAGCAGAATTAAAAACGGTAAAATTAGTGGTTGGTAGTTGGTTTCGGCTAAAATTGTTACACTTTCATGACAATTTTTTTATATAGGCCGAGGGCCGGTGTAAATTTTTGTTTGTTGTTAGGATTTTTATAATACTGTTTGTGTAAAAAGAGGAGCTAATAGCATAGTTTATGGAAACTAATTGCAAAATTAACTATAATTTATAAGATTAATTAAAAAAAAAACGAAATTAATGTAAAAACAAGTACCAACTTGAAAGGTTTTATTTTTCTTTCAATTTAGAAATCAATGATGGATTTGAACCAAGTATATATTTATGCGTTGTTGCGCGATGAACTGGTCTATGAGGTGACAATTAGATCAGAAACCCCGGAAAGTACTGTAGACAAACTTAGAAAGCAGTTAAAGTCACTATGTTCGGAATTCAAACCGGAAGATATACTTTGTGAGGAACAAGATTTTGATGAGGAAATAAAAATAGTAACGGAGAAAGAAAAAGACTTGCGATTGAAAATTGATAGTAATGATCGACAACAATTAAATCGTGCCAAAGCATTATATTGTCATTTACACCACAGGTTAGAAAGATTATATCCCGATGGTAAAACAGAAAAAGATCAAAAGTCTAGTTTAGAAAAAAAAATACATTCATGCTTTCAATCTTTAAAACAAAAATTAGCAAAGGACGATGATGATGACAGGTCTAGGGATGATTCGTCAACAAAGGAAAATTTAGTTTTGAAACACATTAATGTACGTTTTAATGGAACGACCAGCGTTCATTCTTTTATAGAAACGGTAGATGAACGTGCTCTTGCTTTAGGGATTAAGGATTGTCAGTTGGTAAAAGCGGCTTGCTATTTTTTCACTGATCAAGGACTTATTTGGTACAGAGGTAATAAAAATCGTTACAGTACTTGGAAGGAGTTGTGCAGTTTGATGATAGAGGAGTTTGCACCAGTTGATTTTGATTACAGATTGTTGGGGGAAATTAGGTCACGGACTCAAGGTCAAGATGAGCCAACACACATATATTTCGCTGTTATGCAAGGGATGTTTGGAAAATTGAGAAAACAGTTATCCGACCAGGAACAGTTGGATATACTTTTACATAATGTTAGGCCAACATTTACGGAACAGTTAGCACTACACAACATAGAAACGGTTGAACAGTTGCGACAATGTTGTAGGAAAATGGAGGCAGCTCGCCAAAAAACAAAGTTGTTTATGGAACCTCCTAAACAATCAAACTTAAATACGGAATTTGTTTGTAAATCCAAGCAGGTAAAACCAGAGGTGGCACAAATAAATAATAAAGTAGATCCGCGTAAAAATTTAGAAAAAAAAGCCAACACAAAAACCGGTTGAACAACAACAAACTCCAGTTGTGTTTGAAAGAAGACCGTTTGGGTATAGACCAAATCCAAATTGGTATGATAATAGACAAAACAATTCTTGGAATCGTAGGCCAGAAACTGGTAATAGACATGTTCAGATGTATCCAAATAGACAATATAATAATGTGCCGCAAATATATTGTCATAGGTGCAAAGTAAGCACACATAGCACACGAGCATGTAAAATCAATAGGATTGAATGCTTTAGATGTGGCGAACTTGGGTATACGATACATTCTTGCCCAAAGTGTAAACAACAATATAGGCCAAAAAACTAGGTAGCTCAAGCCGAAGTGGAAAAGAAGCAGACAAAGGGCAATCTGCTCAAAAGAAAGATTGGCAAGAGATCATCTCAAAATATATTAAACAAAACACTATTACTTCGGTTTTATTTGAGCCCGACAATAATGATATACACCCATATTTAAATGTAGGAATTTTAGATTTAACGGTTTGTGGAT
This sequence comes from Carpatolechia fugitivella, assembly GCA_951230895.1. NCBI lineage: Eukaryota > Metazoa > Arthropoda > Insecta > Lepidoptera > Gelechiidae > Carpatolechia > Carpatolechia fugitivella. Next base: position 15,015,277 of record OX579654.1, on the reverse strand, counting down.
TGTTGGATTCAGGTGCTGCGGTGTCAATCATCGGAAACGGAGCGCACCATAAATTTATTAATCTAGGATATTCGATGGAAAAAACGTCGGATCCAGTTTGTGTGGCAAATGGTTCAGTGTGTGATACGATCGGTACCATCACGCTACCCATATCGTTCAAAGAAGTCGTTAAACTGATAAAATTTTATATAATTCCAACAATTGTATCAAATGTAATTTTGGGAGTTGATTTTTGGAGAGAGTTTGGATTAATGCCAGAAATTTTTGAAAATATAAAATACATAGAAAAACCAAAAGAATTTATAACAAACACAACATATTTGGAAAAACAATTAAATTATGTTCAATCATATGAGGATCTGACACAAAAACAACAAGAATTAGCAGAGTTGATGATTAAACAATTTTTAGACATTTCTTTTGAAAAAAAGGGTTTAGGCAGAACAAATTTAATAGAACACAATATAAATACAGGGGATTCACAACCAATAAAATGTAGGCCCTACCCAATGTCTCCAGAAAAGCGAAAAGAATTACATAAGGAAGTGGATAGAATGTTAGAGTTAGACGTCATAACTCCAAGCGAAAGTCCTTGGAATAATCCAGTCCTTATGGTTCCAAAGCCGGATGGAACATGGAGGTTTTGTTTGGATTGTCGAAAATTAAATGCAGTTACAAAGGGTGATGCATATGCAATACCTTATATACCACAAATATTGGATAGCCTGCGGAATGCAAAATATATAAGCTCTGTAGATTTCAAAGCAAGTTTTTGGCAAATAAAATTAGATGAAACATCACAAGAAAAAACAAGCTTTACGGTACCAGGAAAAGGTTTATTTAAATTCAAAGTCATGCCATTTGGTTTGTGCGGAGCTCCAGCTCGACAACAAAGACTTATGGATATGCTTTTTGGAACACCGTTTTATAGCGATATAGAAAAAGGATTGATATTTTGTTATGTTGATGATGTGATTGTGGTATCTGAGGACTATGAAACACATTTATTGTTATTAAAAAGGCTTCATCAACGAATTCAGAGCGCTAATTTAACGATAAATTTTGAGAAAAGCAACTTTTTCCGCAAATCACTCAAATATTTGGGATATATTGTAGACGAATGCGGGTTAAGAACGGATCCAGATAAGGTTCGTGCAATTTTGGAGGTACCAGTACCTAAAACTCCTAAGGAGGTAAAAATGTTTTTAGGTACCTGTTCATGGTATCGACGATTTATAAGAAATTTTTCAACGGTGGCTGCACCACTAAATGCACTTACCAGCACAAAAAAAAGTTTTAAATGGGATTCCGAGGCAGAGACAGCATTCAATGCATTAAAGAATTGTTTGGTATCGGCACCAGTTTTAATTTGTCCAGATTTCGAAAAACCATTTTCAGTTCATTGTGATGCATCAAGTTACGGTATTGGTGGAATGTTAACACAAAAAGTAAATAATGTTGATCATCCAGTTGCATATGTTAGCAGATCATTAAATAAAAATGAGCGAAACTACAGTGCGACAGAGCGCGAAGCGTTAGCGGTGGTTTATGCTGTAGAAAAGTTCGAGCCATATTTGGGTACAAGACCTTTTACTGTTGTCACGGACCACGCTTCATTACGATGGTTCATGAATTTGGAAAACCCAACAGGACGATTAGCAAGATGGGGTTGTCGTTTGACACAATTTAATTTCTCGATCGAACACAGAAAGGGAAAAGATAACGTAGTGCCAGATGCACTCTCGAGATTAATGAATGTAGATGCTATTAATGCACGAAATACAAATTATGAAACGGATACATGGTATAATAGGGTATATTCTGGTTGTACATCAAATCCTAGAAATTATCCAAATTATAAAATTGAAAACGGACAACTGTATAGGTACAGTAAAGGGAAATATTCATTGACCCAGGAATTTGACTGGAAAGAGGTAGTACCAAAATCAGAACGGATCACGGTGATAACCGAAAACCATGAACCACCAACTGCTGGTCACATGGGAGTCTTTAAGACACACAGGAGGTTAAGTTTAAGATATTTTTGGCCGGGGATGTACCGTGATGTGGTTGATTTTGTTAGTCGGTGTGCTACATGTAAGGCGTATAAACACAAAACTACCCTTACTCCAGGACTGATGGGAAAACCGAAACAGTGTTTTAGGCCGTTTCAAGTGATATCGACGGATTTGGTGGGACCATTTCCGAAATCACGAGCAGGGTTTATGCATCTTTTAGTAGTTACATGTTGTTTTTCGAAATACACAATATTATTTCCATTAAGACGCGCGACTAGCGCAGCTGTGGCCAAAAACATTGAAAACCATGTTTTCTTAGTGCATGGAATACCAGAAACAGTGGTTACCGATAATGGGGTTCAATTCACTGGATCGGAATTTCGTACACTAATGAAAAAATATAATGTACCACGTATACATTATGGGCCAAGGTATACACCACAAATAAATATGGTTGAAAGATATAATAAGACTGTAATGACAGCGGTATCTGCGTATGTGAAAGACGATCACCGAACATGGGATCAGAATATTTATAAAATACAGTTATCATTAAATAGTGCAGTAAACGAAACTACAGGGTTTACGGCATTTTTCTTAGTTTACGGCAGAGAACCCATAATTAATGGATCATTTTATAATCAAAATGATGATTGTGAGTATGCAGTAGCAATGCCTAGAGAGGAATATGCAGGGGAATTTGGTGTTTTAAAAGAAATTTTTGAGAAAGTACGTACAAGGATGCTAAAAGCTCATGAGGAAAACTCTAAATATTACAATTTGCGCCGCCGTGATGTAAAACTCTCGGTAGGACAAGAGGTTTGGCGTAAAACGTACATCCAAAGTGACGCAAATAAATTTAAAGCATCAAAATTAGCTCCCAAATATGAAAAATGCATTGTGAAAGCGGTAAAATCACCGTTAGTTTATGAACTTGTGAGCTATAGTGGAAAAGATTTAGGCACTTGGCACATTAAGGACATAAAAATTTAACAGTTGTATTAAAAGTTGTAGATGGTATATACTTTAAAAGAGTAAATACGAGTATATACTGTAGCAGCTGTAGCCACTTTAGCTACAGCTCTCTACTTAGTAAAAACGCACTGTTTATAAATAGTATTTTATTACTTTACTTTATTACTTTAGCACTGGAAATAATACTATGGTCCGCACTCGACGGCGGACGGCAGAAGAGAACGTCAAACTTCCACGGCCCCTGCCCGTCTGAAGTTTCTATCGTTCTCTTTCTAAACTGAATAGTTAAAAAGAGAACGAATATATTGCAAAAAGAATACTATCGCCAGTATCAAACTGCATCGCACTCGGACCAACGAGGCCCGATGCTACAACTACCCCCGGTCTCCCATGAAAAAATTTTTTTGGTTGAAGACCCAAAAAATTTTTTTGCTAGTTACAACCTACTAGTAACTAACTACCTACCTAAGAGAGGGAAAAATTCACTTAATAAAAATCTAATAAAAAAAAAACAATGGAAGACTTAGATCCTGGACTTAGCTAAAGTCTAATTACCAGAAAAATATTTTCTAATAATTTTTCTAAATAAAAAACCTCTCCAAAAATACTTAAAACCCACCCATATCTTACCATCCTAAACCAAAGCTAACAGCTACCTCAATTACAAAATGCAAACCCTAACCTGAATCTATAAAATTCTTCAAAGACATAGCATGCAAAATTTAAAATGAAATTTAAAACATTTAAGTTAACGATAAAAAAAAAATTAAATCAAGATAATCAAAACAATGTTAACACCAATCACAATACTCAAGAATCTCAAGAATTAAATTATAATTAATTTAAAAGCAAAATAGAAAAAGAAGTTAAGGTGTTAAAATTGAAGCTATGTTTCCAAAGAAAGAGAAGTTAACATACCCACTAACAAAGAAGAATACAACCAATTAAGCATAACGCATATAGAAAAAACAATCAGATGAGCTAAGATATAAATGTTGTTTTTTTATATGAAAAATTATTTTCTTTTCATTCAGGCATCACTGACGTCCTGAAGTACATCTCGCGTCAGTAAGGAGGTGTAGAAGAAAATATTAATGATTGTTTAAATATAAAAGTTTTATCAGCCCGCACATGAAACAAATAATAGGATCAATACACAGAAAAAAACAATATAGTAACAACAATATCAAGATAACTAGCGACTAGGAAGAAAAATAATTATTTAGTCTAAGATACAGGTACATTACATGTCTTCTTACAAGATACAATATCATATTCAAATTATTAAATATGTGGATTTGAAAATGACAACAACTTGGATTGGTATATATAATGAATTGAAAAAAAATTACCTATCACTTCTCCCCATATCCTAATACCATACCTCATCATAACCCATAGAAATCTCAACCTTTTACTAACCTAGAAAAGGACAGATAGAATACGTGTGATCCTAAACAGACCACCCTACAAAGCTCCTATGTCTCTTAAAGCAGGTGTATCAACTGTGCCTAATCAGCCAACTAACAGCGCAAACAATCTCAACCTAATCATCGTACACGAAACCTCAACTACCTCATCTACCAAACCACTTAGAAAAACATACAAACAATTCGTAAAAACTAGTGACAATAATGCATTTATGTTTTATTTTATATTACGCAGGTCACCTAAGCATAACCCCAAAAGAAATTACCTACCTCAATACAATAAAAGGGAATTCAATAAAATATAAATAAAAATAAATATGTAAACATCTGTTTACAAAAGTGACAGACCAAGACATGACACTTTATCTTTGACGAAACGGATCGCCATTTTACTCCAAGAAGTATTTATAACAGACTAAACATTCAAATAGTTGAACTGTCAAGAATTAAATAAAATATCTGCCATTTTTGAAACTGACAATAGAAAATTCTTTGGAAAATTACAGATAAAATATTAGCTGGGATAAAAACAAAAAAACTTGGAACTTTCCTCTTTATGTCTGCGACCCTGCTGACGATGTCGCCAATCGCCTCCCGGCCGCCTCGTCCGTGCGTTTATTCTCAATAAATCAATAAAAATACTCTGCGGGGTACTCGCTGGGAATACTCCTCCCTCTCGACGAGCTCCATCACACGACACTCATCATCATCAAAGCCCTCTCGGCGGGGTGAACTGTTGCTGTCCATCTCTTCTTTCTCCAGACATTGCTCAGTGAAGAAACCACGGCATAATCTCCAAAGCAGCTTCTGGCTCACTAGCCAGCAGTAGCAACAGCAGCAACAACAGCTTCTTTTAATATATTTTTCTTGACGCTCTTCATTTGTTTTATTCTTCATTATATCTATTCTATTCACGTTATTTGAAAAATAGCGGAGATCTGTAGCACATTTTAACCATTTTTTATAAACTCCTTAGTTATTTGCTTTTACAAAGCCCCGGGCAGGGCTCGCCCGTGGGCTAGGCCCACTAAAAACAACCTGCCACGACGATGGTCGGAGAGTGAGAACGTCAAACTTCCACGGCCCCTGCCCGTCTGAAGTTTCTATCGTTCTCTTTCTAAACTGAATAGTTAAAAAGAGAACGAATATATTGCAAAAAGAATACTATCGCCAGTATCAAACTGCATAGCACTCGGACCAACGAGGCCCGATGCTACAATACCAAACGAATTACACGTTGTTATGTTTATATTTAATTTTCGGAAAGAAAAAATATTTTTTAAAATATTTTATAAGACACTTATCAAGTGATAAAAAATAAGGTCGACTCCGGGACTATGATAATCGGAAGTGTGAATTTTTTTGTAGTGATACTTGTGATGCAAAGCTCACAGTATGTTTTACATTTATATTAATAGATAATATAATGTTTGTTGTAAAAACAGAAAAAAAGTTTACTCTGCTGGGTAGATCTGAAAAATCTCTCGTTGCGTTCAAATACGAGGGCTGATTGATAAGTTTCCGAAACGACAAAGAAAAACTTTAAAAATCTATTTAAAACAAATTTATTTCTCAACGTAGTTTCCTTCTACCTCGATGCATTTAGTCCAGCGCTTCTCCAATGCCGTTACACCAGTTTGATAAAATGTTTTCTCCAACCCCTCAAAATACTCGTCCACGGCAACAATGACTTCTTCATTTGATGAAAATCTCTGGCCACCTAACCATTTCTTCAGGTTTGGGAATAAGTGGAAGTCACACGGGGCCAGATCCGGGGAATAGGGTGGATGCGGTAGCAATTCGAACCGCAATTCATGGAGTTTGGCGACTGCAACCATTGACGTGTGTGCAGGTGCGTTGTCATGGTGGAACAAAACTTTTTTCTTGGCCAAATGTGGTCGTTTTTTCTGGATTTCTTCACTTAATTTTTGCAGCAAGCTTGCGTAGTACTCTCCATTTATTGTTTTTCCTTTTTGCAGATAATCCACTAAAATAATCCCTCGAGCATCCCAAAAAACAGTCGCCATCACTTTGCCGGCCGACAAAACCGTTTTTGCTTTCTTCGGCGCAGGTCTTCCGCTCTCAGTCCACTGCTTAGATTGTTCTTTTGTCTCGGGAGTATAATGATGTATCCAGGTTTCATCGACTGTTACATAACGCCGCGAAAACTCGTTAGGATCTCGGTTAAACAGCGCCAAACACTCCGATGAATCGTCCACTGGACGTTGCTTTTGGTCAACAGTGAGCAAACGCGGCACCCATCGCGCGCAAAGCTTTTTCATTCCCAAATGTTGGTGCAAAATATTAAAAACGCGTTCAGATGAAATGCTCACCATCTCTGCTATCTCTTGCAACTTCAAGCGCCGATCATTCAATACAATTTTGTGATTTTTTTTTATCATGTCCGGATTCGTGACTTCATTTGGACGGCCAGACCTGTGGGCGTCTTCGCAGCTCTGTCTTCCACGTTTAAAATCAGTTACCCAGGTGTGAATTGTACTCAATGCAGGAGCAGAGTTACCTAAAACACTGTCTAGCTTGGTTTTAATCTGGGTTGCTGTTTTCTGTTTTAAAACGTAAAACTTTATCACCGCACGAATTTCATTTCTTTCCATTGTTAAGAAAATGTACGACAGAGAAAGTTCTACGTCCTATCAAACAAATTCCACCAGTTCGATTAAATTCAAATTTGGCGTTCTATTTTCAAAAAGATGCCAAAATATAATGTAATATTTTTTTTTTGCGTATCATTTTTTTAAGTTCGTCGTTTCGGCCAGTTATCAATCAGCCCAGGTATAAATAATAATATTGTGAACACAAAAGTAAATGAGTGTCAGTACGATTCGTTAGTATGGAGAATTCGTACAGATCTGTATAAATGATTGAATTTGTTTGTGGAAGAATGAAAAGTGAAGTATGTTATGGCAGAATTTATTCAAGGTAGATTGTATCCACAGTTGTAACTTTAGGTAGTATCGTGTCGTTTGCTGTGTGGTCCCGGCAGAGTAGAATAGGACCACCCCGTTTCTTTTCCGTGGGTGTCGTAAAAGGCGACTAAGGAACAAATCCGTCAGGCCAATCCAACTTGTCAGGCCATACACACAAACATAATAATGACAAAACAAACAAACAAATAATTTGTGTGGTTGTTTTGTTATGTTATGCATGAGTGATTTTACATAGGATTTCAGGTTATTTTCCATGCAAGAGTGTGTTCATTTGCAAGTCTAGTGTTCTAGCTAGGTAATTGAGCTTGGTTTAGTGAACAATCCTGTTAGGTATTGTTTTAGGTAGTAATGGTTGATAGTGATAGTACCTATCAGTGAGTAATACATTAAGGCTTTGCTTATATTTCAGAGACTTGTTTTTTTTTAAGTTGTTTAAAACAACTTGGTACTAATAACATTTTTTTTTAAGGATAATGGAGGATTGTTCTCATTATTTATAGGTGGCGACATGTAATTGGGTATATGTTGTTTCCAACAGGATTATGTATTTTTTCTTTCAGATATTTAAAAGATCTTTTTTGTGGAAAACAGTTCAGGATCGTAGGTTGTTTAACTGTAGGTTGTAATTTTGGTGATGGTTTGTTTGAATAGGTTAGGTAAATAAATAGTATTAGTGTGAAAACCGGTATGCTGTTAGGAGCGCTGAGGACAGCGCAGTTTCTCACATTGCTTGTTCGAAACTTTTATTGGGGAGGGGGTATTGTAACGTAGTGATTTTCACCGAAAAACAAAACAATCATTTATATGAGCGAGTAAGTAGAAATCGATACCTGTAGCGCCATCTAGTCAATGTAGATAGTACTGGGTTTGAAAATAATTTGGCAGCTAGTGTCATTAGTGTCATTTGCGTTTTGATGGTGCTGTCATAAGATTAGATGGAAGATTTTATAGATTGTTTTTCAAATAAGTATTTAGGTGAATATTATTACAAATAATGTTGTGGAATTATTAATTAAGAAAAGACGAAACTTTATTGGTGGATTTAATACTAGATTAAGGCTATGGGACTGTATGTAACTGGTTAGGTACTGTGCCTGAAATAAAAGATATTTTATTTTATTTTATTTTATTTATTTTTTATTAAAGATAACAAACAACAAAGGAGATTTTGAATTTAAAGTAATAAAATAATATCTTTTAAAAACGATGATTGTTGGTTGACGCTGGCTTGAGCGGAGCGTGTAAGATCAAAACGCAAGTGAATGAGACAGAAAAAAAAAAGCAGAGAAAAGTTACAGGGTTATAAGATGAAATCAATTTAAAATTAAATAATCCTTAGTAAAATAATATATTTAATCGGGTTGTTTTGGCGAGGCTTGGAACTGAAATATGTTTTCATGTTGATAATTCCTGTGAGGAGGGAGACCACGACTATTCTGTCTTGGACAAGGGAATGGGTAACATCAGTTTTTTATAGCAGGAGAATCTTGCTAATTTCGGGAATATCTTCATGAGGTATCTGGAGTCATCTTGCCTATCCATTGGAGTAGGCAGCTTCGGCAGCACCGGCATCGCTGGTAGCTGTTGGTTTTGGGAGCGCTTCCTTGGACAAAGGATCTTTGGTTCAGGTCATAAAACACTGGAATGACGAGGTACCACATCTTATTTTATTTATCAGCTAAACGAAGGATTTAAGCTTGTTAAAATGACAATATAATAATAATTAATGTTAGAAATTCTTTACCTCAGCAATTCTTAAACCAATGCGAATCCTACATCGCCCTGAGTCATGTTGGTACTAGTTTTCAAGTATTATTTAGAGTATGAACAACAGTTTTATAATTTCTAATGTCCTCATACTTAGTAATAAATTAAAGGGTAATAAACGTTATCTGGTTTTCACACTAATCCAACCTTTTATTTTAAAATCATAATAATCATCCCTTACGTATCGACACAATTTGTTTAATGACACCTAGACAAAACATTAAATAATAAATATTCTGTAACAACAAAAAGAAAAGTTACAACAGCATCAATATTTTGTGGTACAACAGCCGATTTAGGGCGACCTTCTTTAAAATTGTCCGCAAGCATACGACGATCACGATTAAACTCACTGAACCAGTGATACACAGTGGTTTTCGATGGGGCTTCCTCCCCAAAAGTCGACAAAAGTTGATCCATGCACTGTTTTTGAGTTAATCCACGCCGAAAGTCGTAATAAATCATAGCACGAAAATTTTCATGAGTCAAATCCATGGTGATGATAGACAATGAATTTTAAAAATGGCGCCACAATGTAAAAACAATTGACAGATGAATGAAACAAACTTTATTGTACAGCCAGTTCTATTTTTAAATGTTATAATTTCTTTTTAAATATTGTTTATGTAAGTGGCCAGTTCCGGATACATAAATAGCAGCCCTTGTATTATAAACGCGAAAGTTTGTAAGTATGGATGGATGTTTGTTACTCTTTCACCCAAAAATTACTAACGGTTCGGGATGAAATTTGGAATAGAGAGTTTTTACCCTGAAATAACATATAGGATACTTTTTACGGGAATAAGTCTTATTCCAACGGGAAAATCTTACACAATGCGATTGTAGCCGCGGGCGGAGCGTAGCTGCATTAAAAATTTTTGAAGAATAAGAGGTAAATAGTCATAATTATAGCATTTAAATTATCAACCTTTTTTATTACAGCTTAATGAAATTGGAAAACCAGAAGAATTGAAGGATGGCTTAATTCAAATTGTTATTGAACCATTAGAACACGAGGTAATGTAATTGAAATAACGCCCATTTCGCATACAAGTATATTTAAAACATAAAACTGCATTGTTTTTTTTTTTCTTTTAGGGTAACATAGAAGAAAATTACGTAGAACCTGAACAAATATCCGTACCAAAAACGTTTGAATTCAAATTTCAGAATATAGAACTAAAGCAGTCTTGCATATTATCACTGAGCCAAAATGATGATAATTATATAGAAATAAAAGATTTACAAGAACAATTTGAAGAGCTAGCAAGTCAAGGTGATAATGGTCCTGATGATAAATCACCGGTTATACAAAATATTGAGTCAAACAATACCGAGCCCTTTGAAGCAATACTTGATTCATCAGGTGTTGTACACGATCAACATACAATAGTACTACCAACACAATCACATAGTGACGACATTCAACCAACAATAATGGATATTATACCAGAAGAACAGATGGAAGCTATAAGGAAATCAATCGATGATAATAACAATGAAAATGAAGAAGTCTTTTTGTAAAGATGATATTTCTTAAATAAACGTTGATTTAATGAAAATGTTATGTGTTTTAGTTATTCATGAAAACACACTTAATTTAATTTTGAAATACAATAGCTTAAGTTACAAACCACGATAAATATGTCATATTTGAAGGATTTCAGTTAATCGGAAAAAAATAAAGTTGCCTTTTCAATTGTTTAACCCTTTACTAAAACAACAAATTATCATGGTAAAGTTATTCTTCTTCGATTAAATTTAGGCAAATGCTGGACATAATCCATTTTGCTTCATTTAACATACATACTAATCTGCACTTAAGGCGATTTACCTTCAATGAAATTTTCTTTTTCAAGAACTTCAGTTGTTTTACTTTATTTCATAATAAAATTTTTTGACGCTTGAATCTTTTATCCCCAATCCAAAATTAGTGCAATTTGACTTAAGCGACAGCCAACTCGGTTGTGTATGGCCTAAATTTAACGTAAATAGAATAAAACTTTGGCTTATTCAATACGTTTCTCAGTTTTTCAAGTTTAAAAAGCTTTTATTAAGCTTTTATTTACTACGAATTATTTTATAAAATAAAAAACTTTAAATGGCTCTCCTGTAAAGTTCCCAAAATGTCGGTTGAGCGAAGTCGCCTCAGAACCGTCGATATGTAATTAGAGCAATTAACAACTTATATTCTATTTGTCATCAGGTTCTCAAAATAATGCTGGAGGAATGATATGTATGCACAGATATACCTATGAGCGTGCGCTGCGTCGCCGCCGCCTATCGAGACCTCAGTAATAAACTAGCTACGTTGTACACTACGCGTTTTATTTTCTCCACTCAACAACACCTCAGTCCTCCCGCACCTCAGTCGAGTCTTTTTTCTTTTCAGTGTGGACACGTGTGGAGTAGGTTGTGTTATTTGTCTCCGTGGTGTGGATGGATCATGGACAGTATGATGGAGCAATTTCTCCAGAAGAATGGACTGACTGGGGCATCTCGCGCCGTCAATGATCAGTATGTATACCTATATCTATCAAAGAAAAAAGTGTGCATGAGGTTCATATCGTTAAGTTGTTTTCCATAATTCTTCGAAATGGCGTCGGCCCATCTCGACCGTAAATTGAATTTGAATCATCGGTACAACATTTCTTGCAGTACCTACTTATTTTTTATAAGTATGTAACTACTATTAGTTAATAATTTTATAAATTATTTCAGATCTCCCTAAATAATAATATAGAAGAAACAACAAAAGTGGCCAAACCTAAACGTCAGGATGCTGAAATTCTGAATGAAGTAGAAGAAATAACAGTAAACAACCACAGGTAAGTAACCTATGTAAATCTTAGGTACTTTGTACAGTAGGTACCTTATGGTGTCATGTGGTGCCGGCGGAGTAGAATAGCATCACCCCGAATCTGCCTAAAGGTGCCGTAGGAGGTGACTAACGTGACCTGTCGCTGATGTTTATAATATAAAAATAATAGTAATAAAAGGCTTTATTCAGATATAGTTACATTTCATATATACTAACCTCTGTGTGCTTTCAGGCAAAGGCCTCCTCCAGTCGCTGTTGTAGTTTCATTAAAATAGAACACACCAAATACTTACTTAATATTACATAAATGATTTCAGATCTCCACAACTTCAGACTCAGAGCGACAGAATACTCCAATAATTCTGGACAACCAACTGGTCCCATATGTAAGTATATCATAGTTTTTATTACACAGGGTGTAACGTTACATAGCCGTTATTTAGATCCCTTCTAGAGGCTTTTATCTGAAGGTTACAGGTTCGTTTCCTATACAATCAATTTTTGTTACATATATTATATTTACATAAGTACCTATATGTCTCACGTAAAGTTCACTGCAAAGCCTAGGACTGCGTGTACTTGTGTTGTATCTGCATGATTTTTTTGTTTTTATTATAGGAGCCAGCCAGTACATCACCAATGATATACGAGGGCTGATTGATAAGTTTCCGAAACGACAAAGAAAAACTTTAAAAGTCTATTTAAAATAAATTTATTTCTCAACGTAGTTTCCTTCTACCTCGATGCATTTAGTCCAGCGCTTCTCCAATGCCGTTACACCAGTTTGATAAAATGTTTTCTCCAACCCCTCAAAATACTCGTCCACGGCAATAATGACTTCTTCATTTGATGAAAATTTCTGGCCACCTAACTATTTCTTCAGGTTTGGGAATAAGTGGAAGTCACACGGGGCCAGATCCGGGGAATAGGGTGGATGCGGTAGCAATTCGAACCGCAATTCATGGAGTTTGGCGACTGCAACCATTGACGTGTGTGCAGGTGCGTTGTCATGGTGGAACAAAACTTTTTTCTTGGCCAAATGTGGTCGTTTTTTCTGGATTTCTTCACTTAATTTTTGCAGCAAGCTTGCGTAGTACTCTCCATTTATTGTTTTTCCTTTTTGCAGATAATCCACTAAAATAATCCCTCGAGCATCCCAAAATACAGTCGCCATCACTTTGCCGGCCGACAAAACCGTTTTTGCTTTCTTCGGCGCAGGTCTTCCGCTCTCAGTCCACTGCTTAGATTGTTCTTCTCGGGAGTATAATGATGTATCCAGGTTTCATCGACTGTTACATAACGCCGCGAAAACTCGTTAGGATCTCGGTTAAACAGCGCCAAACACTCCGATGAATCGTCCACTCGACGTTGCTTTTGGTCAACAGTGAGCAAACGTGGCACCCATCGCGCGCAAAGCTTTTTAATTCCCAAATGTTGGTGCAAAATATTAAAAACGCGTTCAGATGAAATGCTCACCATCTCTGCTATCTCTCGCAACTTCAAGCGCCGATCATTCAATACAATTTTGTGAATTTTTTTGATCATGTCCGGATTCGTGACTTCATTTGGACGGCCAGACCTGTGGACGTCTTCGCAGCTCTGTCTTCCACGTTTAAAATCAGTTACCCAGGTGTGAATTGTACTCAATGCAGGAGCAGAATTACCTAAAACACTGTCTAGCTTGGTTTTAATCTGGGTTTAACTTTATCACCGCACGAATTTCGTTTCTTTCCATTGTTAAGAAAATTTACGACAGAGAAAGTTCTACGTCCTATCAAACAAATTCCACCAGTTCGATTAAATTCAAATTTAGCGTTCTATTTTCAAAAAGATGCCAAAATATAATGTAATATTTTTTTTTTGCGTATAATTTTTTTAGTTCGTCGTTTCGGCCAGTTATCAATCAGCCCAGGTAAAGGACCCCCGACAGGACCACCTTTCAATTTGTCCAGCCGTCGTGTTCGACAGCCGCATCTGTGGAGTTTATAGCAATTTCTGGGGCTTCTTATGCCCGGTTTACATTATTCCAGTCCAGCGATCCAGTCCAGCACTGGATTGCTTACTGGAAAAATGTAAACCGGCACTGGAATGAACTGAATCCAGTAAGCATTCCAGTCCAGTAACTGGATTCGCGGTCTACTTTTGAATCCAGTGCGATCAATCCAGTGCAACTGGAATAATGTAGACGGCCAATCCAGTGCCATTCCAGTGCTGACGAAGTACACCCGTGTTGCTTGTTTTTGCGGACTTTTTTTTCGTAGAAAAAGGATTTAACAATGGTGAATAAGTTATCTGAAGACGAAACTGTAAAGTTTGTCACTATATACAGAGAAAATCCGTGTTTATGGGATATAACATCAGAACATTATAAAAACAAAGCTATGCGCCAAACTGCTTTGCAAAATCTGTGCATTGGTATGGAAATTGAAGGATTCACATTGGAAGATGTGAAAAACAAAATAAAAAGTATTCGTTCGACATACTACCTCGAACTAGACAAGATTAAGAAGTCATCCACATCTGGTGCTAGTGGTAATGTTTACCAACCCAAAGTGAAATGGTTCGCCGAATTCAATTCATTTATTAAAAATGTGATGGTGAAGCGTAAAACACAGGTATGTATTTTAAAATTTTTATTTTAGTAGGATATTATTTGTTAAAACACACAAATTTATCAATGTATCATATGATTTTGCCATGGTACTTTTCCTTCGTTCACAAAATAATTAGTAAATTGAGTTCTTTTTTCCCTGGCATGTGTTGCTGAGTTGTTACTGCCCTGCTGTATGATACTATCTAAAGAGGTTATTTCGGATCTCCACGTTCCATTAATCAAATGATGGTCGTTGTGATCTTCATGGTCTACACAAGTAGTAGTCATATAATTGCTTGACTTTTTTCTCAACCAATTGTGTAGAGAGCAAGCTGCATACACAATGTGATCCACAGTACGTAACTTAGTGGAAATTGCTTTTTCGAAAATTCTGAATCGACTTACTAATATTCCAAAAGCGTTTTCTACGATGCGTCTAGCACGGGACAGTCTGTAATTATATATTTTTTGTTCAAAAGTTAAATTAGCCCCAGGATATGGTTTCATTAAGTATGTTTTTAGTGGAAATGCTGCATTAGCCACAATCACTCCATCTTCTGGAATAAAAGTGCCATTTTCTAATTCAGTAAAAATAAACTATGCTGTTTTCTTTTTTATAATTAAAGTTCGTACTTCCATATTCA
This sequence comes from Carpatolechia fugitivella, assembly GCA_951230895.1. NCBI lineage: Eukaryota > Metazoa > Arthropoda > Insecta > Lepidoptera > Gelechiidae > Carpatolechia > Carpatolechia fugitivella. The sequence goes on along the minus strand of OX579654.1, from coordinate 15,000,081 downwards.
TAGGAGCCAGTAATTTTTATATGTTTTCCGTCTAACGCTCCGTAGCACAAAGGAAAGTTCCATTTATTCCGAAAGCCTTCCTCGTTTTGTTTCCATTGTTCCGCAGTGGGTATCTGCAAAAAATTAAAAATATTTTATTTTCAGGAAAATACTGATGATGCTCAAAATAATGAAAATATTGACAATACTCAACCTAGTGACCCATGTGGGAACCCTACCCATACAAACCCAGAACCAAGTCTACCAGAACCGCGAAAGAAAAGAAGTAAAATTTCACAGTTGTCTACAGTAGTCAGTAGCATGAAAGAGATGCAATACGATTTATCCAAATCAGAAACAGGGGAAGATGAATTCGATATCTTCGGGAAACACATTGCAAAGCAATTGAGGACCCTTTCTACAGAAGAGGCTATCCTAGGTCAAGAAGAAATTCAGAGTGTGATAACAAAATGTCGACTACACGATTTGAAATACGGAAATATGACAGTGAATAGTCCTACATATTCTGCAAACACATATGCCAGTGAAAATTTGTCAAGACCAAGAAACAATTATGCGTCAAGACCAAGTACTAGTAGTAGTACTTATATGCCATTGGATAGTCCAGCGTCTGTAGATACACAAACCACTGGGGACTCATTAAATGTAGTAAGCGATGACCCAGAATACATTAATTTAATCATGAATGCTTTTAATAATGCTTAATTGTCATAGATATGATACTTAATAAAAAAATATTACCTTGATGTGGTCTTGTTCGGAACCGATTTCGCGAGGCGAATCGCGGGTTAGCATGAGTGTATAGCTCGCTTTTACGTTAGTATTTTTTTGTCGGGACGGTTTGGCAATACTCTATCTGTCACCGGTGTGAACAGCGGAGCTGAAAAAACGTAATAAGGGAAAAATCGACATATTGGTTTGAAAACCTCTCAGGATATTGGGAAAACTGTGGGTGCTGGTGTCTCGGGACATCGAGATCATCGTTTGGCGGCGGCGCCGAGCTTGTTCGCGGCTGTTCCTTCAGGACACGGGTCCTGGAGCGAACAGGTCTTTTAATGCCCTTTTAATTTCTTGACAGACTTCTGGTATAATTTTTGAAATAGTTGGTTTTGGCAATCGAAACATACGACTGAGGCTTCTGTAACTATCTCCAGTAGTTAAAAAAGAAAGAGTAACTTCTAATTTTATTTTTGCGGGTATAGCTTCTCTGAACAATGTATTCTTACGCTGGATATTATTCGAAACTAATGATAACAGTTCTTCAAAGTTTTCTGCTGTCATTCTCAGTGCCAATCTATATTCATTGGGATCTTCTACCTTCAGTTGTTGCAAAAGCATTACTGACCCTCCTTTTTGATCTCTTTCGCTGATCCAATTTCTCACCCAAATGCTTCCTTTTTTCTTAGTTCCTTGTCAACCTCATTAATAACTTCTTGTAGCAAGAGTGATTGAGCACGTTTGAAACATTTTCGAAACTGATCTCTTCTTGAAATCATTGTCAATGTAGTGTTCACACTTCAACGGCGTCTAAATAACTGGAATAATGTAGACTGACAGATCCAGTCCAGCACTGGACTGGAATCTCGCTTAAATCACTGGACTGGAATAATGTAAACCGGGCATTATCCTAAGGTATTTTTTAAATTCAAGTACCCACGTAAATGGAGCGAATAACTTAAGAGATAAGATAATCGTTTATTTGCTAGAATACATAGTTATAGAAGATCTTAAAGTAAATCATTTTGTTTCCCCAAGGGGAAAGCTGTTCAGTTTTATGAGTATACAATCTGTGGCTTGGATCTGACCAAAAAACACTAGGCTAATAGGTACATTTTAAATAATTTTGTTAAAAATAACATTTTGTAAGTCATTTAAAAAATTATAGTATTAGTTTATTAACTATAAGTGCAGATATTCATGTTACTAAGTTAGGACTTTTTTTGTTTATAAGTGAACGATTAATTAAAATTATTACTATTTACACAAGGTGTTTTAATAAACGTGTCATTGCTATATTTGTATTTTCTTTTTTTATTACAGAGTTGATCTGCCTATCGAGCCGAAAACCAGAGGTTCTGCTGAAAAATCTGAACCACTTTTATCAAGAAACATTGTTTGAAATATATGGAAAAACCTATATCTTGTAAAAAAATGCCGATCATTTGAACAGTATATTGAACAGTATATAACTATGGGGGGTTCAAATGTTTTTCCTCCATTTCGAAACATGTTTCTCGGAAAAAGTTGTTCAGATTTATCAGCAGAACCTCTGGTTTTCGGCTCGATCGGTAAATCGGCCTCACCCTGTATTGTGAATTCGACAAAGTGGCTTTGTCTAAGCAACAAAGGACAAAAAGTAAAGTAGATCTAGTGACAATAAACCTTTTGTTATATTAGCAACAGAGTTGTCATTGGAACTAAAGTACATTGTAGGTCAAAAAGCATTCTTGCTACTGCAGCTAAGGAAAAGTAGACGTGGGGACAAATGCTTTTGTTTCCGTAGCTATAGGTATTTGTCATGAGAGCAAAGGTACTTGTGCTAAGAGCAATTTACCATTTCTATTTATTTATTTATTGATACATCACTTACAGCTACAGCCAAACATTATGATACTTAGTTAGTTTGCCAGCCAAGTCATTAATTAGATTTTGTTTGAATGACAATATTTTTTGATCAACACAATTTAAATGTATCAATAAGAACATTGCTTTTTTTACTATTCACCTTTGACGGCTCTCCAGTGACAAAGTTTTTTTGTTCCGATGGCAACAATTTTTTTTCAGTGTACCCATTAATATGAAACATATACTTAAATCTGTCTAATATTTACAGGACACAAATCTTGACTCTTCCGTGATCTGACAAGAAGGGTTATTCGAGTCAAAGGTAAATAAAACAAGTATTTTAGAGGCGAGGTTTTGCCAAAAATTAGCACAACTCATCGTGATTTTGTTGTAAGCTCAACCGACGAGTTACTGAAATATTTAAAGTTTAATTAATGATAAATTCTGTTAGCATATTTTTTTACATTTGTATCATCAGTAGAAGTAACGGTAACGGCCTTTTTAAAAAAATTGTTTGTTTCAGGATTGTTCATTTGAATTTTTTTACTACGATGACGTGCATAAAGCTGATGCATTGAAAACAATTGTAATGAAACAAACAACCGGCAAAGCCCTGATAGAAAAATCTAAGAAAGGTGAAGCCTTGTCTTCAAAAGATAGGAAATATCTTGTAAGCTCAATCGTCGAAAACGAACTGCAATCACTACAAAAAATTAATCAGACCATTAGAAAGGACATATGGCAAAAATGGGCGAACGAGATCCCCATCATTTTTAAAGGTGAAGACAAAAATTTATATTATGTACCGTTTCACGTAGTCGACGGCAAGGTTGTGCAAGCAAGCAGCCTTATACACAATCGCCTAATTACCCATCGCAGACGTCTGACAACGACAACATCAAAACGCAAATCAAGCAGCGACGGCAGCAATGACAGTGGCTGCAGCTCGAGAAATTCAATAACAACGAGCAAGCGGGTACGGCCTTCTACATCATTAGCCGTTTATAATTATGTACAAAAAATTAATGACACTATTAATAATAAAAAGCTTGCTGTAGGACTACTACTAGATATGAGTAAGGCTTATGATAGAGTTTGTTACAAAACACTGCTAGATAAACTCTTTAAATCCGGAATAAGAGGTATTGCGCACACTTGGTTTCAATCATATCTTGAAAACCGTTACCAGTATGTAGAGATTGATTCCACAAACTACTTGACAGGTAAAATAGAGCGTGTGAGGTCGGTCTTGGGTGCATATTATTTCTGGTATACATAAATGACCTTCCTAGTGTGCTAGATAATCAGTCTGTACTTTTTGCTGACGATATATCGGTTTTAGTCTCTTGTTCAAATGTAAACGAGTTGAAAGCTAAATTGGATACAACATTAGACAGAATTACAGATTGGCTAGAGTGCCACAATCTACTTCTAAATTTAAATAAAACTAAGCTAATAGAATTTAAACCCCATCAAAGAACTGCTTTGCCAATACTTTACCAATATAATAACGCGCCTTTAGAAGTTGTAGACTCGGTAACTTTGCTAGGAATAGACCTCGACACTAATATGAATTGGAAAACTCAAGTTTATAAAATTTCTAATAAATTATCTTCGCTCGTTTATGCCCTTCGACAGTTAAAACGTGTGACGGACTTTAAAACGGCCCTCACCGCATATTATGCTTACGCTCATTCCAGACTCTCCTACGGTATAATTTTGTGGGGAAATTGTAGTGTAGCTGAGGATATTTTTATTCTACAAAAGAAATGTGTCAGAATATTGACTAATATAAACCAAACTCAATCCTGTAGACCTCTATTTATAAAACATAAAATATTAACACTCACCTCAATATATATTTTTGAATCCTGTAAATTTATAAGAAAACACCCAAATTTATATACCCCACTGACAGAAATAAAGCGTAATAATCGTAACCTAAATAAATTGCAAGTCCCATTTTCTAAATTAAAATTAGTTACATCTGGACCTCACACTATGTTAATAAAAATCTATAATAAAATACCGAACTCCATAAAAAACATACAAAAAACTTAATTGTTTAATATACATTTAAAGTCCTTTCTAATTGCTAAGAGCTATTATAACATAAATGAATTTTTAACGACAATCATAATATGTAATAAAATTTAAAAACAACATTAATAAAAATAAATTAGGTCCGTCCATTACTAATAAATAATTACTAATAAATAATAACAAAAATAAATAATTTTGTGGGGACATCCAACTTGCGCCCATCTGATCTTAGTCTGAGCAGAGCTTGTACTGTAGGTACCAGACAGCTGATATACCTATACATACATAAATAGATAAATTCATACTTATGTAGATAAAATAGATCAAAGACAAGGCGTGATTTCAAATACTAAGTACTGTATCTGTGTTTGCAATAAAGTGTATTCTATAGATTATAAAATGTGTGTAGTCTAATTAAATTGTCTATCGAAATAATATCTTGTTGAGTATACAAAATTAATAATTTGAGTTATTAAGTAGGTGAAATAATGCTCTCTCTCACAAGATTGCTGCGCCCTTGCAGGGTGTCACAAAATACTGTACCCTATATTCATAAGACCTTCTATGTACCAACTGTGACTTGCAATAAATGATTTATGATTTATGCCTTTGCCAGAGCGCGAGCGATTTAATGACCAACCAACCAAGAATCCTTAACAGAGGCAATAGATTGGCTACAGGGATCTTCTTCTCCACATGATATGGTCAAATCTAAATGGAAAGCAACCTCTCAAGTCCGCGCCCACTATATTACCACTCTGGTATAAATAGTGATTAGGTCCGTCAAAAAAAAAAAGAAAAAGGAAAGCAACCTTGGACCTGCGCACTGATATTCTGAAAGAATTTACCTATATCGATTTTTTTTTTAATTTGCTGCTTTAAAATTGGCAACTGGATACGAATTGGTGAGTTCCATTAAATTTTGAACATTTTAGCTCGGTGCCTTCGGCTTGACCTTTCGGAGATTACCTTCTCTTACCTACCAGTGTCAATGCCCTAAGAAGACGCAAGGAGTCATGTCTGTGTGTGTGTGACGGTGCCGGGGCGGCGCAGGACGCGCGGAGGGGGTTGCCGCCCGCGCGCGAGCTCGCGCCCGCCGCTTCCTCAGTACGCTTTGATTACCTACACGGTGTGCAGTGTTTTGTTAAGTTATCAGTGTAAAACGTTGTTGTAACGTTATTGGATTGACTTTATAAATGGTAAGTCATATTTTTTATTGTGTTTTATTGTCTGTGTTAGTTTTCAGTGTGTGTGAAGTTTGTTATCCTACCAATTTTGGTAATGGGTAATTTTTTGGTGCGTTCACTTCATAAGTATGCTCTGACTGGGTTGTCGGTCACTCAACCACAACTTATATTCTTGCAATCTGGTTGACTTGTCGGCTGCAGCCACACTTCCAGCGCAAGACTTCTCGCATGCGAGAAGGTCGCCTCAACATCTGGGAGGCGCGTCCCAAAAATTGGGACTGACTTCCCAAGATTTGGGAGGCGCGTCCCAAAAGTTGAGAGGCGCGGATCGAAAGGTTGGGACGGACCTCCCAATTTTTGGGAGGCGTGGATGACTCTACTGATGCACTCTTCTCGTTTGATTCAGATGGCGCAGGCGCAGAGCTTGATTTCTTTTGCGGACCTCCTCGATGAGCAGGCTTTTTCAAAGCAAGATGACGAAATTCTGAGCCGACTCAAGCTCCTTGCCCAGGAGGTCTTACCTGACGGCTGGACGAGGTGGGAAGTCACCCGGGCTTCTAAGGAAGAAGTGTTCGGAGAGAAGCTTGATGCAAATGTTCTCAGTAAACTCGTGTTTGCTCTTCCTACGCTTGGGCTGGTTAGGGCATTTGATCCAGAAGCTGACCACCTCTCTGAAAAGGGATATCGAGAGATTCGCTTGAAGCTGTTGGACTGGGCTTTTACAAGAGCACTCACCATTGGCCCTCCCGCCATCGCTAATAAAATCAGAGGTTCAGCTGCTCGTACTGAATTATTCAAAGAAGCTATAGAACCCATTAGAGCTTTTTTGCACACAAGAAGAGAGGTCGACAGAATTCTCTCGGGTCTTCTATCAGAATCGGAAGAGTCATGCAGGAAAAGAAGAGGAACGTCTTCCGCACCATCCGTATCTGAAAGCCAGCCGAAAAAATGTAAAGTAGACTTGCTGGAAGAGAGGATGAACGAGATGTTTTCTAGCATTGTTGCGAAGATAGAAGCAATCAGACCGTCGGCTGCGCCCAGCGTGGAAGTTTCGGAAGCCGACTCCACTTATGAAGAGGACGAGCTACGTAGAACACCTCAAGGTTCATCGGAGACCGAATGGGAGGCACCGGCATTAAATCTGACCGAGGAAATTGAGCTGGATTTTAGTCCGGAGGTGCAGGAAACTGGACCGCCTGTTCCTAAACCATCCCCACAGATGGAAAGTGAGGGTATAGTGTGTCAGCGTTTTGGTTCTGAAAACTGGGACCGCATAAGATTCAAGGACGCAGAGCAACGATTACATGCAGCTCCAATGTTCAGCGGTCTTAAATTAAATGCTGAACTGGGTGTCTTAGGTACCTCCGTCTTACCTTCCAAAACAAGACGGTATGTTGGGCACCATATGCCATGGATTGCTCCTTCAGAGAAAGGTGCTAAAAGATGAGCTTCAAGCTCTCGCAACGAAGCATCCTGAGGCTACGACGGATATAAAGAAGATTCTCGATGAAGGCTCAAAACTGAGGTTAATTTCTAACGACGTTCTTCAATTTGTCTGTGGTAAACGCGCGGAGATGATAGAATTACAGCGACGTACCTTTAAGGCTAAAAACGAAGCTCTGTCGTGCGCATTGAAGAAGATTCCGCTGAGTGGATCCCATCTATTTGAGGAGAAGTCTCTATCAGCTCTTCTTAAGGACAACGGAGGCGCCAAGCAGGTCTTTCAAACAAAACAATTTTAAATCCCCTTTAAACGGGAAAATCATGCAAGCCAAGCAGCGTATCGCCCTCGTGCAGAAACATCCCAACGATCAAATACCTCATTTCGTCGCCCCAAGCAAACGCAAGAAATTTCAACGAGACACACGACGTGAACGTGACTCTCGCCGTGACTCCCACCGTCAAAAGAAAAAATATTGACAATTTTCGCGGGGGTCAGTTAGAGAAGTATGTGACGTGTTGGAGAGAGTTGGGCGCCCCAGAAAATATCATAAAAGCAATATCGGGTTATGCCATACCGTTTGTAAAAAAGCCCCCGCTAGTTCCATTAAGCAAGAGGGTAATAAAAAGATTCGAGACAAAAATATCACCTGCAATGTCAATGGAGATTCGTGCCCTACTTCAGGCAGGCGTCGTAGAATACCCCAGAGTGCGAACAGGGTTTTTGTATCGAATGTTTTTAATACCGAAACAAAACGGAAAAGTGAGGCAGATCTTCGATTTAAGGCGCTTAAATCTTTACTTGAATCCGAGGAAGTTTCGGCTTATAAACCAAAGTCAGGTCCCAAGTTTCATTCAGCCTCAGGATTATCTGGTCAAACTCGATTTATCCCAGGCCTATTTCCATATCCCAATCAGAAAGAGTCACAGAAGGTTCCTGTGTTTTTCGTACGAAAGAAGGTTGTACCAAATGACGAGCCTTCCTTTCGGCCTCTCCAGCGCTTCACTTATCTTCTCCCAGGTTACAAAGTGTAAAGTTCGCGTTTTAGTCTATCTAGACGACTTTCTTTTTGCTCACCAGGACCCTCAGGTATTAGAGTGTCAGTTAGCGAGCGCCATAGAGTTGCTTCAAAACCTCGGGTGGATGGTAAACCTGGAAAAATCCGTCTTAAAGCCAACGAAACGAACAGAATTTTTAGGAATAGTGTGGGACACGGAATCCCACAAGAAGATGTTACCAGAGTCAAAAATATTTCGCCTCATGACAGACCTCCGAAAACTGGTCCTGAGTCCCTGGTGGTGTTGGGACACGGGTGCAGCTCTAATAGGCCGATTAGGTTTTGCAGCACACGTCACGCCTCTGGGTCGTCTATTCACGAGAAGGCTCCAACGAGCGAGTCGGGTTCTACTGGAAACAGAGCCAAGAAAGAAATTCCGAATGCCGGAACAAGCCGTTGCAGACTGCGTTTGGTGGACAGAGCACCTTCACGTTCCAGGGAAGCTATTCACTCCAGAACCAGACATGTTTATCACGACAGACGCCTCCGACGCGGGTTGGGGTGTAGAACTGGATCACCACCGGCAAGCTGGTCTTTGGTCAGAGGAGCAACAAGCCTGGCACATAAACAGAAAGGAGATGTACGCTGTGCTAATGGTTTTACCAAATTCAGTCACATACTCGCCAGGAGGTCAGTAATGCTACAGTCGGACAACAAAACCGTTATCTCCTATCTGAGAAATCAGGGAGGTACGAGATCGGTTGTTCCACTGGAGTCTACTCGAGAGGTTCTCCTTCTGGCAAATTCTCTCAAAATGAATCTGCTTGCCTTTTATATACCGGGCCGCTACAATATCATAGCGGATTGTCTCTCGAGAGGCAAGGAACTCCCAGACTGGCATCTGAGCAGCAAAGTTTTAGTAGAAGTCTTCGAGAGATGGGGAATCCCCGAAGTGGACCTTTTTGCCACCGACCGATCCAGGGTCATGCCGAAATATGTGACTATAGATGCAAGAGATGCGGAGGCGATTTCACCAATGCGTTCAGCCGACCTTGGGTATACAACCTTGCTTGGGTCTTCCCGCCACCTCCTCTAATTCCCAAGGTTCTGTACCACCTGTGCAAAGCCAAGGGCACATTCCTTCTAGTGGTTCCCCGTTGGGAGAAAGCATTCTGGAGAGGTCTACTGAAGCGCAGGTCTCTAGAAGCCCCATTTCTTGTGCGGAATCTTCGCCAACATCTAGTCGACTTGTCAACGGATCTTCCCCTGCAGAACCTAGAGAACCTCTGTTTAGAGGTCTGGAGGGTACGGGGTGGAGCAGTATAGTTTCCGGTTTGTCAGCAGAAGACATCGATCTCTTGCAGTCAACATGGCGGGATTCTACTTGGAAAATATATGAGTCTGCTTGGAATCAGTGGTCTTCTTGGTGTAAACATAATGGGAGAAAGCCGAGTCATCCTCGCCCACAGGACCTTCCAGCTTATATCAGTTACCTAGCCAGAGTTAGGAAATTATCTTATGCTACGGTTTTGGTCCATAAGTCTGTGGTTGCTACTCTGGCAGACCCTTCACGAGAACAACGCTTGTCATCGCACCCTTTAGTTTCTGCAATGTTGAAAGGCATAAGCGTGAGGGCTTGTTCCAGAACTACCAGAAGGTTTTGCAATTTGCCCGCCGCTGATAGCCTCTTTCAAGTGTCGCGTCATGAGGCGTTTTTACTTTTGTTGGCATCAGGAAGGAGGCTGCATGACTTGACACTCCTGAGAATAGATGATCGTCATTGCAAGGTTAATGATACTTCCACCACGTTTTGGCCTTCGTTCAGATCCAAAACGGATAGTCATAAATACCGCCAATCCGGTTGGGAGTTGACATCTTCGGGAGATCCCGCTTTGGATATTCCAAGATGGATTCGATGCTTAATTGAATGTTCTAAGGAAAGGAGAAAGGCTCGGGATAATCTGTTCAGTCTGTTCATTACCACCCGAGGTGAGGTAAAAGCAGCCTCTAGAACAGTTATTGCCGGATGGCTCAAGACGACTTTTAAAGAGTTAGGAATTGATTGCAGCCCTGGCTCTATTCGCTCTGCGGTAGCATCGAGTGATTTCGAAAATAATGCGCCCTTGGATAGGATTTTGCAGAGAGGCAACTGGCGTGGGGCAATTAATTTCTTTAGACATTACTGCAAGACGGTTGAGCGAGTCACGGACGAACGAGTTGCTTCAAGTGAAAGGTTAACTGATTTCTTTGAGGCAGTGTGAGATAGGATAGATTGTTTGATTGATTGGTTAAGAGGAAATTACCATGTGTTTTGACAACACTGAGGCTTGTGTGCCTTTTAAATTAAGACTTTTTCGCTATTTTGATTCCTATTAGATATTTTAGCTAGAGTAAGATAACTACTCATAATTGTAACATTGACTAAGTCATTGAGTTATTTAATTCCTAAACCTACTATTTCTGGTTTTATGTATACTTGATACATTTTTGTTTGCTTTCTTTATTTTTTAATTTGATAACAACCCTTTGCAAGTTGTATTGATTGTATTTCTTCTTGAGAATAAACTAATTGTTATGATACTTATTAATAATTGTTTTACTTCTTGCAATGCCCTCGTAAGGAATTTTGATAAAGAAGTAGCAATTGACTAATTTTCACAGTACGCTTTTGGCGCCGGCAGAGTTTAAACACGTCTCCGAAAGGTCAAGCCGAAGGCACCGAGCTAAAATTTTCCACCCCGAAGGGAAGAAAACGATTATTTTAGGTCGTGCCGAGGCTTGACCTGGAGCAAGGCCTTGCCGGCTTTTCAGAGACAGGTACTGAGGAAGCGACGGGCGCGAGCTCGCGCGCGGGTGGCAACCCCCCCCCGCGCGTCCCACGCCGCCCCGGCGCCGTCACACACACACACACAGACATGACTCCTTGCGTCTTCTTAGGGCATTGACACTGGTAGGTAAGAGAAGGTAATCTCCGAAAGGTCAAGCCGTTTTCTTCCCTTCGGGGTGGAAAACGGTTCTATTAAAGTTTTAAAAAACTTCTTTGAGAACATATTTTAGGGTTTCGTAGCCAAATGGCAAAATACCCAATCCCGAATGAGAATATTGCGATTTTAATCCAGAAACCGTACCATTTATCCAACCAGCTTATTTGCCCTTACAGAGAGATCATTTTACTAAGATAGATTACTTATATCAGTATATTGATGACAAAGTTATAGAAAATATGGTAGAGAAGTCAAACTGGAGCTATTTTTCTAGATAAATGAAGGCTTTAAACTTAACTTGCGAAGAATGCAAAACCTACATAGCTATTCAGATGATAATGTCTTGTATAAACTACCCAACGCTCAGGTTGTACTGGTCAAAGGAATTTAGAGTACCAATAATTGCCAACAATATGCCAAGAAATCGTTTCTTGATTCTCAGAAACGCAATAAAATTGGTAGTAGATGAAGACGTCAGTACTGAAGAACGACAAGCAGATAAATTATGGAAGGTACGACCACTGATTGACGCTGTTTTGAAAGGTTGCCTGGTCTAGGAAAAACCAAAGACCTCTCAATCGATGAGATGATGATACCTTTCCAAGGAACATGTCGTTTGAAGCAGTACTGTCCAGGAATGCCCAACCCTGTTGGGTTGAAAGCCTTCGTGCTTGCGACGCCAGACAAGCTTGTCTGTAATTACCACATTTATCAAGGCAACACGACATATCTAGATCTTGAAGGCTCATCATATGGCTTAGGTGAAAAAGCTGTATTGACTTTAACAAAAGACTTAGTACCAGGTCATATTATTGCGATCGGTATTTTACTTCAGAAAAACTTCTCATGGCACTTAAGGATAACTAAACGGGTGGACAGTAAGCCTTAAGTAAGACTTTTATGTCAACCACACATGCTGATAAAACTATGGATTCCTGCGAACGCTGTTTAAAAAAGGAAAGAAAGTACATCACAATACCAAGACCAGAAGTTGTAAAACTTTATAACAAGAACATGGGTGGCGTCGATTTAGCTAATAGGATGTTATCAGTATGCCCTTATCGCTACCGAACAAAAAAATGGACACAACGGACTATAGCCCACTTTTTTGATTTGGCCGTGACCAATGCCTGGATATTATACCGTCAAGATGAACTTAATAAAGGTAAAAGACTCAAATCTATTCAACAGTTTCGGCCGTTTAAATTAGATATTGCGAAAACAATGCTCAAAAATACTGTTGAAGAACAGGAAGAAGAGTCACATATAGAAGAAGAGCAAGACGAAGAGTATGAGCAGCAGCGCTTAAAATTCAGAAAAAGGTGCTTATCTGTTCCTATTCCTTCAGATAAGGCACGTTATGAAGGAGCAGTGCATATGCCTGAAGTTGATGAGGAGCAAAAACTTTGTCGTCGTGATGGATGTAAAAAGAAGTCCAAAATGAGGTGCATGTCATGCAAAATTAATTTATGTCTTACCCGCGATCGCTTTCAACAATTTCACAGCAAAGCAGCCAGTGCCTAGATGATACTAGTTTGTTACCAATTATAACTTTTCTAAAGCATTTTATTTAGATTTTAAAATTTTTGATTAATAGTGCAGTCGAAGTGGCTAAGTTCTGGGCCGGAGTAATTTAATTTGTCATCGAAACGCAAAGAAGATTAATAGGATTTGAGATACTTATATTTTTGTTACTGTCATTTGTTACCTATGTTTTCGTTAGTTTTTGTACGGGTTTAATTTTGAGACCTTCATTATTTACATTGTAAGTGATTTGGTTAGTAGAGTTGAAAATAACTTTAATTACGATACTGTCAGTAGTTACATAAACTTTGCACGGGTATAATCTGTGCCACATTGTGATTTAAATTAATATTATAATTAGTTACGCAAATAACTCTGACAAGACTGATATCTGGCACAAACCAAAATTATTATTTCGTCCAAAGATAATATGTTAGGTATAGTCGACCAATAGATTGGTTTACCACCCTAAGGTTAAATGTCAGTTGCAAATTATAGAACAACAAAGATTATTTTCGTTTGCAGATCTATTTGTCAGATACCCAGTATAAACCTTATTGAAATTTTCGGTTACTAGGAAATTGAATGAAAAATGGTAAACCACTTTCTTGGTCGACCTTACATACTACGTAGGTAGGTATAATTTATGTTTTGATTGAGAAGACTGTTATTCTGTTATAACTGAGTTTGTTGAAGTGTTTAACACCACATTATGTTTAAGAAAGATGTCTCAATTAGTTATGTAAGTACAAATAATGTAACTTTTGATGCTTAAATTTGTTTCTTAAGATGTTGATTAAGCCTTATCGGGTATATTCTTACAGTAAACGATTTGATTTAGTACATTCAGTTTTTCATTAAATACCAACTCATATCCAAATTATTTAAAGTTTCTATAAAAATATGTCCAATTACTATCATTTTGATTTTAAAAGGTATATGGGTTGCTATGGTGTTTTTAGGTCCCAATTCAGAAACTTGTAAATTTTTGCTTTTATTCTCTGTTGAATGTGGATTTCTTCTGATAAAACTCCTAAAACATGTGATAAACTAGCCTTTAAAAATAATAAGTAGAATAGAATAGAAAAACATTTATTTAACGTAGCGTAAGTACAGAAAATAATGATCATATTGTTCAAAAATTTATATTTTCTTCTCAGATTGTAGTTCGCCACGCACTGAAAAAAAGATGAGTACCTATCATACCGAAGACATACCATCTGGTAGTGAAGACGAAGATTTATCCGACGACGACGATGATGAGTATTTACTAGTGGAAGATCCATTACTGATTTCTGAAGATGAATCTGATAACAACGATGATGATTCGCTTGCTTCATTTGAGCCAGCTCCATCAACTTCAAGTCGGCAAAGAAGTAATACCCAAAGAACACCTAAATATAATTGGACGCCAGGATCGATGGAGTATAATGATGAAGACTGCAGATTTTTGGGTGATACAGAACCTACTGACGCACTTAAAGCACTTAAAACACCCATTCAACTGTTTGAGTTTTTTTTCCTAATGATCTCATAGAACTTATTGTTTCCGAAAGTATGAGATATGCAACCCAACTGGGCAAAGACTATACAACTTCTCAAACAGAAATAAAACAATTTATTGGCATACTAATATATATGTCAGTAATACCTTATCCAACTACGAGACACTACTGGAAATCAGGAATAGAATTTGAATCGATTGTGATGACCATGACGTGCAATAGATTTGAAGAGGTAAAGAGATTTCTCCATTTCATGAACAATGATGATATGCTGAAACCAGATAATCCAGGTTTTGACAAATTGCAGAAAATCCGTCCAGTTCTGACAATGATAAGAAGGATGCTTTTACAAGTGCCAAAAGAAGAATATTTGGCAGTTGATGAACAGATCGGGCCAACGAAGACGCGAAAAAGCAGCCTGAAACAATATAACCCCAATAAACCGCACAAGTGGGGTTACAAAATCCATGTACTTAGTGGTGTTACAGGGTTTTCTTACGATTTTGATATGTATGCCGGTAAACAGAGTGATAAAATCCCCGAAAATAATCCAAACCTTGGTACCAGTAGCAACGTGGTTCTACGTCTGACCGAAAGTGTGCCCACACATCTGAATTACAAGGTTTTCTTCGACAATTGGTTCACCAGCGTAGAACTTATGATATGTATGCATAATAAAGGAATTTTACCGCTGAGTACCGTTCGAGCAAATAGACTTGGAGGTGCCAAAATACCATCAAAAAAAGAACTGTCCCGACAGGGAAGAGGCTCCACCACAGAACTTCATGCTACTGTTGATGGCACAACAGTAGCTGTGGTTGCGTGGTTGGACAACAAAGTGGTTAACTTATGTTCCACCTATGTTGGAGTTAGTCCAACTACGGTAGTCAGGCGTTATGACAGAAAAAGGAAAGTTTACCATGAAGTGAACTGTCCTAAGGCAGTTCAGCTGCGTCGACACACTAGATTCGATGCTAGGATACTACCGTATCAAAGTACGATCTAAGAAATGGTACCTAAGAGTTTTCTTCCACATGATAGACCTGGTCTCTGTGAACTCGTGGCTCCTGTCTCGTGGCGCAGATGCAACAAGGAAGTCTATATGCCACTTCTCGATTTTAAATTATTAATTGCTGAAGTTTTGACCAAAAAAGATTCCCAGATCTTCACGCCCAAAACGCGAGGTAGACCTGCGACGGACAGAGATGAACCACGTCCAGTGAAAAAAAGCAAGCGTAAAATCGAGATGCCTGCAAGAGAAGTCCCGGAAGATGGCTTCCATCATTTTCCCGACTGGACAGCATCAAGACAGAGATGCAGGAATGAATGTGGAGGTCAAACCTTCATTTGGTGCATCAAATGTAAAATGTATTTATTAGGGTGCTTCAAAAATGACAAGTCTATTTTTTTTTTGTGGGGCACATTGCCATTCGTTTTTAATGTAAAAATAAACGTATACATATTTTTTTTTATTACAAATAAGCAATATTTAGAGGGCGCTACCAGTCATCAAAGTTTTAGAAAATCTCTCTATTTGATGTAATATGACTCCGACTCTTTAATCTAAACATGCCACTAGACGTAATCTAAACAAGCCAAAAATGCACCGATATACTGCTTATAAGTACTTCTAAGCGTCCTAAACAAAAGAAGCTTGTTCAAACGTGTCAGTATTCCGTACGATTCTATTGAGTGGTGACGTACTTTCATTGTGCCGGTTAATTTTGTGTTTATGGTGCATAATGGCGTCAACTAGCAAAAGTAGTATTATAATGCGTAAAAATACAGACATTTGGCTTATAGGACATGTCACAGAAAGTTTACCTCACGCAAAACTGCCGTCTATTAAAGAAGTGATGAGTTTATTTTTTTATTATAAAACGATAAAGAAGGAACAAAATAACAAGTCTGCGGATCGTGTTGCGAGCAAAGTTATTGAAGTGTGGGAAAACGCCAGTATCCCCACCAGACTACACAAACACGTGAAAGCAAAGATACTGCAATATTTCTCTGAATGGCAAAAGCTGAAGAAAAATAAAGAAAATAAGAAAAAGCGCTCAACTCAGTTAAAGGTAAAAGAAGAAAAATGGAAGAATAGTTTGGATTGTCTGTTTGATATAGCCCATGCCAAAGCGTTGGATTTGACTGTCGTAGAGGAAGACAAACAGTTTCTGCTTGCACAAAGAGAAAAAGGACGTCCAGGCCAAATAGGTAGACTAGACAGAAATTTCTCAAAAGAACAAAGCATTAAGTTACAACAGGATGAAAAGTTAGAAAAAAGAAAGTTGCGGGAAACAGAAAATATAAAACGACTAACTGAGAAGTGTGAGTTGTTGTCATCATCTTCGCCCTCTTTGGACGATAGTGAAGATTTAAGTCCACCTATTACTCCATTGCAAAAACCTTCTACATCGAAACCACAAAGAAGAAAGCCACAGCAAATAATCGACGATCGTTTGGCAGTAAGTCTCGACGTTGCTAAGCTGAGTGACCGCAAAGCAGCCATTGTTTTATCATCAACTCTTAAGAGCGCAGGTTGCGATGTGGCAACTTATAACATTAGCTCATCGTCTATTCGCCGTCAACGAATTCAGAACCGACAAAAAATTGCCGAGTCTTTGCAAAGTGAATTTAAACCTGATGTCCCACTTACCGTTCACTGGGATGGTAAAATGCTTGAAGATATAACGGGACATGAAGTTGTTGATCGTTTACCTATCTTGGTATCAGGCCAAGGAATAGACCAGCTTTTAGCTGTACCATAACTACAAAATGGAACGGGACAGGCCATGGCCTCTGCTATTTTTGAAATTTTATTATCGTGGGGTCTAACTGAAAAAATTAAGGCCATGGGAGTTGATACAACTGCTTCAAACACTGGGCGCCTTAATGGAGCTTGTACTTTACTAGAGCAGAAGTTAGAAAAACAGCTATTGTGGTTAGCGTGCCGACATCATATTTTGGAGATCGTACTTGAAGCTGTTGTTGTCTTAGCATTGGGTTGTTCAAGCGGGCCAGAAATACAGATCTTTAAAAGGTTTCAGAAACGTTGGCCTAAAATTGACCAAGAAGACTTCAAATCAGTTAGTTCTGACTCTGAAACATTAAAGTATGTGCAAGATATAAGAGACACTATGATCTCTTTTGCTACAAACCAGCTTAATCAGTTTCTGCCACGTGACGACTACAAAGAATTACTCAATCTCATAATATTTTTTTTGGGAGGAACACCTGAAAAAGGCGTATCATTTAGAGCGCCTGCAGGGTTACACAGAGCGAGGTGGATGGCCAAAGCCATTTATGCTTTAAAAATGTATTTATTTCGAGAACAGTTAAAACTAACTAAAAAGGAAACGAAAGGCATCATAGATGTATCAATTTTTGTTGTCAGAATTTACGCCAAATACTGGTACCAAGCTCCTTGCGCATGGCTAGCGCCAAAGAATGATTTACAAATGTTGAAGGACTTGGTGGAATACGAAAAAATAAACAAACCACTTGCACAAGTTGCGCTGAAAAAGCTGTCAGGACATCTGTGGTATTTGTCTGAAGATCTCATTGCCTTCGCATTTTTAGACAACGATGTTTCAGCAGAAACTAAAGCGAAAATGATAACAGCCCTAGAAAATCAAGGGCCAGAAGATCCTCTTAAAAGAGTGACCCTTGACCACGACGCTATTCTTAGCAAAAACTTGGAAGATTTTGTCACAAACAATACCCATTCTTTTTTCAGTATAATCGGAGTTGCATGTGATTTCCTGAAAAAAGATGTGAATACCTGGAATAATGACAACGATTACAAAAAATGTAAAGAGTATGTACATTGCATGAAAGTTGTTAATGATTTAGCAGAAAGAGGGGTCGCTCTTATGGAAGAATACAATCGTCTTAATACTACCAATGAAGAGCAGAAACAATATTTGCTTTTGACGGTCAAAGATTATCGACGAAAGTTCCCTAATACAAATAAGTCCACTTTGACATCTTAATTTCATATTGATTGTTATTTTATATATTTTTTAAATGTTTCTTAATAATAAATGCTTATCTAAACAATATTTAATTTAAAAAGCCGCAATAAAAATAATTTCATACTGATTTGTATTTTCCATTTTTCTTAACATTTCAAAAGGTGGTAGCGACCCCTAAAATCTATTTGAAAAATCTAAAAAAAAATCTACGTAAGTTTTTGAAGCTATGGAAACTTCTAAAAGGGTGCCCGCGGAAAAATTATGAAAAAAAATTTTTCCATACAATTTTGAAGCACCCTAGTATTTATGCATAAATAAAAACAGAAATTGTTTTCTGGAGTATCATGCTCCTCCAGATCTAATTAACCAAGTTTCTGCCTAATTTGGTTATTATTAGGTAATAAGCTACATTGTATTCCTTTCCTATTAAATATAATTCATTATACTAATAGTTTTATTTAGAAAACTTGCAATATTCAAATTTTAAGTAAAACATCTATAGACGCCCTAAAATAATTCTCTTAGTGCATGTCGTCCCATATTAGGTCAGAATTTTTTTTTTCAGTTTATCGCATAACGTACCATATATGCACATTTTTAATTTCGCTAATAAAAAATCGAAAAAGGCAGCTAGATTTTTTTTATTGGTTCCCAAAACTCAAAAATACAACATATATTTTTCACAAGGATACTAAATTCCATGCAGTAAGGGGTCATGAAAGTCGGAGTGCAACTTGTTCACCTACACATGCATGTCCTTCATCACCTCAAACTTCATATGCGAGTTCGATTTCTCGACCTTCAAGCGTCATTCCTGAAAGCCCTCAAAGTTCACGTATTGACTCAAGCAGTCCAACAAACAGAAATCCAGTGAATCAATCTATAAGTTCAAGACGTGAAACACCGGCTAAAAAATCATCACCATGGAAACGTCTCCTTAGAAAATTTAAATATAGAGCCAACAAGGAACTGCAACTAAAAGACCGGAAAATTCAAGAACTAAAGAAGCATACAGAGAAAATATCAAAACAGCTATACAGATTGCGCAAATATGTAAATGAAACCGGACGTATTCAGAAAAAAACTAAAGATAGAAGTGAAAGAACTACCAAAAATCTAACTGACGTTGGAATAAACCAAATATTTCAAGATATTCAAGTTTTTTTCGAAGATGACGAAGTAAGCCGTATGACTTCCGCAAAAAGAGAATTTGTCACACGACGCAAAATAAAAAAACATAAAAGATATTTGCTAGACAATATGCAAAATCTACACAAGAAATTTTTAGAAAAACACCCACATTACAATCTGAGCTATAGCTATTTTTGCAAGCTACGGAATTTGTATGCGTTTTGGGCAGTTGCTCCAAACGCTAAATTTCGTGATACCTGTCTATGTGAAGAATGTGAAAATTTCAATTTAGCAGTACTGGCGTTGAAAAAAAATTCCATGATCAATGAAAAATCTGCATCCGAAGTTTTACGTTCCTTGACATGTGATCCAAAAAATTTCAACTGCCTTTCGCGTCGCTGCGTCAGATGTAAGAACAAGAACTTAGAATATCAGGTGGCTGATACAAGTAAAGAGCTAGAGTATATAAAGTGGACTAAAGTAAAAAAGACTTACACAAAAAAACGGAAAGGAAATGAAAACTTTACACACAACGAAACTAACGGTCTCAGCTTTGCCTAAAGATTTTATTGAATATTTTGAAAATATCCTAAAGCTGTATATGCGCCACTCTGCTTTTATCATTGAACAATATCGTTATATTAAAGAAATAAAAGGTCATTTAAACAGTGATAAGTGTATAATCCACTGCGATTTTAGTGAGAACTACAACACAAAATACGCCACGTAAATACAATCATTCCATTTCGGAGGTTCTTGGCAACAAATATCACTGCATACCGTAGTTGTTTATTTCCAGAAAGATGGCATCCTGCAAAACCAATGTATGTGTACCATAAGCGAGTCTCTGCGCCACGATGCTGTAGCTGTGTGGGAAGTGGGAACATTTGCAGCCTGTATTACAATTTATTGAAAATACAGTTCCTGAAATCGTCACTCTATACATTTTATCTGATTCTCCATCCGGTCAGTATAGAAATCGAAAAATGTTTTACATTATGGCAAAACTACACTGGCAATTACCGAGTTTACGCAGAGTGGTATGGAACTACTCAGAAAAGGGCCATGGCAAGGGCGCTCCTGACGGCGTTGGTGGTACACTCAAAAGAACCGCGGATCGGATTGTGGCCCAAGGTCGCGATATCCCCAATATGAATACTTTTGTAGACCATCTGAAAAAAAATGTTTCAGGCATAATTATGGAAGTAGTAGAAGAGTCAGCTATGTTGGAAAAAGATATGCTGATACCACCTGAACTGAAAGAGTTTAGGGGAACAATGAAAATTCACCAAGCTGTGTGGAGTGCAAATAACCCTGATGTTCTAGCCATGCGTCAGCTCAGTTGTCATATGGGCAGTTGCAGGGAAGGATCAGTTGAATGCATGCATGGTAAACATGTAGGCTTTTACAATATTGCCGCCGATACCACTCAGCGTACACAAATCTCTAAAAGAAAAGCACCGGTCAAGAAAACACTAAATCCTTCACTCATTAAGCGTTCTAACAATAAAAGAGGCCAGACCATCCAAAAACAGTCCAATGTCAGAGTTTCAGTTTCAAACGATATTGATAATGATAAATTTATCAAGCCTTTTAAAAAACTACAGCATGAAATCTATGCACTTAATGACGATGAAGCTCAAAATCAATCTGATTTGGGTCTGTCGGATAGTTTTCGGGAAGAAGTGCCCTCAATTGACTATGAAAACATTCTTGACGAAAGTGTTTCTCAAAAAATTTTAGCGTCTCTGCTCCCAGATGAGGACGCGGCTACTACGATTACAGCGCCTACTGCTCCATAGAATTTCGACAAAGATGATGACGCTCTTTCAATCTTTTAATGGCCGTTAGTGCCAAAAAAGTCAAAACCTGATTTATTTAATATTATGTTCTATGTCGTTGGTGATGTACCAAAGAATTTATGTTTTGTTTTTTAACGGTTATTTGCATACTGATAAAAAAAAAATTACTAGGTATTCTGAGAAGATTTGACAGTATTTAAGAATATTTTTTTATTAAATTTTATAAAAACCAGAATTTTTAAATTAAGGGAAATATATTCCCAAAGTTTTTTACGAGACTATTGTTGTTGTAAGTTGATTTTAATTTAGTGTGTTATTTTTTCATAAAGAGATTTTAACAATAAATCTAGTATGGGTAAATTATTACAAAGAAATCGTGATAATTAATAATAAGTTAATATTAAACAAAGATTTTCCTTTTAAAATGTTCCTATTTCTCTGTCTTAAGTTTATTTGAAGAAGTATTTTAGAATATTTTTTTATTAAATTTTATAAAAACCAGAATTTTTAAATTAAGGAAAAGATATTCCCAATCAAAGTTTTTTACGAGACTATTGTTTTGTTTAGGTCTTAGGCATTATAATGATGTTATATTATATAGTTAACAAAATAGAACTTAATCTCTTATTATTTTAGTGATCTCACGCACCGCTGCTGTCGTTAATTTTAACGCGTTTTGTTTTTGTTAGTTTTGTTACTTTGTTCTACTTACCTTCAAGAGGAAACAGAAAATACATTCAGTTAGAGAATTAATAATCAAATAGCTATAAACACGATTCGCACTCAATCGATCACCATGACGAGGAGTAATAGCCTACTGCGATACAGTGCAAACTAGTGCAGGGGTCTATTGTAAATCGTCCTAGTGACCTAGGAGTACCTACCTAATGTGTATTTATCTCCTGATGTATTAGGTCTTCACTTACTATGAAATAAATAAATAAATAAAAATAAAATAAAATTGTTGTTTAAGTTGATTTTAATTTAGTGTGTTAATTTTTCATAAAGAGATTTTAACAATAAATCTAGTATGGGTAAAATATTACAAAGAAATCGTGATAATTAATAATAAGTTAATATTAAACAAAGATTTTCCTTTTAAAATGTTCCTATTTCTCTATCTTAAGTTTATCTTTCTATATTTTTCTGTTGATCTAAATTCAGTATGTTATTTTTTTTATAAAGACATTTAAACTAGAAATTGTAATAGTTTTTAAGTAGGCTAATTACTGGCCTATTAAGATTTTTAGAGATTTTTTTTGTTTTTCATTTTTATGTCCATGTTTAACAGGGCAAGTTTTTTACGCGACTGTTGGTTTTTTAAGTTGATTTCAATTTGGTGTGTTAATTTTTATAAAGGGATTTTAACAAGAAATCTAGTGTTGGTAAAACATTATAAAGAAATCGTGATAATTAATAATAAGTTAGTATATTTGGTCTATTAAGATTTTCCTCTTATAATGTTCCTATTTCTCTGTCTTAAGTTTATAGGAAAAAGTGCCCTCACGGCAACTAACTAATATGATAGATACATAGATAGATAAGACGTTTATTAAGAAGCGGTACAAAAATAAAAGAAAGAAATACAGCAACAAACACGCATCATATCATAATGAAAGAGACAATAAAATAATTTAGTACCGCCACCTTAAGCGGCCTCCACACGCTTGACAAACAATGGCAAACAGCCAACAGCAAACAGCAAACACGGACGTGTGGATGGGATTGTCGTTGTTTGCCTGTTTGTGTTTGTGTTAGGCAGTATTCGGCATCGGTGTCGGTTTTTCTTGCCAGATCAAAGAATGTTTGGCAAACAGTTTGCGACGTATCCACACGTTTGGCAGCGATCAGTAATGCGCGCGAGCTTGCGGGAGGTGGGCGTATTTACTTGCTACACTTTTTCGTTGGCGCGCAAAGCGTAAAAATGTCTGATTGGTCAGCACCTACGATTCTGACATTTTTGGAGGCTTATCAAAATGAGCCACATCTCTGGAATTCCAAAGATGCCGATCACAAAAATCGACAAAAAGTTAATGATGCATGGACTCGCCTCAGTATTATAATGAATAAAAGTGTAAAGGAATTGAAGACCAAAAAAGAAATACTGATGGCTACGTTCCGCAGACATCTGAAGAAAAAAAAAGATTCTATTCGGTCTGGTGCAGGTAAGTTTAAATAATCAATAAATATTTGTCTAAACACCCCTACTATGTACCTACCTTGCGAATAAAATTTTATTTTAATTTTTCAGGATCCGATGATGTCTGTAAACCGATCTGGTTTGCTTATGACCTGATGGAGTCATTTTTAGGTCCGATATATACCTGCTCAAATAACATAAATTCAGAGGAAGTAAGTAAAACGACTTTTTTTTCATTATGGTTTATTCATTCCTAATTAAATTTAAACTGTCATATATAAAGATTGAATCAGATAAAGTTTTGATTATCTATTTGCAAGAAGTCTGTATCAAAAAGGTGCAGTAAAACTTTAAAAGGTGATTTTAATATTAGAATGACTCTTGGCACCTTTTTGTTACATCCTGTGTCACCTTACTTATCATTTCTATATTACTTACTACTTACTTATCCTACTACTTACCTATTTATCCTTTCTATATTAAGGAATAATTTTTAAATAATAATGTAGAATGCTAAGTTACATTATTACAAAAATATAACGTAAATTCTTCCCTTATCTGTTTGGCATTCATGGGTGACCTACGGGGTACGTTTGGCATATTCTGAATTGCATTATATTCCTTTTCGTATTTTCGCCAAGATCCACGTGTTATAATTTCACCATTCCTGTCAATCGTATCAAATGTTCCTGGGGGGGTATATCTCTCTGGGGAGTTTTTTCGAAGGAAATTATGTAGTAGTACACAGGTCATTGTTATTTCTGATACAGTAATGGGGTCTAAATCAATTGGACGACGGTAAATACGAAATACTGATGTTATAACTCCAAATGTGTTTTCGACTACTACCCGAGCTCTAGATAAACATTGATTGAATATTCTTTTTGGTGAACCGATGTCATGCTGTCCTGGGTAGGATTTCATAACATGCATGCTCAATGCAAAAGCACCATCTCCTATGAAAACGTATGGACGTCAACGTCCGATCCAGGAAGTGGGCATGGTATAGGAAAATCAATTTCATTTTTACTTATTTTTTTCCACAGTAATGAATTATTAAAAACGCCACCATCGCTAATCCTCCCTTGGCATCCTATATCAACAAATATAAATTTGTAGTGGGCATCAACTAAAGCCAATAGAACGATGCTAAACGTTTTCTTATAATTGAAATATTCAGTTCCGCTATGAGGTGGACTTTCTATATTAATATGCTTGCTGTCTATGGAACCAAGACAGTGAAGAAATTTTCTTCTATACCCTCTTTCTATATTCATCCAAGCATCAGCCGTTGATGGCATCTGAAAACAATCAAAATGAAGTAAATAAAAATATTTTTTTATTACAGAGAGCGCTGTCAGAAGAAAATGAAACTGCAGCTATAGAGGACGAAGAAGTTGTTGAAAATAATGATTTAGAGCAGCCTCTCCCTACACCAAAACCAGTGCGCCGTCGTCCAGCTACCGACACAGCAGAACGGCAAATGTCGTCTGCATTTGGACAGTTGACCAATATTTTAAACAAAAGACAGCGGGAATATCCACCACCACCAAAAGAAGACGACGACTGCGAACTTTATGGAAAATTACTAGCGAAAAAACTGCGTGAACTTTCACCGGATGAGAGGAAACTATTTATGTATGATATAGACACATTGTTTATAAACAGAATTAAAGAGAAGCTCTTTAAGCGACAAAACCCATCTTCATCTCCCCACTCAGCCCCTTATCAGTCATATTCTGTGCCATTACCAAAAACTTCATCAATTTCAATACAACCATCAACTTCCCAAACATCATATTCCGAACCTTTGCCAAATAATTCACCATCGGCTTCATACCGACCGTCATCTTCCGAAACCTCGTTTTCTGAACCTTTGCTAAATACTTTAGGTTCAAACCAGCCATCAACCGCCCAAACGTCACAGTACTATGTACCATTGCAATCGGGCTCGTCAAATTCTACTCCTACCATTCAAATAATATCCAATGAGTTGATTTCCCAAAGTACAGAAACAAACCGTGTAAATGAAGCTTTAATAAAAGCCTATGAAAACTTTGATTATGAAAATTGAGTTATTACGATACGACCACTTTTATAAGTTTTTTTCTAATTACAAGGTTCATGAAAAATAAAGCCAAGTAAAAAATAATCTTGAGTAGACCTTTAGAATTTCCAGTCCTAAAGATAGTTTAATCGGCTTATTTTTTCATGAATTAATTTTTCATTTCAAATTATTGATTATAAAAATTAAACTTAATAAAAACAACTCAACTTTATTTCATTTCTTAGAACATCATTAATTGCTTTGCAGACATCAGGTATAATTTTTGAAATTACTTGGGGAAACACTTTGAATAAAAAGTGTAAACTTTTATAACAGTCACCACTTGCGATAAACCTTAATGTTATTGCTAGACGATATTTCGCTGGTATAGCTTCCCTGAAGTCCGTATCTTGTTTCGAAATCAGAGGAGAAATTTTGTCAAGCAAATACTCAAAATCTGTGAAATTCATGCGGCAGAAGTTATGAAACTCCCCTGATGGTTCGACAAGAAGCTCATTAAATTTTTCTTCTATAAATTGTCTGAAACGAATAAAAACTTTTAAGTAAAATTAAATAACACGCAAATTAAAGCCTAAATAATAGGTCTAAAGCAGTACCTTGTACGATTTCTATGTATTTGAATCATCCACCATCGCCTTTGCTTTCTTCTTTTTTTTCTTTTTTCTTTCTCTTGCTTTAATTTATAATAAAAATATGTCAACCCGAAAGTAATAGCTGCCACTGCCACGAGCTCGTCGTCCGCCATGTTTGCCGATTCGGAATGTAATGAACGTTCGCCAAGCAAGTGGATGGCTGTTTGTGTTGGGTGATTGTGGTTGGTGTTTTGGACTTTGTTTGCTGTTTGCGGTGTTTGTGACAAACAGCCAGCGTGTGGAGGCGGCTTAAGCGGCGGAGAAATATCATTCCAAATTTTAGCAGCTTGGAATTTGAAACTTCCGCGGAAGACTGCTGTACGATGCCGAGGAGTGTAAAGAACTGGTGCCACGAGTCGAGACCTGTATCTTTGCAGAGAGCTTCTCCAAGGGATTTTGGTGAGTAGATATTGAGGTTTACTAGTTCTAATGACGTCGAAAAGCAGGTTAGCGAGATGTAGTGCGACCACTTAGTTTTAAAATATTTGATGAGTTCAAAAAAGGCGTCACGTGAGATCGAGGTGGAATGGTGAAACAAAAACGGGCGCATGCATTTTGTACACGTTGAATAAGGGACAAAGTTTTACCGTAAATGCAGTTACCATACACAGAAATACAATGATTAAATTTTGATAAAATGAGAGATTCAAACAGTCTAATGCGAAGCTCAGCGTCCAGAAAAGGTCTGACCGTATATAGTATTTTAAGGCGGTAAATACAGTTCCGGACCAAATCAAGACAGTGTTCCTCGAATTTCAGGTTGCTGTCCATCAACAACCCCAAACTACGAGCCGACTGGACGCGTTCGACCACTTTGCCCTGAACCATAATGCCAACCCCAGCAACTTCAAGTTTCCGTACCTGAGTTTTTGAGCCCACTATCAAGAATTTTGACTTGGACGGATTCAGTAGTAGGGAGTTCCTTGTAGACCATGCGGAAATTCGGTCCAAATCAGAATTTATTCTATTTACAGAGGCCTGACAATCACTCGGGTCTACTGAAAGATATAGTTGAACGTCATCTGCGTACAGGTGGTATTTACATTCATGTATCTGTCGAACTAGATCAGCCGTATATATAATGAATAAGATTGGGCCAAAAATGGAACCCTGCGGCACACCTCGAGAAATTAACTTAGGGTCAGAAAAACATCGTGTACCGTCTGACTGGGGGATCACGACTTGCTGCGAACGATTACTTAAGTAACTGTTAAACCATTTCAAGGCTGAGTGGTCGAACCCGTAGTAGGATAGCTTTGAAAGTAGGAGAGACGTATTAATAGAGTCAAACGCGCGTGAGTAATCGAGCAACACCATCAGTGAGCCTCTACCCTCATCCTGAGCAGTCAGCAGATTGTCCACCACGTCCATCATGGCTGTACTGCAGGATCGCCCACTGCGAAAACCAGACTGCAGTATTTCCTTCGCAATATTGAGTAATTTGGTAGCAAACTACCTTTTCCAAAATCTTTTGCCAGTCTATTCTCAGTTATTGCATAACAGTGTGGGGTGGTACGTGCAAGAGTAGAATGATAAAGCTAGAGAGAGCTCAAAGAGCAGTTTTAAAAGTGAGTCTCTCCCTACCGTTCCTCTTTCCTACTAAAGATCTTTACACTCGTTCGGATGTCCTGACATTACGGCAGTTGTTTATTTTGCATACCGTCATAAAACAGCATTCTCAGCTATCTTTCGACCAGTCTATTAAAACTAACAAACGTCTCATGTCCAGAGTCTGCTCTTCAGATACTGTTATGTCCACAATTTTTGCAAAGAGATTCTTTCCATTTCTAGGAGGACACCTGTATAATAAGGTTAATAAATCCATAACAATTTACCCTCTGACTAAATTTAAATGTAAAAAGGCTACTTCAATTTGGTTAAAATCTCTCAATTATGATGATACTGAGTCGCTTTTAAACGTTGTATCTTAAAACCCCCACTCACTTTGCTTATTCATGGGCTCCCCTGTATAAGTAAATGTCCATGGGTACATACGCACTCCCCGCTGTCACGCACACTCACACACACACACACACACATACACGCACACACACGCACCCACGCACACACACACACACACACACACACACACACACACACACACTGATACATACATCACTTAATCTCTCACAAACATGTTTATTTAATTTAGTGTAATTTAAGTTGTACTTACCTGTACCCATTTAATGTTTTTTTTTCTTTTTTATCTATGTGAGAGAAGAATAATAAAAATATTTCTATTTCTATTTCTATTTCTTTGATAAAAAAGGCAGAATACTTATTGGTCTTAGGTCTTTTGCAGTGGCAGCTTGAGCTGATTTTGGCAGCGGTCGGACCAAAGCGTTTTTCTAGTCAGATGGGAAAGTGTGCTCAGTAATGGACTTATTTATAATAGCCGTAATTACTTTTAGTGTGTTCGGTAAGGTTAGTAGTATCATGTCACGGGTTAGGTTATCCGATCCACTGGCGTCCGACTTTAAGGATAAAATTATTTTTGCAACTATATTCTCACTAACAGATTTTGAAGTAAACACAGATGAGCAGAACTTGTGGAACTCAAAATAGGTTAAATCTGAAAGAGCCACTGAATCTACACCAGGTACGTCTAAAAGAGCTTCGTTTAATTCATTGGGGTCATTAAGATGCGAGGGAAGCTCATATTTACTTTTTAGATTTGAAACTAAAGTCTTCCTTAAGTTTGGCCAAAGATATTTAGGGTTGTTGATGTGTTTATTAAATATGCTGGTTGAAAAAGCCCTTCTTTTCATAGTAAATGGCAACATTCACCATGCGCTTCAATTCTTTATATTTCATTTTTGCCGCGCTGCGGTCGGCCTCACTAGGGTGCACATTCGTGCAGTCACGTGCGCGTGCCTTCGCATAAGCAGTATCGCGAAGATGCATCATGTAGCGTACATTGCTGGTTAGCCAAGGCGGTAGTGGCTCTCTAATTACAATTGTTTTCTCAGGGGCATGTATATTGAATAAGTTTGTTATGCGGTTACTCAATGCGTGTACCGTGTCATTCACTGAGTTCAAATTTAATATGTCATCCCAGTGAATTAATTCGAGGTCAAGATTAAAATTAGTCAAATTTATGTCCTCAACAGCGTATCACCTATAGGTTTAGGTTTTATGCATTTGAGTTCGATATAGACTATTGCGTGACGGCCCAGCGATGGATAGTGCACGACTTTTCTATTACGTATAGCTAGACTTGAATCAGTACAAACCAGATCAATAAGAGTCGAACTATTTGCTGTGAAGTGGGTAGGTTCGTCAATATGATTTTTAAGGCTAAAGTAATGTAAAAATTGTTGCAATTGGGTAGTATTATGGTCTGAACTGTCAAGTAAGTTTATATTAAAATCGCCTAAGATAATTAAATGGTCATAGTTTGTAAACGATGCAATAGATTCAGTGAGTGCATCGAAAAATGTTTTTACATTTTGCCAAGGTGGACGATAAGCGGTGCCTATAGTAAACTGTGTACCAGGGTAGGTTGCGACGATCAGTCCGCGTGGCCATGTATTACGCGGCAGAGTGTTGTCGGCGATTAGGACGACGTCTCCGATGCGAAGTGCTGGTCCCTTGCTTCGAGGCTCCCGCCGGTTTTGAAGTTCGGGAAGGTATTCACGAATCCACCGGGACCAGAAGATGTCAGCGAGACGTTGAGATGCTCTCCAGTGTGTTCGTCCTATCAGGTCAGAGTCGTCGAACGTCCCTGGTGTTACTACTCGAGCAGATCCGCCCAGCAGGAAGTGATTCGGTGTTATTGCCTCTGGATCGTTTGGGTCTGTCGATACGTGGGTGAGTGGTCGACTGTTGACTGTATATTCGACTTCAGCGAGTAGTGTGTTGAGGACCTCTTCTGTCGGGTTTGTTTCTTTCAAAGCG
This sequence comes from Carpatolechia fugitivella, assembly GCA_951230895.1. NCBI lineage: Eukaryota > Metazoa > Arthropoda > Insecta > Lepidoptera > Gelechiidae > Carpatolechia > Carpatolechia fugitivella. The sequence continues at coordinate 14,970,194 of OX579654.1, read as the reverse complement.
ACGTAGAGTGCATTCTTGACGCTCCGTACTAGGCGTTCCCAGGCCCCGCCCATAAATGGTGCTGCAGGGGGTATAAAACGCCAGCTGATCTTCTTGTTCGTCGCCTCTTGTTCTGTTGCTTGATCGATTGCTCGGCGTAGTTCCTTGTCCGCGCCTTGTAGATTTGTTCCGTTGTCGGACCATATCTCTGTTGGGCAGCCGCGGCGCGCTATCATTCGACGAAGCGCCATGATGGCTGAATCTGTTGTGAGTGAGGCGGCGATTTCCAAGTGGACGGCTCGCGTGGTCAGGCAAGTGAATAGTGCGACGTATCTTTTCTGTTTACTCCGGCCCACAGTGACTGTGAGAGGACCGAAGTAGTCCAACCCAGTATAGGTGAAGGGGCGCTGATGGTGTGCTAGGCGCGCCAGCGGATGGTTCCCTGTCGATGGTTGAGGCGGAGCTGTCTTCCTCAGTCGACATGGCAGGCATCTGTGGATCACCATGCGTGCTGTTGGCCGCAGTCGAAGTATCCAATAATGCTGGCGGCATTCGTTGATTGTCGTCTCGACATTGGCGTGGTGCAGCTGCCTATGTGTGAAGTCGATGTAAAGCTTTGCCGTCGTATGGTTTCCGTCGATAATCGCTGGGGTCTTCACCTCTTCCTGGATGCCAGTTGTCGCGGCGATACGGGAGACGATCTTGATGACGCCGTCGACCAATTGAACTGCAAGTGGGCGTAGGCGGCTGTTCGTCGCGATATCACATCCTTGCTGTAGCGCTGCTATCTCTTCTGGGAACGAATCTCGCTGACTCGCTATGATGAGCAGCTTCTCTGCCTTGACCATGAGCCCGGCTTCTATTATTCTGTAGCTGCGATCAGCTTCTGTTGGCTTCATGGTCACCTGCGGCTTCGGCTTGCCTGTTTGTTTTCGTCCCCAGGCTGGATCAGCTTCTCTATTCTTTTTCGTGCGCTTGTAGTTTATTCTTTCTATTTTCGGACGACAGAGTGCTATGAATTGAAGCACGCGCGCTGTGGCTCGAAGTAAGCGTTCCCACTTCGAAAATCGGTTGCTATCGGGGATCGCGTCTGTAAGTTTCGATGTTGCCTGCTGTCGAACGTAGTTAGTCCTCTCTTCCCCAGTTTTCTCCTCGGACGTTTTCTGTTTGTCTTCAGGCCATGTTGTCGGATCTTCGAGTAAGAAGGGTGGTCCCCGGAACCATCTGTGCTGTGCGTCGAAGTCGCCCGGTACGTTGCGGGTGGCGTCGTCGGCGACGTTGAGCTTGGTAGGTACCCAACGCCACTGGCTGAGCTTGCTGTTTTCTTCTATGGCTGCAATGCGGTGGGCGACGTAGGGCTTGTATGAGCGCGCGCCTGTCTTCAACCATGTGAGTACTGTTCGGCTGTCTGTCCAGTACGTGACGGAGTCGGGTTTGCGATCGTGTTCGTCGATGACTGTCGCGGCCATGCGACTTCCCATAACGGCGGCTTGTAGCTCGAGGCGTGGTATCGAGGTCACTTTGAGTGGTGCGACCTTTGACTTTCCCATGACCAGGGAAGTGATGACGTGGCCGTCCGGTGCGGTGATGCGCCAGTATAGTGCGGCGGCGAAGGCGGCCTCGTTGGCGTCGACGAACACGTGTAGTTGTAGATCCGATGCGTCGCTGTAGTGTGGGTGGCAGCGCGGCATAGTGATGCCGGCTAGCTTCTGTAGGTACCCCGTCCATTCTGTCCACTGTGCTGCGAGGTCGTCGTCGATGCGTTGGTCCCAGTCGGTTCCCCTTCGCCACACTTCCTGTAGCAATTGCTTCGCTCGTGATATGACCGGTGATGCGAAGCCCAGTGGGTCGAAGAGGGACATGACGATTTTCAGTGCTTCTCGCTTGGTGGGGCGCGTGTTCTGTAAGATGTCTTGCGGTAGGCGGGCGAGGTCGAGATTGAAGGCGAGCTCGTCTGTGTGTGGCTTCCATACGAGCCCGAGCACGCGTTCCGTTGTAGTCCCGCCGTCCAAGGTGACCGGTTGAGACGCTGTAGTCGTCTCGGTGAGGGCGGCGACAATCTCTGCCGAGTTCGATTTCCATTGTCGTAGCTCGTAGTGTGCTTCGCTGTGTGTGTTCGCTTCCATCTGTTCTTCGTATTTTTTCTTGATGAGAGGGTCCTTGTCTATCTTCTTTTCTGTAGTTTGAAGTCTCTTCAATGCGTTGTCGTAGTTGTTGGGCATCGGTGCATCATCGATGCGCCAGAGGAGGGACGTTTCATAGCGGCCGTCTTCGCGTCGTACTGTGCGCTCTGCTAATATGTTGAGCGCGCGTTGTTCCGGATCGCTGTGTGGTCTTTTCGGTGTTATGGCGATTGACTCGATGGCGAAGTATTGGCGGAGCTGTTCATCCATGTTCTCTTCCTGGGTGACGATGTGGTTCACGTAGTGTACGCGCTGTCCGAGCGTGCGTGTATGTGCCCCGTGTAGTACCCAGCCGAGGGGGGTGAGGGACGCGACGGGTTGGTGCCGCTCTCCCCGCTTCGTCTCTGTAGCCAACAGCAACTCCCAATTATCTTGACCGAAGAGAATCTTCGGAACGGCGTCGTGAATCAAGCGCGCGCTAATGCCCGCTAGATGCGGGCAGTCGATGACGTCACTCCTTTCGACTCGCTGTGGTGAGAGACGCAGGCTGTTGATGGTTCGCGCTTGAATGCTGACTTTGCTCGATGTCCCCTGTACTGTGATCTTCACGCGTTGAGACTTAGCTTCGCCCATTTTGTTCGATAGGGCTTCGATGTGTAGTGGGTCGATCGGCCCCTTTGCGCCGATCTTTCTAGCGATGGCGGCGTCGATGAGCGTGACTGTAGACCCATCGTCGAGTAGGGCGTAAGTACTGTAGTCGCCCCGCGGTCCGGTGACGGTGACTGGAAGAATCTTCAAGAAGCTGTGCGTCTTCTCTGTTGTCCTGGCGGTGCTCACGACTTCTGTTTCGTTTTCGCCTTTCTTGACGAAGTGTAGCAGCGGGTGATGCGTGCGGTCGCAGTCGTCGACTTTGCATCGCAGTGGCTTGCAACTGTGCTTCCGCGTCCTATATTTGAGGCATCTGAAGCATAGCCCTTTGTCCTTGGCTATGTCCCATCGTTCATCGACCCCTGCGTCGATGTATTGCGGACACTTCGTCGCTGCAGTGTGTCCGGGCTTCTGGCATACCGGGCACAGCTTTTCTGTTGCTGTAACTGTAGCTGTGGGCTCCACTGTGGCGGCGTACGTCTTCTGTGGTGGCCGCCGTGGGAGTGTGCTGTGGGTTGCCACGCGTTGAGTGGGCGCGGCCATTGTAGGTTGCTCGGGTTGAGCGTACGGGGCGCAGCGTTGGGCTTCGCGTTCCAAGAAGCGAGACAACTTCAATAGCTCGGCGTCGTCGTCCTCTGGCTGGAAGGCGGCGAAGTCGTACCATCTGTAACGCAGCACCGGTGTAAATTTTTCTATGGTGAGCTTCGTAATCTCCGGGTTGTACAAGTAGTGTTGCTTCTTCAATGCGCGGAGGGTGGCCACGATGTTGTTCACCTTTGTGGCGAACATGCAGACATCTCTGGCGGAGTCGGTGAGTCGCGGTAGGGCTCGCAGACGATCGAGTTCGGCTTGTGCGATGGCGTCGGGGCGGCCGAAGCGGGACTGTAGTGTCTTCATGACGTCATGCGGGTCCGCGTTGTACATAAGCAGGTTTTCGACCGCTTCCCTTGCTGTTCCCTTGAGGCTCTTGCGTAGGCGGGCGAGATTCTCGACGTCATTTTAAGAGGGCGCTGTTGCAGTGTAGGCTGCGTTGAATGATAGCCACTCTTGATGTGACCCGCTGTAGCTCGGTAACTCGAAGAAGTTACGTGACGTCGTACGTGTTGATTGCGCAGCGAGTGTGATGGCTTGCGCGAGCTCGGAGATGTCGAGGCTCTGCTGTTTGACTGTCATTTCCCGCGCTCCCGCCGGTACACAGACAGGGGGGGAACACTCCCCGCACTCCGGTTTTGCTGCTGCGGGGGCGCCGGGGGGGTGTGGCATCTTCCGTGTTTCTGCCTTCTCGTTTTGAGGCAGAGGTGGCAGCTCTTTCTTCGATAGGGCTGTAAGTTGATGCTGTAGACTCTGGTCGACCCAATCGGCGACGCGGCGTTGTGACTCGTTACCGCCGTTGTCTTCCTGTATGTCCTCCTCTTCCTCAGAGCTCTCTGCTTCAATGCGGGCGATGCGGGCGAGTTCATATTCTATCTTCAGGCGGAGGAGTTCTTCTTTTCGTATTGCTAACTCCCGTGCTCGCATTGATCTTGCTTTCGTCGATGTTGATGCTCGGGATGCTGCAGCGTGGCGCGCGGGGAGGTGCGCCTGAACGGCGGCGGTGGAGGGGCGGTCGGAGTGTGCGGCAGTTACACCCCGACCGTCTTCTGTCGGGTAGGGCTCTTTCATTGTGGCCCCGTCTGTGTTGCTGGCTCGCTGGACAGCTTCTGTGGTGCCCTGGTTGCCCAGTAACGTCGGGCAGAGGGGCGTCTGTTTCATGATTCCGCTTGCAGTGGAGTGGTGGGGGGCGACCTTAATGGGTGCGTCCTTGACGGATGGCTCGGACGTTGACGTAGTCTGTTCCGCGTGTGCGTCGGTGTCTTCGATGCTGTTGCCTCCTAATGTTGCGATTTCACCGGTGTGACGGTGATCGGTGTGGCTGCCTTTTCCGCTTCTGGTGACGACCATTCTTCTGTATTGACCGCAATCCGGCTCGAAGGACCAAAATGTGTGGCACTACTATAACTGTTGGTGCGATCGCGTGGACTGAAACATAGGATAAGTGCCGCACAGGACTATTGCTGGGATTGGGCCGTCCGGTTGAGGGTCGTCGAAAAGAAACACCAGTATTCTGTGCAGGATCGCTTCCTCGGTCCGCTGTACCACACTACACCGTTGAGGTACTATTTGCACTGCCGCTGCTACCGTTCCTCTTTCTGTTTTCCTCTTGAGGCTTCCGAACTGTTTACTGTACTGTGAACCACTGCTTAAAATATAGTAGTATTTTAACTTTGCTCTATTCCTTATAATCTCAATTTTCATTTATTAGGTAATTAATTATTAGGCAGGAAATAAATATTTAAAAAAAGCATGGTGTTTCTGTGTTGTCAATGAAGGGATGAAATTTAATTTTTCTTGATTTAGTATCATTGTATGTATGGATAAGCATCCATTCCTATATAAAACACCATAATGAGAATATCTCTTGGTGGGATTGATACCTTAGATCTATTTAAGGATGGTTGCATTTAATTATCCGGTGGTGAGGCGTGTGGAATTCATTTAAGTCAAACAAAGTATAACAAGTATTAACAAGATTAATTAATTAAAGTATTAACAAGATTAATGATTTTATTAATGTTGAGTTATAGATATAACTAATTATTATTGTGTTTCATCAACTTTGTTGATATCGCATGTGCATATTGTTTTTTAAAGATCGTTGTTCAAGTTTTAATGCTAGGCTTGCAGTCACTGCAGTCCCCAGCCGTACCTGACATTGGCACTTCACACGTTTCCATATTATGAACGCGGAATTGACACACTTTTTTAAGATGGCCTTTGTTATTGCACCTCTGGCAGCGATAATTTTTAAAACGGCACTTTTCCGCCAGATGGCCTTTTAGCCCACACACCGCACAACGACTCGCCGCCGACGAAATCAACGACCACGTCGACGAGGCGCGGTCCCGGGCCGCACCGCCGCCGCCGCCGGCGCCGCCAGCGCGAGCTGAGCCCGCGCGGAACAGCGGCTCCTCCTTGAACCGGGCGCCGGGCGCACCGGCCGCGTCGGGCCCACCCAAACTGCTCCTCACTTGTCTAGCACAAGCCGTCTGCTGGGCCAACTGCAGCGCTTTGGAAAACGTCAGAGAACCAATATCCTGCTCGCAAAGGCGGTCCCGTTCAGGTCCCGGTTTCAATCCCAGTACAAACCGGTCTCGGTACAAAGTATCCAAGGCAGTACCAAATTCGCAGTTTACTGCCAGACCTCTTAATCTTGCTGCCCATTCTTCGATACTCTCTCCCTCCATTTGCGACGCGTTATAAAACTTGGCCCTGTCCGCAAAGCTAGATTTCGTAGGCGTGTAATGTCCTTTGAGTAATTCCACGAGTACTTCGAACGTCTGTACCTCCACATCTCGGGTTAGGTGGCATCTCGCACACATTGAAACTGGCACTCGTGCCAGTTGACACTCGTGCTGGAGTATGGTGGTCAACTCGCACGAAACTCATGGAGGTACTTAAATAATTCGGTTATCTTGCCTCCTTATGTTCTAGTAGATAATAGGTAATAAAAAAATATTCAATGGTAAATTACTTTTATAGTATTAAAAAAAAAGTTACGTAGGGTTATTTATAAGTAGGGTATTTTTTTTGTTAAAAATAATTATTGAGTCATCTATCGATCGTATCAAGAAGCTTTTCGAAAATTCTGTTGAGGGTATTTCTAAAACAAACCGATGCACAAATCGAATGTCTACTATTTCTTTAAGGAAAAAATAATCCAAATAGCGTGTATTCTTTGAGTGGTGAGCTGCGTTTTGTGTTTTGACATATTAGGACGATTTGTGGGAGCGTTTTGCGGTTCGGTCAAAGTAGAAGGTAAGATTTTTTAGTAACTTAGATGTTTTTCATATTGATAATTGAGAAATAATCATAGCTTAGGTTTATTTTTTCTGATCTCAAAGATACCTATCGATAATTAAGTTTCTTAATAATCCACTGTTTCTGTAACCGAAATTACTGTATTTGATTGGGGCCTTTGTCTCAAGAGCAGGAGACGCGGTTTCTGGAATTTCGATTTATATGTATGTTTTTTCGATGCTCTTACGAAAGGAAAACATCGTGAGGAAACCGGCACAGTGTAGTCAAGCACTGGGCAGCGTGGTCGACTAAGGTCTGAGCACCACTCAGGGTATGCTCGAGCCCCTCGGTGGGGACGTATGTATGAGATGTTGATGATTAATGTTGTTACAACATTTTGATATATTTAGATTTGTGGGGGTGTAAATGAGTGTGTGCTTGTATATTTTAGCAAGTAAAGTGGTTCTGTAGATGTATACCAAACACATACCTACGCACCAGGCGGATATATTTTTAGATGTGTATATTTTTCAGACTATGTGAGCTTTGCGTATTATATATTATATTTTATTTTTTTGTTATGTCCACGGACGTTTTTTATTTTTAGGCACGATGGACGACTCTTCCAGATCTCTAGATTTTACAATTCTCACTTCTCAAAGAGGAGGCGATCTTTTATTATACAATGGATACAGATTCAATAAACAACGCACTAATATAAACGGGCAAGTGATATGGAGATGCACTAAAAGAAAAAAATGCAAAGCATCGTTGGTTTTAAATTCAAATAATTTGATGATTAAACATGAAAAACATCAATGTACACCAGATGCAGCGTCCAATGACGTGATAAAAAAAATGAAGTCGTGTATACAAAAAGCGCAAAATGAGACAACTCCTATACCAACAATTTATAGTGAATTGATTGAACAATGTAGCGTTGTTCATGATGATGTACTAAATAAAGTACCTCAATACAAAAATATTAAAAAAACTTTGTATCGACACAGGCTTAAGTCACTGAAAACTACAAAAACACGGTTTGTTAAAGTTAAAGATGTCATAGTACCAGGTGTATTTCAACAATTTCTTTTGGCAGATTACATTGAAAAGGATTGTAGAATTTTAATATTTGCGACATCAGATGCACGACAAGTATTAAAGAAAGCAAATCATGTTTTTATTGACGGCACTTTTAAATCAGTTTCACCACCATTTCAGCAGCTATATACAATGCACGCCGATGTAGGCAGTGAAGACAATACTGAAACGAACAGCATTATTCCTGTTGCTTATGCTTTACTACCTAATAAAAAGAAAAAAACATATGAAATTATGCTAGAACTCATAAAATGCCAAACCGACTTTCAGCCTGATACTTTCACGCTTGATTACGAAGCTTCCGCAATGTTGGCTATCTCAAATGTTTTTCCAGAAGCAAAAATACAAGGTTGTTTTTTTTCATTTTAGTCGGGCTCTTTGGAGGAAGGCAGAGCAATTAAGAATGAACAAATCAAAAATGTATACTTCACATATAAAACGTTGCATTGCGTTAGCTCATTTACCGCAACAATATTTGATGGATGGGTGGCTATATGTTCAAGGAGAGAGTGCCCTAAATGATAAAACTTCTCAATTCAACGCTTACTTTGAAAACACGTGGCTTAAAAAACAATCCCTTTTAGCCAACAAGTGGAATTTTTATAACATCAAACATCGCACCAACAACGCTGTTGAGTCGTGGAATGCAAGATTAAATAAAATGGTGAAACCAAAGCCAAATTTTGCTACTCTATTACGAGTGTTACGAAATGATTCTAAATATTATTTTGGTTTACTAAAAACCAAAGGCTTTGTGTCAAAAAAAACAGCTGAGAGCATTTGGTCACAAGAAAAGATAAATCGTTACTTGACAGAATTATTAGACAATGAAATAATTTTGGGCCATTGCATCGAAAAGTTGATCAAGTAGTTTTTTTTTATTATTACGTTATGCGTTGAACAATCCGAACGTGATGTCAATTTCGTTACATACAATGGAGTGAATGAATGGGAAAATGTCAGAAAAAATGCAAAAATATTTAGAAAAAACACGGTGATTTTGAAAAAAAAACAACGAAAATTATCCATCCATAGCATAATCTTCTTTTTACCTAATGAAAAAAAACAAAGTGCCTACAAGACTCTCAGAGAGACAAGACTGATTCTGTTTTAAGTATTAAAATGTTTTTTATGTTAAATAGAAAATATATTTTTTCAAACTTTTTTTGTGTTAAAAATCAAGAACTATACTTTTATTTTGTATTGCAAATTCTTTTTTATAAGTAATTAATTTTTTTGAAAGAGTACTAAAATTGCATGAGTTCAAAGGGCATAAAGTATAATATTTAGAAGATGTTGCTTTTGTTTATTTGTTTTTGTTTTGATAAGCTATTATTAAACCTTATAATCATTTTCATTTATGAGTAATTATTGAACACTATATTTTTTTATACTATAGACATTTTCAATCATTTAATGTTTCTTTGTTACCTATTATCTACTAGAACATAAAGAGGCAAAATAGCCGAATAATTTAAGTACCTCCATGAGTTTCGTGCGAGTTGACCACCATACTCCAGCACGAGTGTCAACTGGCACGAGTGCCAGTTTCAATGTGTGCGAGATGCCACCTAACCCCACATCTCTAGAATGCGCAAGGTTACGCAACAAGCGGTAGGCTTCGTCGTTCAAATGGGTTAATAAGATAGCTCGCTTCTTCCCCTCGGTTGTAATATCATTTAGACTCAAATATTGTTTTAATTTACAATTGAATATTTGAAAATCATGCACACGTGGATCAAAAACAACAATATTCCCGATAACACTTGTATTTGTAACTTCCGACTTTTTTTTTTTTTTTACTGCGCGGGTACTCACTTCCTCGTTTGCCAACTGATAGGTATGGCCCTAGCAATGAAACCACCGGTTACGACGAAGGCTCGTTTATTACTGTCAGATCGTGGGGCGCGCGATGCACGCGTAGTACATACACAACAAACTACAATTTGCCGGAAATAATCACCGTAAATGTATGCTCCATTCGCCCGTAGTAATTAGTATGTAAGAGCAACCACCTTAAGTAGGTTTTTTTTTTATTAATATGCTTTTGTTTACTTCACAGAAAACTACTTCTTTTAAGTATTATTAAAATTTGACGAATCTACTGTCACAGTTGGAATTCCCCGCTTTGGTAGTACCTATCTACTGCCCTGCATACATTTATATTCAAACAACACAATAACGACTCCGTAACTTAACTACGACGAATGACTATACGACGAACGCCAGTCGAAATCTGTATTTATTTGTTTTCTGATGATATTAATAATGCATTATGATATGTGCCTAATACTGCTGTTATAATATTAAAAACACTTATTAAATAATAAAATACCTATTTTTTTTACACCATGAGATATACCTAACCTAAAATTACCTACTCACATACGATTTTTTTTAATCTATAATACAGGTATTGTAGGTGTGGTTTTTAGGTATTGTAGGTGTGGTTTAATTTAATTACTGTGAATTTGTTAATTGTTTATTTAATTACTTCAGTTTTTTATTGGGTTATTCATTAATTGTAGTACTTAATTTATTAATAATTTATTTGCATACCTACACTACAATATAACTTTACTGTACCTAGGTACAGTGTTAAAAAAAAAACAAATTTGGGTGGTGTTTGTTTAATTTTAGATTTATGTTCCTTGGTCCGTGCTGTTGTTATTTATATTTTCCAAATGTGGGTACCTACACAACTATGGGTTTAAATTAGATGTTGTTGCATTTTCGTTCTGGAAGTGTCTTAAATAGTGAAGGAAGTGTAATAAATTGTAAAAAATGAGTTCTTCTGTGTCATGTAATGTTTTAATATCACATAAAGGAAACGATTTGTTAGAAATCTCTGGATACGTGTATTATCTTAACAAAAGACGTGATGACATGTATTATTGAATGATCAAACGAACTTACCTGAAGTGAAGTTCGATCTTAATTATCCTGTCTTCGCCGGAGAGATTCAATCCTTGACCATGTAGTAGCCCTGCTACGCGCAAACCATATCGCACAAGCTTCAGAGTAAGAGAAAGAAAAAGAAATCTTTTTCTCCCTCCCACTAGTGGAGATCCTTCACCCAACCTGGCAACATTATCCGGCCGGCTGACAACCTCATTCTTTTCAGAGTAAGTAAAAGGAGCAATTCTTAGCAACATTGAACTCTGGGAAGGCTCAGGTCTCTGAACACTGAACTTCAGGGTAGGGTGGGACCTTAAATCTCTCCGGCGAAGACAGGATAATTAAGATCGAACTTCACTTCAGGTAAGTTCGTTTGATCATTCAATTATCCTGTCTTCGCCTTCAAGATTTAATCCTTGACCATGTAGATGTTTAGAGCATGGCCAATGTTGCTAGGAATAATTTTAGGTCGAAAGGAAAAAATAGTATCGATAAGTGAACAATTAACTGTAATCCGATAATATTATACATAACTCACTAAAATATGAAACATAAACTTCAATTTAGCATAGAAAATAATAAAATAATAATACTATGATAAAGAATCGAGTAAATTATTTTCTGGATTAATTACGGGTCTATTATAAAAATTAGCAAAGACAGCTGACTGCTCAGACCAACCAGCTGTCTTTCTAATGACATCGACACAGAGGCCCGCCCGCGAGGCAGCGGAAGTCGAAGCGTGCCTCGTACTGTGAGCGGAAAAAATCGATGTGTCGACACCACTATCATTTAGGACCTGCTTTATCCAGCGCCCGATGCTCTGGGAAGTAGCTGGCCTGTGAGGCTTCTTGTAAGTCAAGATAAGACTATCCTCAGAATTTGACCGTAAGGGGGATGTGACCAAAATATATTTTTGTAACACAGAGGCTGGGCAAATTCCGGGGCGAGGACGGAAGAAAGGCAAATTTAAAACAGGCTGAGCCTTACCAATTGACGAAGTCTTGATTAAATTTGAAATTGTTATTACAATACGATCGTCAAAAACTTTCATATTCGAAATTTTTATAAGAGACAATGTTTGCGTCCTCTGCCCAGTTGTTAAGGCAAGTAACATAACTAGTTTCTTTGATATTTGTTCTAAATTAATTAAATCATTTTCAAATTTTTCTAAATAATCTAAAACCAAGCTAGGGTTCCATGTAAAATTATAACGTGGAAATGTTGGTTTTAATCGAAAAATCCCTTTAAAAAAACGTTTTAATCTCGAATCATCGCCTATGCTGTTAATCGATATTAAAGAAATTGCCGAACGATGATTGTTTAAAGTACCATACGACGAACCTTTTTTAAAACACTCAGAAAGGAATTGTAACAGGAATGACGTATTGAAATCGTAAAAATCAACATTATTTCGATTACAAAATTCCCACCATAGTTTGAGACTCGAAGAATACTGAGATCTCGTATTTTCGGAAATGGAAGAAATCATAACTTCTAAGGCTGATTCTGGTACGCGTTGCCTATGAAACCCTTCCCGGATAACACACACGCCGCCAGGGAAAGATGGCGGTTCAACGGGTGTGTTGACCTGAAAGGAGAGGACAAGAGATATTTACTTGGTGGTAATATCAAAACTTTTTTGACACAGAGTGACATAAAGTACGGATACCACGGCTGTGATACCCATAGTGGGACTACTACAATCCCCGTTGCTTTATCTGATACAATTTTATTTAATGTTTTTAAAATCAAAGCAAAAGGTGGAAACGCGTAGAAATAAAACTGTGACCAATTAATCGTAAACGCGTCAATATTGTAGGCAAAAGGATCTCTCTTCCATGACATGTATAAAGAACACTTCGCATTTATTCTAGAAGCGAACAAATCAATACATGGTTCCCCAAAATATTGAACAATTTTACTATATTCCTGTAAACCCAATTCCCATTCCGTGTCAATGTTCATTTTCCTAGACTCACTATCGGCCTCGACATTTAAAGCAGAACATGAAGCAAAAACTATAATTTCTCTATCTTCGCACCAGTTCCAAATCATTCTAGCAACCTGATTTAGGTGGGGATATTGCACCCCGCCCATTCTGTTAATATATGAAATCGCTGTTGTGTTATCGACACGCAAAAGGATATCACAATTTATCTTATTGTCAGCAAAAGATCTAAGCCCAAAATAGACTGCAAGGAGTTCTAGATAATTTATATGATTGCTTCGTTCCGTAACAGACCAGTGGCCACCTGTTTTCTCATCTCCACAGGCTGCTCCCCAACCAGTGGTTGAAGCGTCCGTATAAATCTCAAGGTCATAATTTTGATTTCGAATCGGATTTATGGCAACCAAAATATTATTTTCCCACCAAATTAGGTCCTCATGTAAATTATCTGTCACTCCCATGTAAGCATCATAATCTTCATTATTTTTAAGCAAAGCTAAATACTTAGCCCTTTCTAGGGATTTTGTATGATGCCATCCATAAACAATAGCAGGACACGCCGCGGTTAGAGAGCCTAGAAAACGAGCAAACTCACGAATTCTAATTCTGGTTGAATTAAATAGCATAGTTATTTGTTGTAAAAGATTTTTCCTTTTTGTGTCTGGTAGTTGTAAAGACATTGTCTCGGAGTTCAATACAAACCCTAGAAATGTACAAGTAGTTTGGGGAACCAGGCTACTTTTTTTGTAGTTAATAATAAAACCTAATCTCGTCAAACATTGAATAGTAGTTTTCGCGTTTTCTAAGCAATCTTCAGCAGAGCTTCCTAGGCACAAAATATCGTCTAAGTACCTGACAGATAACAGACCATGGGATCGCAAGTGGGCAGCTACGGGTTGTAAAATTTTTGTAAAAATATATGGTGCCGAGCACAGACCGAAGGGAAGGGCAACAAATTCATATAAATCTTCTTCCAAATAAAACCGTAAGAACTTCATGTGTTTTTCATGTATAGGCAGTAAAAAATATGCTTCTTTAAGGTCTAAATTTATCATATGGCAACCTTTAGATAAAAGTTTAATAGCCGTCCTTATATCTTCCATTTTGAAGTGTTCCGTGTAAATAAACTTGTTTAGTTTTTTTAAATTCAAAATAAAACGCTTACTACCGTCACTTTTTGGAATTAGAAAAATGTCCGAAATAAATTGCCCTGCCGTTGGTTTACATCGCCTAATAGCCTTTATTTGCAATAAATGATTTAACTCATTTTTGACCTCCACTAATTCATTCGAAGAAAAAGAACGACGTGGATAATCTTGTGAATTTTGATTAGGCACTACAGCAAAGGGGATCATATAACCCGAGACAGTTTTTAAAATAAATTCATCATCGGTAATAGATCGCCATTCCTTGAGAAAAAACTTTAAACGCCCGGCATGTACCTGAGGCTGCGCCGCTACGTCTGACGACTGGTCGAGGGACGCGGCGCTGGTGGAGGCGGACGGCGCAGGGCCGGCGGTGGCGGCGGCGGCGGCGCGGTCTGGCGGCGGTTGAGCGGCGGCGGCGGACCTGGAGCTACTCGCCGTCGGCTGGGGTACTGGTAGTACTGGTATGCCGGGGCCGTTGTTGTGGGTCTCGGCCCACCGGCTCGGTAATGGTACGTCTGGCCGCCGCGCTGCTGTCGCGCTCCTCGGGACGATGGGCCTTTCCCATTTAAATTGGAGCTAGAGGTGGAAGGTTGAATTAACTGGCCAGTCTTTTTTATGCCACGTGAATCTTTCACCAAGTCACCTAGCTTCTCACCGAATAGGAAAGTATCTCTTTTCCTGTCTTTGAAAGGATCTGTCAACGACTTATCTATCAAGGGTATAATGACAGAGCGGCGTGTGTCTGTCTCGGTGTAATGCGAGTCAGCTAGCAGTATACCAGCATCGTTTAACGTACGTATAACGTCGGGAATATCTGGAGTCTTTTTTAAGAGACCAGTTAACGCCTTTCCTAAAGCTGAAAGAGCTTTGCCGAGTTGATCTTGCTTAGTGAGTAACCGTTTATCCCTCAGCTTGCAGGTCTCGACTAACATGGCGGCAATCTCCGGGTTTAGAGTAGGGGCCTTTGCTAAAGGGACATTTTTGGGAACTGGGTATTTTTTAATAAGCTCATCTTTCTTCTCTTTCTTAAGGCCTTCTGACAATATCCTTTGAAATCTGGCTGCAACATCTGCTTGCAAGTTCTCTCCGAATTCGACGGGGTCTTTTTCTATATCACCTAATTCTCGTAAAAGATCGGGGTCATAATCGTCGGCCATGACAACTTCATTAAAATCTCCAACAGTATTTGAATTTGGACTCGTGCAAGCAGTGGTCTCAGTCATTTGACTAAATTCGTCGAACCCGTAGTCACGTAATGGGTATGCCACACTCTCTACGTCGTCATGTACCACGCCATCGCAATCGGTATCAGCGAGTGTCACGCCCTCAATGTCGGCAGATGCCGGAGGCCTAGCAGATATACCCTCATTGCCCTCGAGATTTTCTGGAATCGAAATTCATAAGCAAAATAATGAGGGTAGTTTTGATATAAAATTTCCACTATCCAGAAGGAAAATTAATAAAACGTTATTAAACGTTAGGTTTTTCCAAAAGAGTCCTGATGAATGCAACAGGCGCCAAATTTATGAAAGTTTATATTTTGACTTTAAAATATCGCCCGATGAATGCAAGGAGCGTAGAAAATATGTTGCACATTATTATCCGAAGAATACAACGGATAGGACAAAAAGATAAATAGTATTTTCGATGAATGCAACGAAAATACAATAGCTTAGCGCAAAACTAATAAACCCACCTTCTATTTGCACATCTTGATCAACAGTGGGTAATATCTGCAGACGTTCAGCATGCCACTGCCTTTTTGCCGCTATTTTTTGCTCGTACATTTTCAACTTCCTTAACCATCTCTCTTCTCGAGATTCACTTTTAGAAGATTCTTCGTGCGTACGTTTAGACATGACTTTTTTCCTATATAGAATCACTTAGCACTTGTGCGAAAGCCGCGCGCGCACGGACAAGAATGAGGTTGTCAGCCGGCCGGATAATGTTGCCAGGTTGGGTGAAGGATCTCCACTAGTGGGAGGGAGAAAAAGATTTATTTTTCTTTCTCTTACTCTGAAGCTTGTGCGATATGGTTTGCGCGTAGCAGGGCTACTACATGGTCAAGGATTAAATCTTGAAGGCGAAGACAGGATAATTGGAAGTGCAGTTATAAAAAAAATATGTGTGGTGTTTGTGTACATACAAAGAAGGTAAATGGCCAATATATTCTCATGAATAACCAAATTGACGAGCATAAACATGAACCAGATCCTTCACAAAAACACAATATAGATTTAAAGCATAAATTGAAACAGCGTGCCATTAACTCAATAAAGATACACCGTCACAAATTGCTCAGGCGAGTCTTGAAGGCGTTCCTAGTACAAGTGCTCCCTTCCTACCTAACAAAGATGTAAGAAGAATGATTGTTCATCGAACAAGATTACGTAATATGCCAAAACTTCTAACAAGTTTAGAAGAAGTGGAAGTACCTGAAGCATTAACTATTACGCAGAATTGTGAGAAATTTCTTATTGGTCACTATAAGGAACAAGGCGAGTGCGTTTTAGTGTTCAGTACAAGACAAAATCTGCATTTAATCAATGTTAGCAAATTGTGGATAATGGACGGCACTTTTTGCTGTTGTCCAAATCCATTTTGCCAATTATATACTGTGCACGAGATAATTACTGTGGGTAGTACACGGAAAATTGTACCATTGGCGTACGGTTTACTTTCCCATAAAACTGAAAATTGTTACTTCGTATTTTTGGAAATACTACGGACGTACGCTTACAATAATTTTCACATTTCCTTTGCCCTAGCTAGCATAATGACGGACTATGAAATCGCAGCTATCAATGCAGTGAAACGAGTTCTTCCCGACGCTGTCCAAAAAGGATGTTTCTTTCACCTTTGTCAGAGCATCATTATGGTGAAAATAGCTCATTTGCACAACAATAAAGACATTTAGCAGTCTTGGCTTTTTTGCCTCCCCATCAGCATTTCGATGGGTTTGCAATAACGTGATACCCAAAAAAGCTCAAGGCGTTGTAAACTGGTTCAAACGTTATTATGTTGAAGGGTATTACAAAAAGAAAAATTTGAAAAATTTGCGTCTTACACTGGTGAAGGTACCGCCCAGATTTCCTCCAGGGTGTGTCGAATCAGATATGCCTCGAACCCAAAACGCAGTGGAAAATTGGAATCACAGATGGAAAACACTTCTAGGACGGAGGAAATGGAACATCTATAAAAGTATACAAGAACTAGTAAAAGAACAACATAATACTGAACACGAGATAGAGAAGGCACGATCTCATAATATTGATAAACCACAGAAGGTGAATAAAGATCTCGAAGAAAAATAAAAAAAACATTTGGCTGAAAAGAACACCATGGACTTGCAAACATTCTTGTCGGGTTTGACATATATAATTTATTTAAAACATTAATGGTTGTTTATAGGTATTTTTTTATTAAATGGTTTGTACGAAAATATTTATATAGGTAAACCAAAACTATTATCATAAAAAGGGTTATTATTTTCTGTTTTCTATTGGTGATTGTTAATTATTGTTTAAAGTTGGAAAATTAGTTAACAAATAATTTAAAAACGTATTAACGAATAATGATACACAACTCATGTACTTATGTTTTTTTAGTAAAAGTAAGTCTATTTATTTACATTAATTGTTTATTGTCAATATTTGGTTATATTTTCTATGAAGTTTATTGTTATTTTTAAACGTTTATAGATTGCTCTTTTCGTTTAAATAAATCTTTGCTGATATAGTTATATGATTTTTGGATTTAAATATTTACCTATACCTACTACGAATACCTACAATTACCTACAATTTTTTCCACATCTTTTATTGTAGTTAACAAATAAATAAAAACTATCTTCGGCTTTATATAACTAAGACAGTAAAGGACAAAGTAACAATTTAAATCACTAAGGAAAAATTAATAAAATAAAGCAGCAGATATTTAGACAACGTGCTACTAGACTCATTTGTCGAACTAGCGTTCTATCGGAGGCAATCTGTTGAAGCATGCTTCCGGACTAATAATCTATCGGACCAGCATCCTGATGAACTAAGGTAAACGCTGGTATTTTCGACAGTGTCCCAGTAGTCGTCAAAACTTATTAAAACTACTCTAATTATTTACTACCAAAATTAATTCAATTGATTTTTATGGCAACAAATTTGTGGAAATATTGTGTAAAATATAAATGGCAACACTAACTTGCATGCGTGATGGCGTCCCGAAAAAAATAAATTAAAAGTGGCCGGTGGTTAAAAATAAATATTTCGGTAAGTTCAGCTCCTAAAACAGCAATGTACTACGACTTAGGTTTTACGGTGCCATGTTTCTTTGGTGAACTATACTGTAACTGTTTTTGTTTTATGATATAGTTAATTGAATTCCCAAACCACATAACCTCAAATTTAGAACAAATTTTGCATTTAAGTATTTTTTTTTGTGTCAGGTTTTGGTGCAACTTAAGTCCATCTTGACCCAATACTCGTCATTTTTTAACTATTTTGACGATAACTGGGACATACTTTATGACCTGCGCCTAAATTCGTCATCGCTTATGATATTGTATGTGCTCGCGATCCTGAAGAGCTGAACCCTCCTAGAGTAGTGCGTGGTTGTCGACTAAAGACGAAGACGTGGTTCAATTTATACCAGAAAGTGGCCGGCCCAGCTTTTTTTCGCACATAAGAAATAAGCATAGAAATGTTTTTGATGTTAAAACATGAGCAACATAAATAATTAACCATCAAAAGTCGAGTTACGTTCACTTGAGCCTCTACGTTTTCTCCAGTGGCTGCAGTTTTATTCATGTTTGTGACTGGAGTAAAGTTGCGATATTTGGAATACTAGGAATTTGGCTTCTCATTTCTTTCCAGACATTGAGATCTTCCAACAATTCTTATCTCCTTTCCATGTTTGACCAACGTTGTCTTAGTTTGGTAAGACCTTTTTGTGATGTAATTCATACAATTTGAATTGATTTTCTTTGTCGATCCGGGATTGCGATTTTTCCACAAAATAAGAATAAGAATGTTTTTTTTTAAATCCTGGCTTTCTAAACACTGTCTTTTATTACATAGTCAACATTATTTGCATTGAATGGTGATAAACTACATTTTCGTAAACCATCAATCATCCAGGTAGGTCTTATCTTGAAGGACTTTGTTCAGCAGTGGACAAAAGATTATTTAGCTTAACAAAATGATTTTTAGTGTGGTTTTCTTCCATCCGTATTCTTTTCATTGGTCGGAAAAGGCTACATCCAGAGCCGTTGCGGCTACATGCAAAGAAATTGTGTGGCTTAATGATAAAGAAAAATATTCGTAATATTTTTCAGTGCAAAAGACGTTACTTACATACTCATAAAATGCCACTTTCGACATCTAACCCTTTTGCGTATGTTCTACATCCAGTTATTGGAAGCTAACTTAGATTTTTTTGCGGGATTGACTTAGATTTTAAAGCACACTTTTAGAAGCTAATTCAATGCGTGGGCTGTTAAAAGGTCGGTTACATACTATTTCTCGCCTTGGATGACACTGTATACATTTATTATGGAGTCACGTTTTGCCAAGACTTTGAAGACAAAAAAATGTCTGTCATCACAATTAAAGATTCTTCTTTGAACCTTCGTCGCTCCCTTTCATGAGCAATACCAAAATATTTTTAAACTTTTTGAATCAGGTTCTTATATCGTCTTCCTGCACTGCTGCACGGGACTTGCTTAGATTCTGGTTGACTCTTCATCCTACTTTTGGATGTCGTTTAATAAGACCTCATACAGTTGTTTAAATTATCATCATTATCGTATTTATCTATCTATCTATCTATCAGCCTATTGCAGTCCACTGCTGGATCAAGGCTTCCCCCAAGGTACGCCACGAGGCCCGATCTTCCGTTTTCGCGATCCCTTACCCTCACTTAGTGACTTAGTCTAGTCCTTTTTTAGGTCATCGGTCCGTGGCCTCTACTCAAGAACCCATCGACTCCATCGACCATCGGTTCTTCGACAGACGTGACCAGCTCGCTGTCACTTCAGTTTGCTTCTCTTCTGAACTATGTCAGTCACTTTAGTCTTATGTCGGATAATCTACTCCCAGATTTAGTCCCTAAGTGAGATTCCGAGCGTGGATCTTTCCTTAGCTCTCTGGGTCATGTAGTTGGTGGGCTAGTCTTACTGTTAGGTTCCACGTGTCAGCCCCGTATGTCATGACTGGCACGATTTTTAAATAACCTTTATCTATTCTCTTCTTTCGTAACGCCAAATTAAACAGTCCAAAATGTATAGCAAAATCCGATAATTAGGCTTCATGTGGACGTTGATGTATCATTGGATTTAGTTTTGCTTCTTGCGTATATTTTTGCTTTTGTTTGGAACCAATATAGAAATACATTTGCGCTATATTTATGTGCGGAAAGCTGAGGCCTACACTTTCCAACACAAATACTTATATAGAAATATAATTCTGTTCTGGATTTCAGGAAATGAATGAGAGAAAATACAAGAAAGAATCAATGGAAAAAGCCATTGAGGCTGTTTTAAATGGAGCCCGACCATCGGATGCTGCTAAAAGTTTTGGAGTACCCAGGACAACTTTATTAGATAAAGTAAATGGCCGTAGTTCATTGGATTGTAGAAAAGGACCTACAACGGTCTTAACCATGGAAGAGGAAGGTCATTTACAGAACTGGTTAATCTATATGGCAGACAGTGGATTCCCAGTCACCAAAGATAAACTTATTGATAGCGTTAGCATCCTTGTAAAAAAATTGAATAGAAAACATCCATTTCCTCAAGGTCGACCAGGTCGGCATTGGTACGAAAGTTTCATTAAAAGACATCCAGAAGTTGGAAAAAGAGTCGCTCAAAATCTAAGCCAATCCCGAGCAGCGGTGAAAGAAGAGGACATAAGAACCTGGTTCAAAGAGGTTGAAGATTACTTTAGTGTCGCTCATCTGGAAGAAGTTTCGAAGGATCCAAGAAGAATCTTCAATTGTGACGAAAGTGCATTTTTTTTGTCTCCTACCGATAACAAAGTCCTGGCAAAACGTGGCTCCAAAAATGTATATAGTGTTACTCCAAGTGGAGAAAAAGAGTGTGTAACAGTTCTTTTAACAGCCAACGCGGCAGGTGAATTGGCTCCTCCAGGCGTGCTTTTTAAACTTAAGTCAATCCCTCAAAAAATTTCGAAATCAGCGCCCAACAACTGGGGACTGGGACACACGCAAAAGGGCTGGATGACGGGAGAAGCGTTTTACGAGTACATGACAAACGTATTTTTTCCCTGGGTAGAAAAGAATAACATTCCACTACCAATAATATTTTTCTTAGATGGTCATTGCTCGCACACAACTCTGCCACTAAGTAATTTTTGCAAAGAGAAAAATATAACGCTCATTTCTCTTTTTCCTAATGCCACTCAACTTCTCCAACCAATGGACGTAGCCGTTTTTCGTCCACTGAAAAGAATATGGAAGAAAACTGTCTACAACTGGCGTAACGAAAATCAGTTTGTGAAGCTAAAAAAAGAAAACTTTTGTCCGCTGCTGAACAAAACTCTTCAAGAACTAGATCCTACCTGGATCATTAATGGGTTTCGTAAATGTGGTTTATCCCCATTTAATGCAAATAGTGTAGACTATTCGAAATGTGTTACTAGTAACACAAGACAGTATTCAGAAAGCCAAAATGTTGCGGAGAAATCGCAATCCTTGGTCGAAAAAGAAAAGCAATTCAATTTTTTTGAATCAAATATAAGTCCTACCAAACTAAAAACTTTTAATGACAACATTGGTCAAACATGGAAAGGAGATAAATCATTGGAAGGTTTATATAATGTCTGGAAGAAAATGAAAAGCCAAATATCTAGCACTCCAAATATCACCACTACAGCCAAAGAATTGAATAAATCTGCAGTGATTGGAGAAAACGTAGACGCTCAAGTGAATGTGACTCAACAAAATTTTCAACTGAGTACTACATCAGAAAGCGATAAAATTGTTCATGAATATAATCTTTCAGAAGATTTTGGCAATTTTTCAGGATTGAGTCATATTCTGGATTCAAACTGTTCTCTGGACAATGTTTCTGGATTTGACTTGGCATGCGACGAAAAAGATAACCAGTGTACCAATACGGGAAATATAGAATTGTTTGAGGTTGTTGACGGAACTCTTACCAAAGTCTCTTCTGACCCTGTAATGCCTTTGGATACTGACATTCCAATGTATGCTGATGTGCCTATTTTGGAGGATTTCGACAAAAAATCTCCCACTTCTGACAAAAAAGGCTCCAAAATTCCATCAGGGCACGTAATTCGAACGAATGGAACTAATCCAATTTACTTAAAACCAAGTAACAGCTTGTATAAAGGTCACACAATGTCATTAGATTTTGAAAACAACACGCGAGACTGCAATAAATCCAAAATCACGAAAGCAGAACCACCGCTATCTATAATTGAAGAACAATCCTTGCCTCTGTACAAGACACCAACAAAGAAAACAATAATAACTTCAACAATTGTTTCTCCTTCTTTGCCATTCGAAACCATGGTACATAGTTACAAGACCTATGAACATCCCACCCTTACAAAAATAGAAGTATCCCAACCAACAACTTTGTCTTTGTCACAACCGATGAATTCCACGTCTCAGGATAGAGAATATACGAAATCTAAATTGGTATCTGCAAACTCTAAAGTAACATCCACAGTTACTTCCTGTTCAATTAAGATGACTTATGCAAAGACTGAAACTTTGAATGTTACAAAACTTGAGGTACGTACTCCGACAAAACTTGCTGAATCACAACTATCTACAACCACACACATAACCATGGCATGGTCAGCAAAAGACAATGCAAAAAAGAATAACTATGGTCATCTAGCTAATGTGCCAACACCGTTTAAGGAAGCGATGTTTTGGCCCGAAATAAGCACGATAACAGATGTGAAACCAAAAGTAAAAGTACCAAGTATGATAACAAGTGACAGATGGACATTATTTGCAGAGACAAAACAAGATAAAAAGATAAAAAAGGAAAAAAGTAAGGTTGAAGCTAAAGAAAGAAAAAATAAACTAACCAAAAAGCCCAACACATCGAAAGAAAAAAACATACTTAAGAAGAAAGAGATGAGTACTAGTGCCAAAAAAATAGAAGAAGAAGATTGGTACTGTCGATTATGCCAAACGGACAGTAAGTTAGACATGATTCAATGTCAGAGCTGCAAAGCCTGGTATCACACTGAATGTGCAGGAGTTTCGCCAGAAGTCCTATCATTTCTTTGTATTTTTTGTCAAAAATAACTTCAACCTTATTATAGTAAAAACCTTTTTAAATAATATATTAATAACTATTTTTATACTAAGTTATTGTCGATGGTATCTTATACTATCGGATTCCTCCGAGCTTATACTACTACTTTTATATATAATTTTAGATTTTCGATATTGGTGAAGTTTATTTTATTTGTGTGTCTTTTTCAAACTGTATTTGCAATAAGGTAAAATTACGTAATTTAATAATATTAAATAAAAATAATGTATAAAGTTTATATAGTTTCTACGAGGACAGGGTAACGTTTTATGATCTCAAATTCTATTCGAATCGTTGATTGGTAATTAGTACAAATTGTTACTTACTTAAAGTCACTAGGCTAAGTGAGCTAAACTAGTTTTAAATGTAAAGTTTGTTTTTGACCGAGAGATCGCGAAGCGTCTCTGTTTCAGCAAGAACACTAATTTTGTCTTTACTTTTCAAAAGTACATTTAAGTATGTATATTTTTTATTAATAGAGCCTATGGTTCATAGAACTATTTGTCCGTCCAATGTCTGTTTACCAGTAAAATATACCTTTTAAAATAATATAAGTATGAATAACCTATTTACTCAAAGACTGTTTTAGTTATGTTATACGTTCTGTTAATTCTGTATAATTTGATATTGGTTATATTTACTTTGTATTTATAATTTTTAAGGGTATATACGAATACTAACCTACTCACACATTTTTGATATTTTGTTGCATTTAAAATAAGACAGAGAACATAATGAGGCACAAATTGGGTTGAGTAGAGAGTTATTTGATTATTAATTTATCTTGTTATCGTTACTGTTATTATGCTAAGAGGACGAGTTTTAGATTTTAAGTTTTTGATCTCAAATACTACGCTGTTACTGTTGTTACCTGTAGTCAGCAGGCTGAGGAAGTAAGATTAAGATGATGATTAAACTATTTTAGATTATAAAGGTAAAGAACACTCAGGGTTAAATTTCATCATTTTTATTCGATTATACTTATTTGAATTTAAAGTATGTCATTGTTTTACTATCTTCCTATTTTTTACTCATTTTCTCCAATCCTTAAAGTTCTTTAGAACTTTGCTTTTAGAAGAATTTAAATATACATTTAATACATATAAATAGAAACCGAACACCTTAGCCATTAATTTTATTAAACAACTCAACTTTTATTTTCACACCATTGACCTCCGAGCCATTGACCATTGACACGATTTTTGCTCAATTTTAGCCTCTTTCGTATAGATTTTTACACAGATTGCAAACCTTTATACAATTTTTGTAGTACTATATGAACTCTATGCAATAGAGCAAAGAGTTCAATATAGCATGGAAAATTGACGACTTTTGGGACACTATGACGAGTATTAGGACAAACGCGACGGGAACTGGGACAAGACGCTCTTTTTTCATTTTAGCTTTATTTACGCTAAGTTTTTGCTTTAAATACATAAAATTAATTATTTGTTTCTAAATAAGGATAAGTAATTTATCCTTTCATAAAAAAACATTTGGTGTAGGTGAATTAGCTTTTTCTCAGTTGCGTGGTAAAGTCGGTTAAGTTCGAAATTCGTCGAGTATTGGGACGTCTACCTTAGCGTTCTGTCGGTCTAGCGTTCTGTCGGACTTGCGTTCATTCGGACTAGCGTTATTTCGGACTAGCGTTCATTCGGACTAGCGTTCATTCGGACTAGCGTTCATTCGGACTAGCGTTCATTCGGACTAGCGTTCAGTCGGACTAGCGTTCATTCGGACCAGCGTTCAGTCGGACTAGCGTTCTGTCGGATTGGCGTTCGTCGTATACTCATGCGTCGTAGTTCAGTTAAGGAGTCCACAATAACGGTGAGTCCAAATTACGAGATATGTTATTGTTTCAAAAATATGATCTATCGTGTATCGAACAGTCTCACTACTTTACATGTTTGAACTTGTTCGGTCGCACCGCGCTCTCGCGTGGCTTTAGTTGTAAAGCCCGTTTCACACTTAGCCCGCGGATCGCGCGCAATGGCTGCGAAAGGGCGCGAACGCTAAGTATAGAGCCGTTTCGCATATTCTTCGCGGTTTCCTCTTTGTTCCCCAATTTTGGTCGGTTTTTTGTCCCGCGTCAAAGGGAGCGCGAAGCGCGAACGCGACGCGAACGTGCATGACTCCACACTCGCAGTCCGCGACGGTCAGTATTGTTCGAGTCGTTCGAGTGTTCGAACCTGAACCGTCGTTGTGAAATTGGTGAAAAAAAAAATGAGCGTAACATGGACAAACGAGCTGGAGTTACAGTTTTTAGAATATTACCAAGCGGAACCCATTTTGTGGGATCCTAACCAAAAGGACCACAAAAACAAATTAAAAACTCACGACGCATGGATGCGCATCAGCGTAATTATGGAGATATCAGTTGCTGATTTAAAAAAGAAGATGGACTCGTTACTTTCAAGCTACAGAAGCTATAAAACTAAAGTAAAGAGATCCCTTAGTTCTGGTGCCGGTGTGGACGACGTATACAAGCCCGTTTGGTTTGCCTATGAAGTGATGGATTCCTTCCTGGGTGACACCACAAAATGTAATAAAACTATAAATACGGTAAGTAACACTTTATTAATTGCTCGTTATTTGTACTTACAATAGATTTTAGCGAGTAAAATAGTTACAAAACTCGTTCCTTATCTCCATGCCAGTAGCAGGTGAACGGCGTGGTATGTGTCGTACATTACGAACTGCACATGTTCTTTCCATTTCACCCCTCCATGAGCCGGGTTGTACAAGTACATCGTTGTTGTCATATTGGTCGATAGTACCGGGTGGTGTATAAATATGTGAAGAAGTTCTGCTTCGCCTCAAATAATTGTGTAATAAGATACATGTCATTGTCACGACACTAGCTTTCTCTGGCTGTAGTTGAATAGGTTTTTTGAAGATTCGGAACTTTGTCACCATTATACCAAACGTATTTTCTACAACAACCCGTGCTCTAGACAATTTCTTATTAAAGATACGTTCTTTAGTGCCTACGTTGTGATTACCAGGAAATGGTTTCATGATATGTTCCGAAAGGGCAAAAGCCCCATCTGCCAAGAAGATGTATGGTACTTCAACAGTTGAATTAGGTAGAGGATGTGGTACTGGTAAATTTAATCGATTGGTGCAAATTATTTTCCACAAAATACTGTTCCCGTCGCTGATTCTGCCTTGACATCCAATATCAGCAAAAATAAATTTGTATTGGCTGTCTACTGCCGCTAGCAAAACTGTACTGAATGTTCGTTTATAGTTATAATATTGAGATCCTGAGTTAATTGGACTTTCCAAAACAATATGTTTCCCATCTATTGACCCTACTGCTCGGGGAAATTTGGGTGCAAATCCCTTTTCGATTTCTAACCATTCATTTGAGCACGACGGAATCTGAAACAAAAATAATACATTTTAATTTATTTTCAGGAAGAGGAACCAGCAAAATATGTCGATGAAGAAGGAAATGCTTCCAGAGAAGGTGATATAAGTCGGGGACAAGAAAGTCAAAATCAGCATGCTGCTGACAATCAGAATGAAAACAGTGACAGCAATGCCACACAAACAATTCTACGTCGCAAAAATCCCCCTGAACTTCTAGCCGCGGGAAAAGTTGTCAAAGAAGCTCTGGATACTTTCGCGTCAACAGTGAAAAGAACCGATGCCGCCAGACAACCTAATAAAGAAGTTGACGATTGTGATTTATATACTCAACTACTGGCAAAAAAAATGAGGAAAATGTCTGAAGAAACAAGACTTAAAATGATGCATGACATTGACGTCCTGATATTACGCCAACAGTACGGATACCAATCAGAAACTCGTTGAAAACGTTTTCTCCAATGCGATCATCACCCTCCCCATCATATATTCCAAACCTGCGACCTGGTACTTCAGCCTCAAATTATTCCGATTCTGCAGTGCAGTATACTCTGAAGACTATAAAAATCATTAATGCAAAGAGTAGACTTAGCACTGAATCTTCAAATCAATCCATGCCAGCATCTTATAATTATTTTCCAATAGTTACCCCAAAAAAGGCCCTTGATGTGGGCTCAAATATTGTGATTGAATCTAATGAACAAATTTACCCACCCGTGGTTCACTTGCCAAATCCAGACGAATATGAAGCGGTCAGTGAAACTAATATTATTGAAAAAGCGTTCAACATCAGTTAAATGTTACATTTTTGGTTAAAAATTCATGATGAAACTGTTATTTTAATGAGGCTATAAAAGTTGATTTATCTTAAGTTTATGACAAGTTAACCTTCCTTTAGAGCTTCGTTCAGGGCATGACATACTTCTGGTATGATATTTGAAATCAGCTGAGGAGATATTTTAAATAGGAAATGTAGACTTTGGAAGTCGTCGCCTGTAGCCAAATATCTCAGTGTTACAGCTAGACGTATCCGAGCTGGAATAGCTTCTCGTAATTGGCTATCTTGTTTTGTAATCTTGCTTGAAATCTGGCTAAGTAAATATTCAAAATCATTTAAAGAACTTATGGAATTCCCCGGAAGGTTCAGCCACTAACTCATTCAGCTGATTTTCCATAGTTATCCTGTGTGTGACAAATAAATGGAGATTAGATTGAAGCTAATTATTAATTTACAAAAGAAACTGATGAATGTAAACTAACCTTGATCGATTACGATGGATACTTGTCATCCACCACCTTCGTTTTCTCCACCACCTTCGTTTTCTCCACCGTTTCTTAATTGCGTTTTATTTTTAATATGTACATAGTTGTAGTACGCTAACGCGCATAAAGTTAGAGACGCCGCAACAGCTACTTCAACGTCCATTTCATTTAACGTTGCGAACATAACTGTGAAAATACCGCGAACCATAGCGAGTGTAGAGTCGTTTTTAAATTCGCGGCAAGTTCGCTCCGCGAAATCGCGCCGTGATCCGCGGACTAAGTGTAGAGCGCCCTTAAGACATGTAGTCACACGCTGGCTTCGGCATCGCGCGTGCAGGAGACTACTCGTACATTTAGTGGTTGAGAGAGACAACGCTATACACCGTGGTCTGTGCATTCGTCTATGTGATCGGTTCGGTTTCAAACTTTTATCTAACCTGCAATGTTAATAAAGTTTTGAATTCTCGCCTAGCTTGGATGACAATACGTAATTAGTTTAGTGACGTCATTCCAAATATAATATAATGGTGGACGGCGCAAGATGCCGAACTAGTTATTTTGCTCTTAATATATAGTACATTTTTAATTTAATCTTTTGTTGTTGTTTGTCCAAGTCAAGTGTTTATCAAACAATCAAAAACAGTACAGTAATCTGTCAAAACGATAATCAACAATGTACAATTTATTCTTATATTACTGTAACGAAGCTACCATAGCTTCGCCCAACAGAGGGTAGCATCACATCGAGTCACGACGGACATTCGAATCTACCCACATCGAGCTCCGCATCGGTGCCTGGCACAGCATCGCACGGACTCGATCTTTCTCGAAGCACAAGCCTGACGACGTCGACCCCCCACTCCGAGGCCGCAGTATTTAAGAGGCAGCACGCCGTCACTCGCGGTGTTCTCCTGCTCTGGTCGGCTTGGTTCCCCTAGTCGATAGGAGCAAGGGAATACCAGGCGAGCCCCCGCAATCTCGCCGTCCCGTCAAACAACGTCACGTATTGACAAACCTCACCGACCCCGATTCTAGTTATACGTCCGCCCTCTCTCTCCTCTTGTCAAAGTCAAAGTCAAAGTCAAAATAATTTATTTCCATAGGATGTTATTACATCACTTAGATCCGTCATTACATTTTTTTTGGGTGAGTTCACTAACACAATGGCGGAATCTGTGGAGAAGATTATTGTTGTTATATGTAGTCTTGTTATTATATGTTTGTGATTTAATAATAAAACTATCGTTTGTTATTTGTAATCGAGTTTCAATCAACATCCTCATAGGTTAGGTATTTTCCCAAACCTAAAGGACATCATGTGCCCAGAAGTAAGTAGGAACTTCGGCAACATCACACTGGCGCCCAACGTTAAAAATCGCGAAAAAATCCCATTATTTCACTAAAACAATAATCCGTTCCGTTCCGTGCCAAAAAAGAAGGCAAGTTCAGGCGATTTTTTAAATTCTGAGGAGGAGACAAGAAGTGTGTTACAAGTAAGTGTTTTTTCTGCTTACATCATAATTTTATGTTCTGATGGAATTGAACATAAGCTTTAACTTTTTTTTTACAGAGCATTCAGAACACATTGATTGAACAACAGGAGACTAGAAAACAACAGTTAGGTCTTGCTGCTACAGCAGCCCGTAGAGAGCACTCTAACAGGTAAATTATCTATATTACATATTCATACACTAAGTAAAACCACTTTCTCATCCCTAAAGTGGTAAGCAGAGCTAACTGGGAATTAAATGGCATCATACTTGGTATAGGAATAGATTAAGACAATGTTATAAAACGTGTACCTATGTATAAATAAAACAAGTTAGTAAGAAAAGTGCTGTTGTATATTAACTGGGCTCGTTTTTCTAATGCTAATTGGTACAGATTTTGACTTGCTTCGTAGTCTCTGGGGCCTCTTTCATGTCTGTCAGTATCCTCTTGAAAGTCCACAGGTACTCTGGAAATAAGAATTATAAATTAGAAACAAATGTTAGAAAACTTCAACATAATCTCTATTTGAAGAAGTCTGAACTATTTGTTACTTACCGAAAATGTTTCATTATGTTATATAATGTACAACAAGCATAAACAATTTTTGATGCCTGATCTGGAGAATATTGTAGGCTTCTAAAAGGCAACGAAAAGTACCTTTAAGGTACCGATTGGTCCTTTCGATAGTATTACGGGTTTGGCAATGCCATGCCGTATAACGGTATTCTGGGCTTCCGTGTTCGGCATCTCTAATAGGCGTCATCAGCCATGGCTCTAAAGCATATCCAGAATCACCTAAAAAAATAAAATAACAATGTTATTTCTTTATTACAGACTACGAGCTGGCAGATGTTTTTTTAAGTTTTAGTTTTTAATATGGGAACACCAAAATTGAATTGAATTAGTTTTTATTATTTATCTAATTGTTTTCATTATTATTATCCAAAGTTTTGCATTATTCAGTTAAGTATTTTCTAGTGTTTTTTAAGACTGATAAAATAAAACACTAAAATATAAGCTATTAAATATAAGGTATTAATAACTTCCATAGTCCCAGTATTTTTTAGTGATAATATATTGCAATATTAAATGTATGTTCTTTTTAATAATGTTTGTTTGTTTTGAGTGTTTATTTCTAATGCTGTTATTTAAAGACTGAAAGAATGTAAAAAACAGTTCCTGTATTTTCTTATGAAAGCATTTTTAATGTTGTGTTGTAATTTCTTTCTTATATAATTCTTATTTTTAAATCTCATTGTTGCTTATTTTTAGCTATGATACTTTCTCAACTACATTATAAGTACTTATGTAGAAACCTGTCGACTTTTATTTTACCAAAATGAAATGAACTTACTCTTACTTACCAAGTAAATAATACTGCCCAATTCGATGGTCGTGTAGCCGACGGAGCTCTGCTTTGACATTTGAGGCATTAAATATAAATTGATCGTGAGCTCTTCCAGGGAAATTAGCGTTGACATTCAATATGCGACACTGGGCATCAGAAACCGATAAATATTAAGTACTGGTTAGTTTGTCAAGAGTAATTCATAATGCTTAGTATCATAATACTAAATAGAATATTATAAAATAATGGTCTCTATTTGATTCTAATCTAAATATATACCAGTTGGACATTTAGAGTCACAATTCTATTACGGTTTCTAAACTGTGTCTGGATTGCTTTAGGTGGTGGAAAAATTTGCACATGCGTACAATCCACGCATTCCAATGAATGAGGTAAGCCAAACTTTTCTTGGAAGACAGCTGAGACCTGGGTCCGTGAAGTTTCAGTTCCAGGGAATTGGATCCAATGTGGCATTAGTCTAAAAGTAAAAATGGATTTCTTAAAATATTGTTTGTGTGTGGCACTACTATAACTGTTGGTGCGATCGCGTGGACTGAAACATAGGATAAGTGCGCACAGGACTATTGCTGGGATTGGGCCGTCCGGTTGAGGGTCGTCGAAAAGAAACACCAGTATTCTGTGCAGGATCGCTTCCTCGGTCCGCTGTACCACACTACACCGTTGAGGTACTATTTGCACTGCCGCTGCTACCGTTCCTCTTTCTGTTTTCCTCTTGAGGCTTCCGAACTGTTTACTGTACTGTGAACCACTGCTTAAAACACACTGTCGGTGCAGCGGGCAGTGCTCCGTATTTATACTCCTACCCGTTAGGGTAAGGGGAGGTGAAGGCGGAGTGAGCGGGGCGAGGGACCGATGTTTGTTTATTAAACAATAGTTGTTTACAACAAATGACAATGGGTTGTTTACCTATTATTTTCTAGAATTTTCTAGCTAACTATGACGAATGTAAACAACATCGTAAACAACATAAAAAACATCGGCTCTATACTATTCTTTACCCGACTAGATTAAGCGAAAAGGTGGGTAAAGTTCGAGAATATAAAACTATAAGCTATTAAATATCTATAACTACTTAGGACACTAAAGTTCTTCCCTATAAACCTATAAAATACTATTCTAGTAGGAAAAAAGAGTTTAAATCAATAAACTTAATCTACAATATCTATAAGGCTAAGTCTTATGCTAGCAGTTAATTAGAGGCCGTCCCGTACAGTTTGAGTAACACAAGTTGGTCAAAGCGTCGCCTTCAAAACTATAGACATTTGAATCATTTACATACCTTCTGTTTACTGAATCTAGAAACTGATGCAAAGACTTCGACACTGTGGTTTGTGCAATGTCTATATAGTGCTCATTTCCGGTACTCCGCTGGTAGTGTCCAGACAATAATACTTTCAGTGAACACATGACCTGCAAGTATAAAAAAAGGTGTAAGTATATACCTACTTACTTTCATGAACCTACCCAGTTAATTCTTTAGCACATAAGTTTTCAAAATTACATTTAAGTAGCAGAAAAAAAGGGCAAGAGCAAGGTTTCAAAATCTCAATTTTTAACACTTACTTTGTACACCACCGACAGCCCATTCGGGTTTTGAGGAGCTAGGTCCTGTTCTAGTTCCTGACACCATTTCTCTGTTCACTTTAAAGGTCTGTAGGAATTCTGCATCAGGCAGCTCGAAAGGATCACAGAGCTCCCGTAATTCGGCTCGCTGGCGTTTACGGTTGGTTTTTTCTTCATAAAAGCTCATCAAATAATGTCTATATGCACGAGACTTGATAAAATTATAAATTGGGCAATAAATTCGTGAGTTTTAAGACTTGTCTACACCTCAATGGCTGGCATACATATTTACCACCTGTCTACTGTCAAAATTAGATAAAATTCGGTCGTCATGCTATGGAGCTAGACAAAACAGCTCCATTTGACATTTATGGGGTTTAAATTTAAACTTACAAGGGCATTATGCTCGAGCCTATAGATAAAACCTGTGTGACGTCATTTTGTCTTTAGTCCGCCGTAGATAAATTTTGTCGCACTCGCTCATGCTAAGCGTGCAGGACCGTCCAGGACAACAAATTTTCAACCACAGCAAAGAACAGGGTACACGAATAACCAAATGAACGGTAGATATTCGTATACCACACAAGAAAAGATACTACCGAACTACGATTCTAAAATATGCTGTTGGAATTGCGGGAAAAGAGGTCATTCTGCGAGGGAGTGTAGAAGTAAAGGCTTCATATTCTTCAGTAGTTGCGGAAAAATCGGAAAGATAAGTAAAAACTGTTGTCGCGCGTCAAAGAGGGACTCACCCGGAAAATACAAAGCTGCTACAATACTCAAGACTAGCAAAGGTAAAAACGATTATGAAAAGGACAACAGAATGTATATAGAGGTCAAGATATTAGGAAAAGCATTCAACGCGTTATTAGATACTGGTTCCACGAACACGTATATAAATGAAGAAGTAATGAAGCACTGTGAGGGTAGAATAAAATTGGAAAAGCAAAAAGAAGGATTCATTGAGTTGGCCAATGGAACAAAAAGATATGGAAGTTCTAGGGGAACGATTAAAACATCGCGTTATTCTACTCAACTCCTCCCCTAGTATAGTATTAGGGATGGATTTTAAGAAGAGAATTGGTGTAGCCAAAATTATAGAAGGAAGATCAGAACCCGAAAGATTCGAAGAAGGGAAAACACATAGCAATCCAGTTTTAATCGAAAACACCGAACTGACGTCGGAGCAGGAGCAGTTTCTCAAGGAGTTCTTAGAAAAAGAATTTAAGAAGAGTGAAAAGAGTCCAAAAGGGAACACTGGGGTAGAGCATAAAATAAAGATGAAAAACAAAGAACCGATAAAGCAGAAATATTATCCAAGAAACCCTAAAATACAACAGAAAATTAACGAGCACATTGATAAGATGCTAGAAGGCGTGATAGAAGAGTCGTCAAGTCCGTCTTGTAGCAACGGGTCACAAGGGTGTAATCCCTTACGGGACAAGAGGTCCAATTGATGTAGACACGATCTTGTTTGATAAGCACTGTCCTCATCTTAGCTGTTAGTTCGAAAATAAAGTTACAGTGAGAAGAGTCTTTTTTTCCCGATTTATGGCTTAGTTTAACTGAGCTATTGAAAGTATTTGTCAATTTCAGGATTTACTGCGATGTTTTGTTCTCATATAAGCAGTCTAAAACTTCTTTTTCGGAGATATCAGTGGGCACACCTAGAAGTATGACTTTTGGCCTTCTCTTGGTCGTTTCCTCCAGTATAAGTCCTGAAGTTGCCAGCTGCTGGGAACATTTTAGTATTTCTAAGTCCTCTTTACGTTCTGTGCTGATGATGACTCCACCATTTTTGGTTTGGAGAAGGATTTATAAAGTCTAAATTAGCATCACGAAAGATCATGCCGAAGTTTGAGACGAAAAAGGATTTTTGTGTTAAGCAGTGACGTTTTTTCTTATTTTTTGTCTTCATATTTTGTTTTATATTTTCAATAAATATTTACAAAATTAACATTGAAGTTTATTTTATGCAATTTAAGTTTAAAAGTACGAAAATTAGTAATTATAAATCTAAAATGGTGGACCACAAAAAATATAAAAAAAAAAAATTATATATATTTCAAGCCTCCGGCGGGGGCTCTAAATGTTAAAATAAAATTCTCAAAAAATTATGAGTTATTAGTGTATATAACAGGCATCTTTTAGTTGCTATTCCAATTAAAAATTCGAAAAATTTAAGAATCCCATACAAATGTGTTCCACCCTAATACTCACATCCGGAAATTAAACAACGAACCCAAAGCGACTCTCTTTGTAAAGGTCTCGTTTTGAGAATATTCTTCCTTAACAAAACCATAGTATATAATTAATTAATAGTATCGTGACCACTCGCGGCTGTGGTATGTAACATGTAACAAAAAAAAATAGCACCGTGCATATAAAAGATTTAAAAGCATACGTCGGGTAAAGCAGGTAGAAGTAAACTAGATAAACCAAAACTACCCACAAAATGAGTTACTTTTCGACAGAGGGTCTATAAATAAAACAAGGAGTAAGGTATCGTGTCATTCAGCGCAGTTGTCCACGATGGCGACAGATATAAGAATATGTTGTTTCGTAGAAGGAAAAGCGGGAGAAATAATAATAAAAAAAAAACAAATGTTTAGAGAAGGAGGAAATAGTGGACATCGACTCCCATTTAGTGTCCGGAGAATATGAAGAGTTCACAGCAGAGGGGGAAGTAGTTAAAAAGAAAGGGAGACGGGGAAGGAAAAGGAAACGTGGACACAAAAAAGGAGTGGTGCGATTGTTACACTACAAAGTGTAACAATAGTAAAACCGTGAGTACCTAGCATAAGGAAAAAGTAAAAGTTATAAGCGCATACCTTAGAGTAAAAATAATAATAATAATAATGATAATGAACCCATTAGCAATAGGAAAATGCAGTATTGTCATTGTCAGTTTTTAACCAGGTGATTTTTACAGGTAAAAATCTCGGGAGGATCTCTGGTCGGCTTGGTTCCCCTTGTCGATAGGAGCAAGGGAATACCCGGCGAGCCCCCGCTATCTCGCCGTCCCGTCCCGTACCGACGCGCTCCGCATTCCGTAGTATTGACAAACCTCACCGACCCCGATTCTCGTTATACGTCCGCCCTCTCTCTCCTCTTGTTATTATATGTTTGTGATTTAATAATAAAACTATCGTTTGTTATTTGTAATCGAGATTCAATCAACATCCTCATAGGTTAGGTATTTTCCCAAACCTAAAGGACATCATAGATGTGCCCAGAAGTAAGTGGGAACTTCGGCAACATCACATTACAGATAATGCCATTTACTATTGTGCAAACATTGGAATATGGAAAAAAGGTGCTTAGTTGCGTCCCTGAAGGTTGGGTGAAAAATAATAATTGCTTAGCATGGCCTAGAAAAAAAGCAGATAAACTTACGAGGGAAGAAAACTCGCTTCTTGGAGCTGACTGGTTTTTGATGCAATGCACAATAAAAAGATCAGGCTTAACCTACGATGAAGGACAGTTAGCAATATCGATTATGACCGAAGTAACTGACACAGAAGAAGACGAATCTCCTGCAAACATCAAGCAAGAAGGAAATGTAAGCATAGTCAAATCTCACAATGACATACTGGAACGTTGTTTGGTAAGTTCACTGAATAAAAATTTTATTTAATGCTTTTTTCTTTTGGTACAATGGTTTTTAAACACTATTAATGAATGTAAATCTTTATTTGAAATCTATTTTTTTATTCTTTTAAAATTCAATTAATTTTGTCCGTCCGGGAGACGCGGGCTCGATCCCACCATGTACCAATGTGTTTTCGAATTTTGAATTCATATGTACTGTACAATAATTTTGTCCATTCGATAAGGGCTAAGAGCGTCGGTGGACTCCTCTAGGCCACGTACGAAACCAGGTTTCGAAGGACTAGTGGCTAGGGCCACTGCCACCCGTCCGGGAGACGCGGGTTCGATCCCCACCACGTACCAATGTGTTTTCGAATTTTGAATTCATATATTCGACGCTCTTACGGTGCAGGGAAACATCGTGATGAAACCTGCACACTCCTGCGAGGAAATTAAAAGGTTGTATGTGAAGTCGACCAATCTGCACTGGGCCAGCGTGGTCGACTAAGGCCTAATCGCCCTAATTCAAGGTAGGCTCGAGCCCCTCGGTGGGGATGTATATGAGCTGTTGATGATGATAAGGGCTAAGCTATATATAACATAGAAAAAAATCTATTGGCAGACCTTGATTGAGATTGATTACTTAGTTCAGATTATGTAGGTAGCTAAATTCTAAGATAAGTCAATTTAGTGTTTCCTTTTTTGTGTTAACAGGAAAAAGCGGCCATAGAATCTATCCAGAATCAACCACTGCTTCAACCAGAAATGGAAACGCCAATAATGGAAGTACCTGAGCCCACTACTAATAATGTTCCTCTAGAGTCCCCCAACGAAATGCTTTCTGCCAATGCGCCTACTTCCCTAAAGACTGAAACAGAAAATGCAACATACATGGAAGCCAATGAAAATGTGATTTCTACCCAGCCTGTTGAATATATTTTACACAGGAAACAAATATAACAACAACAAGCACTCAAAATGTCTAGTGTTTTTTGATCACACGTGTGTGCAAATAAAATTGACGCGGGAAGTGTTTTATGATCACACGTGTGTACAAATAACGTTATGGTTAGTAGACGATCGCTGATCTATGGTCTTAGTGAGGACTACCGCACACTGGCTTTTTGTATCGGTTTATTGATGAATTGTTGCCATTATATGCGAGTTTTTAACACAATACTGGACTGCGTCCAACAAGATGGCAGACAATGGCCGAAAGAACCGGCGTTCTAGTATCCGAAAATCGCAAAAAATAAAAAAATAAAAAGTCTTGTCCTTTGTCTCGGCCATTGTCTGCCATCTTGTTGGACGCAGTCCAGTATTGTGTTGTTTAGTGATGTATTCGGCAAGAAAACGGTAAGTAAATATCATACATTTTACATAGAATTACTAGGAATTGTGTGTAGATCATACTAAAGTAAAAACATGTGAAAGAAAAGCAAAATTTCTTGGAAATAAAGTGATGAAACTTTAGAACAGCAAAATTTTTCTCGCTGCCCGTGCCGTGTTTGACATAATATTTGCTCTAGTTTTGCTATTATTTCCATCTTTTTATTATTAGAATGCAGGACATTTATTTAGAACTCATTTCCATAAAGAATTTCCGCATGTTATTTCTAAAATAAGGTTTTATCGTGTTTGTAATCGAAAACCGTTGGGAAATACCGGCCGCGGTACTAAAAGTAGCGACAGCAAAACAAGTCATACGAAACTCAAAATTTTTCATACATATTTGAAAACGAATAAATGTTCTTCATATTTTGCTTCTCGTTTAGCAACAAAATAAAACTGATTTTATTGTATGAATATATATATACATATGTCGAATAGTACTGATTGATGCGTTTACAAAGTTTGTTCTTTTGTATCATACACTTCGTATTGATACAAACGCTGCCATAAAAGCACTCAAATCATCTGTGGCTTTGTTTGGCGTGCCACAGCGTGTTATCGCAGATCAAGGGCGATGTTTTTCTGCTAAGGAATTCAAAGATTTTTGTGGCTCTCACGGTGTAAACTTGCACTTAATTTCTACAGGGTCGAGTCGCGCTAACGGACAAGTGGAACGAATTATGAGTGTTCTTAAAAATATGTTTACAGTCGTTGAAAGTGGGAATCGTTCGTGGCAGGATGCTTTAGACGAAGTTCAATTGGCCATAAATTCTTCTGTCAATAGGGTTACAAAAGCTAGCCCTTTAGAGCTTTTAATAGGACGCATAGCGAGACCACTTTCGCTCTTAAGTAGTATTGACGAGGAAGAAATAAATCTTTCTGAAGTGAGAGAACAGGCGCTACGGAACATGGAAAAAAATGCTCGTTACGATAAAGAAAAGTTTGACAAAAATAAGGCAAGAGTTATTAGTTATACAGTTGGAGATTTTGTTTTACTTAAAAATGAGGAAAGAAATCAATCAAAATTAGACCCCAAGTTCAAGGGTCCGTTTAAAATAATAGAAGTATTGGATAATGATAGGTATTTAGTAAAATCTATTAAAGGAAATAGAACATATAAATATGCACATGATAGAATCAGAAAAATGCCAGAAAGTGAAGTACCTGTGGAGCTAATAAGCGATGAAGACGATAACGATAGTGTTTCTGGCGAAGTTTGAGCTGTGTACTGTTAGTTGGAGAAACGGAGGCGTCTTTTTAAAAAAAGATTTTAATTCCCAAAAGAACCCGTTTATTGAAAATTATTAAAGAAATCTTAAAATTAGTATGTCCGCCACGAAGCTCAAAATCAGACTGACTCTGAAATTGCAAAATTGGAAAAGTCCGTGTCGCAATTGACGTCACGTATGCAGTTTACGCAATTTCCTAAATGCAACTTAAGCGAGACTATGCACATACAATTGTCTACGGTAGGTATCTATAACACCTCCCCCCCTTTAAGATTGAGCGTCACATACATGTGACGTGATATCCAACAAACTAGAAGAGACAGAGTTGAACTTCGTTTTGGATTAACTTAATTAGACTATAAGCTAAAGTAGGTAAAATAAAATATTGGAATAAAGATAGAAACTTGAAAAATAAAATAAAAACTACAATATATTCCTTCTTACAGTTGGGATTGGCAAAGACTTTACTGAGACATCTTCCTCATCGGAACTATTAGTTTTATTTTCTTTTATCTTGAAATTGGTATCATCGAAAGACCTTTTGGTAGATTTATTATTACATTGGTTAAAGATCTGAATGCAACACTGAGTTGGCCTAATCTGAGAACATATAAATTTTCGACTTTTAAATAAAATGTATAAAAGGAAAACTATTGTTAAAACGTATAAAAGAGACAAATAATGTGTACTATATTTAACGAGGTGTGATGGCTCTTCCAAACTATTTAACTCCTTTTCAAACTCATCTAAGTGAATACTTGCCTGTAACAAATTATTAAAATCATTTGTATTTGATAATTTTACGAACGGCACCTTTGAAATACTTTTATTAAGCTTTTTCTTCTCACAGCAGTCATCTTCAACAAGGTTAAAATTAGAAATCTGTAAAGTTAAATTAGTTTCAAAAGACTCGCTTGCAGTAAACTGCAGAGTTTTGAAAAAAGCCTTGCATTGTTTGGGAAGAGTTATCATACCTGTACCGAACACCACTTCGTCATAAGTACTTGCATCTTTATTGAAAGTAAAATGAGGTTTTCCGGGCTCTGACTGCACGAATAACCATCTATTATTACTAAGCTTCTGAAAGATATCAATGTTTCCACGTAATATTTTCACTTCACAGATTTCGGGCAACTTATTTACGACTTCGGTAATTAACGTAGTTTCACATGTTGGATTAGCGATTGTTGAAAACACACTTCCTAACTCACAGATATAACACTGTTTGGGTATCACTGTACACTTGTCCACGTTGTCTAACAGCGCGTAGAACATCCTATCACCTGTTATTGCCACGAACGGTTTGTTAGGTGCAATGAGTGCAAACGTATCAGGTTGAGCGACATCGTATGCAACTGGGAAAGGTATTACGTGAAATAAGTCATATGTTTGAGGGATAACTAATGGGATCTTAAGCACTATAACTACCTTATTGGAATAAAGAAAAGAAACGATCTTAGATATATCTATTATATCGTGAATCGTACTTACAGCTAACGGTAATGGTAAATCGCAATGTCTTGGTAATAAATTCTTATTTTGTTCGAGCTCATAATATAACTGATAAGGACTGAGTACAGTCGGGTGCAAAACATTGACTTTACTGAACAATATAGCGTTATTTACATCTTCAATGTCGAAAGAAAGAGACATCACTATACTTTCTAGAACACTTACTAGCGAATTTAATTTAGACTTTATTTCTAGCTTATCATTAGAATTAAACAAATAGCTTAAGGTTTCGTTCAATACGACGAAATTATGATTTAGTAAATTTTCATTGTTATTTATTTTATTAACAGTGTGCGATGATCGAAGTGAACCGACGCACATTTGGGGGCGGCATGCGATTTTGAAAATGTGAAAAGCCGCAACGCTTGACATACACCAAGATGGTTGAAATACCACTGACCTTTAACCACGTACGCTGTAATCCTGTTGAAGACAGATCCTGCGGGAACTTAGCTCCTCGAGGTCGTGGACCAGCTCAGATAAGCTAGCCAGCTGAGACGATGTCATAAATGAAAGTTATTTATTTTATGTAGCACACTACACAGATTTTGTTAGTCCACACGCGAAATAAGGTTTTATAATTTTGTTTTGTTAATTTTTTGGGAAAAGCCGGTGATGGATCGGCGACCACCGGACGACGGAACCTCTCTCAACACACACGGCAGGTGGCGCGCGTGTCGAAGACGTCGATGTTGATTGGACGAAGCGTATGAGTGTTTCCAACTCTGCTATTGGTCGATATTTCCACCATATTAATGAAATGTTAAGCGTCGCGCGTGGCGCCAGTTTTGAATTGAAAACACAAGTGATTTATTACGATTACGAAACAAACAGTATTATTAAAATTAGTAATAGTAGACTTAAGAATATGGATATTATTTCTCATGAGATGGGCTAGCTTTTTCTCATCAGACTGTACCTGATTAATTGCGTCGGTGTATTTTTCAGCATCCTGAGTATCTAAAGTTCCGAAAAACGTTTTCAATAAAGAACCACCAGCATCGAAGAGACCTCGTTTTACTCTTGTTAGGGTTGAACCGGACACCAAATACGAAATTGACGAAAACTTTTTGATATTATTGGCGTGTTGATTCTTTAAGGAAACAAATGCATTATGGCAATCACTCTGAACTTGAGTGGAAGGATGAGTATTACAGAACAAATTTATTTTATTTATAGAGACTCTACTTTATCTAGATGTGGTTGAATGTGACCAATATCGATATAAGTCACAACATTCCATTCATCGTTGGTAAATTTAAGATCCTGAAGTTTATCAAAATACAACCCGGAGCTACCGACGAGATTCGACACAAACTGAGTTCGTGACCTAGGTATTAAGTACCTGAAACAACATAAGAATAAAGCTTCATAAAGATAAACTAGAATGCTGGTTTTACCTCATCATAATGGTGACGAACATGTCTTCGATTGATTAATAAAGTTAAAGAGTGGTTGCCGTTAACTTTGATCACCTTATAAGGGCCTTTCCATACTGGGGAAAGTGTCTTATTTTGTTTATGGTGGCACCTTAAGAAATCAGAAATATTTATTTGCCAGAATACAGTTATATACAGGTCTTATATAAAATAATGAGAGTGCTTGTATTCAACCTACTAGGTGTGCAAATATACAAGTTAAAAATATTAAAGATTTTAAATTCGATACATATTTTACATTATTAGCTAAATTGTACATTATCATAGGTCAGAGTTATTAATTATTAATGTCAAATTTATATTAGTAATCTAGATCCAAAACAGTCAATTATAATAACAATAGAATAAAACAAAATGAATATACAAGACTCCACCACCACCTATTATAAGTCTGAATCCAGGTATTCCTTAATACTATAGAAACCCCTTTCAAAGAGCCAGACTGAGAGTTTCTTCCTAAATACTATATTGTCAGCTAATCTTAGCTCAAGTGGAAGCTTATTGTATATAAGAATGCACATGTTGTAGACATTTCTCTCATAGATCTTACTTCGAGATGATGGCTGATGTAACATGCCAGAATATTGGGCTCTAACTTGAC
The DNA here is from genome assembly GCA_951230895.1 of Carpatolechia fugitivella. Classification (NCBI taxonomy): domain Eukaryota; kingdom Metazoa; phylum Arthropoda; class Insecta; order Lepidoptera; family Gelechiidae; genus Carpatolechia; species Carpatolechia fugitivella. Next base: position 14,928,377 of record OX579654.1, on the reverse strand, counting down.
GTCTACTTACTTCGCTCCTAAGCTTAAATATGTCCATATGCGATCTTACAAATAAGCAAATTTCTTTTATATATAAACAGGGCAACGGTAGTAAACGCAATTTTCTAAACAAAGGCCTGCAGGAAGCCATATAATGTGCATTGCAAATTGCTCTTATACACTTTTTTTGAAGGACAAAAGCTTTTTGTATCGCAACTGAACTACCCCAAATGATTAAGCCGTAATTTAGTGTACTTGCAACATATCCATGATAGGCTGTAACCGCTGCTTCAGGGGATACAGTAGACCTTAATCTACATAGTGCGAAAACAAAACTCGAAAGTTTCCTACAAATAATGTCAACATGTTTACTCCAGTCCAAATTAATGTCAAATTGTATACCTAAAAATTTAAATGTGTCTACTTCTTGTATTGGGTTGCCAAGGTAATTAATGTCCAATGTCATATGATTTGAGTTCTTTGAATGAAATTGCATAATTTTAGTTTTGCACAGATTGATACTTAAATTATTACGTTTTAACCATTCTATTACATTATTTAAGGCACATTTAGCTGTGTGTTCGATCGTATTCAGATTTTCACCTTCTACTATAATAGTTGCATCATCAGCAAACAATATGCACTTTTCAGATATCGCATTGGGGAGGTCATTTATATACAACAGAAATAACAAGGGTCCCAGTATGCTACCTTGGGGAACTCCATTGCCATTTACCATATAATCCGATCTGGTGCCTGGTAAGTAAACCATGTCATCTACTTTATATTGAATAGGTTTGGCGTGCGGGTCATAATATTTTTTAGATCGTTCTTTAGAGTTTACAATATTTTGTAGAGCTTTTTGTCGGCTATAATATAGTCGGTAATTCAATGCTCGGATGTAATTGGAGTAAGTGTTGTTATCGATAGTATCTATACTGCGTGGAAGGTATGGTTTATATCCGAACAACAATTCAAAAGGTGAATATCCAGTGGTAGTATGTACATTAGAGTTATAAGCAAACATAGCTGTGTTCACATATAAGTCCCATGTGTGGCTGTTTTCATTAATGTACGATCTTAAGTACTCTTTTAATGTAGAATGACTCCTCTCTAAAGCTCCGCAGGTTTGGGGATGATAGGGAGACGCAAAAATGTGTTTGATGCCAAACAAACATTCTAGCTGTTTAAAAACATCAGAACAAAAATTTGTGCCTTGGTCAGTAACAATGAGTTTAGGTATACCAATATGAGAGATAAAATGTATCAGTCGTTGCGCAGTCTCTTCCGCGGAGCAGGTTTGCATAGGATAGGCTTGTGAGTACTTAGTGAGATCATCCTGCAAAGTCAGTAGGAATTTATATTTGTTATGAACAGTTTCAGGGAGTGGCCCAACAACGTCAAGGAAAAGTTTTTCATTAGGTCGAGTTGCGGAAGATGTGATAATCATAGGTGCTCTATTTGTTTGTCGCAGAGGTTTATTTACTTGGCAAGACTTACAATTTTTTACATAGTTTTCTATGTCTTGACGCATGGTTTTCCACCAGTACATTGACTTTAATCTTTCCATCATTCGGGACACGCCCGGATGACCAGCGGTTGGCGAATCATGATGATCTTTGAGAATTTTTTGAACCTCAGTGGGAGTTGGATATAGAATATTATTATGGTAAATGTTTATTGTGATACCTGATCCGTGGAAGAGATAAGCAAGCATGTTGTATACTTTTGTATACGACAGTTTATTATACGGATCTCTAAAATCGGAAATAGCAAATTCTTTTTCTTCTCCATACCAGAACTGAATCATATCTTTGTAGTCGCGTAGAAGGTTTAATATGTCTTTATAGGATATTTCATCATAATGATGTACTCGGAGGAAAAGGTGCGTGAAAAGATGTTTTTCATTAGATGTAGAATAGAAGGTTAAGTATTCTCTATCAATGTCTTTGAGGTCAGGTGAGCTATTAGACGTTTGTAAAATGTCTGACAAATAGGGGACAGAGTCGTCAAGGTCGATAGAGGAAGGGAAAACGATCAGTTTACATTTTGTTTTAAGCAAGGACTCACTGTGTTCACGTATAAGCGTGTCATAAGACACAGTTGGATGTCGACCTGATTGTAGGTATTTTTCATAGGTGATAGCTCTAGACGGGCTACCGACATTATTAGTATTAACATTGTCAGTGATGTCATCGATCGGGTTGCGAGATAAAGAATCCGCATTACAGTTAATTTTACCCTTTTTATATTGAACATCATATTCAAAGTCTTCGAGTTTTAGACGCCATCTTATGAGCCTTGAACTGGGGTCTTTGCAGTTAGCAAGCCATTGTAACGGCTTGTGATCTGTTACGACGGTGAACTTATGGCCATAGAGATATGGTCGGAAAACTTTTGTACCGAAAATGACGGCTAAACACTCTTTCTCGGTAGTCGAGTAATTTCCCTCGGCTTTATTGAGGGTTCTGGAGGTTTACCTATTTCACCTTGAGAAAGCATTGCGGAGATTGCGTAATTCGAAGCATCGGTCGTTAAGATAAAAGGTTTCGAGAAGTTCGGATATTGCAATATCGGTGCAGTTGTAATAAGTGATTTTAAATTGTCAAAAGCGTCCTGTTGTTCAGCAAGCCAAACAAACTTTGTATCTTTTTTGAGTAAACTAGTGAGTGGTTTAGTAATATGTGAAAAATTGATAATAAATCGTCTGTAATACCCCACTAGGCCAAGGAAAGACTTTATATCTTTAGGGCATGTTGGTCTAGGAAACTTGACTACACATTCCACTTTCTTTGGGTCAGGTTTAACTCCCTTATCGGAAATTACATGACCAAGATATTGAACTTCTTTGTGGAGAAACTCACATTTGTCGGGCTGTAATTTTAAATTATGTTCGCGTAACTTTTCAAAGATAAGGGTGAGTATTTCAATATGAGACTGTAAATCATGACTGAAGGCAACAATATCATCCATGTATGTAAAACAATGAATTCCTTGTAGACCTGATAATACAACATTGATCAACCTTTGGAAAGTGGAGGGTGAGTTTTTCAACCCGAAAGGCATGCGAGTAAACTCAAAGTGTCCTAAAGGGACACTGAAGGCCGTTTTCTCAGCATCTTCATCCTTCATTTCTACTTGGTGAAATGACGACGCAAGATCAAGTGTCGAAAAATATTTACAATTTCCTAACTGGTCAAGAATGTCAGTTATAATCGGTATAGGGTAAGCGTCACCTATGGTGATGTCATTTAGACGTCGGTAATCGATTACTATACGCCACTTTCGTTTGCCTGAAGCATCTGCCTTTTTTGGGACGACCCAGATAGGGGCAGACCAGGGCGATTTTGAAGGGCGTATAATTTTTTGGTCTAGCATGTTTTTTATTTGCTTGTCAACTTCTTGTTTATGGAACTCCGGAAATCTATAGCTCTTTACATGAATGGGATTTTCAGACGTAGTACGGATCTCATGAGCCAAGGTCTTAGTAGCGGTTAAATGGTCGCCTTCGAGATGAAAAATATCATTATATTTGGAACATAAATTTCGTAACATTTGTTCTTCTTCTGAATTGAGATGCCCACTTTAATTTGTGAATGAATTGTTTATTTGCGCTATTATTGTTCGACTTCTTATTATTATATCTAGCGTTATTATATTGTCGTTTCCTGCATTGCGAAATATCATGTCCGATATTTTTGCAATAGCGACACACGATCGGTTGTTGCGTAAGGCCTTTTGATGTTGAGGGCATGGCTCTATCACGTGGCTGTCTATTTCTACTAAAACATTCAAGTTCAGTATGACCACTTTTGTGACATGTCTGGCAAAACTTCTGTATGACAGACCTAGGTTGGTTAGACCTTGAGGACAGATTTTGGATCTTTTCCTCTTCAACAGCCATGTTTATCGCTAAATTTAAATTCCTGGGGTTCTTGCATCTAATAAATGTACTGAGTTGGGGTTTAAGGCCAAGACAAAATGTATACAGGGCCATGTCTTCTGTCATTGCTATTCTACCCGGGATGTCTTTTTTTAATGAATCTGAGTTATGTATCTCCGACTGAAGGTCTGTGAGACATGACTCAAGTCGTCTAGCATATTGAGCGACGGTCTCGTTTGATGATTGTTTGCATGACTGAAGCTCAAGTAAAAGGTGGTTATAGTGTTTAGTTTCCCCAAATGTTTGTTTCAAAAAACTTTTAAGGTCCTCGAATTTGCCGAACACGCGATTGGAACAAGCTACTTGTGCTTTTCCTTCCAAGCGTGAAATTATAAACTTAAGCAATAATTCTTTTTGACTCTCCGAGGCAAGATCTAAGGCATTTTGGCAATTTGTAAGGAAGGCTGAAAGACTTTCACGTTCGCCTTTATAAACGTTAATAAAATTGCATAAAATTGATATGGGAAACTGTTCGGAGTTACTATTATCACCTTTCGTGGTCATTGTGAAAAATAATAAATAAGTAAATTATGTATAAAGAAAAAAATCAGTTGCAACGAAATAAAAAAAAAAATATGAAAAATTACTGTTAGTTAAAGACCGGTGGCAATAACAAGATAATAAGAATATCTAGAAAACGTCACTCACAGAATCAGCACCACCTGAAGCAGCAGGTTCTTCATGATTACCCTCGAGGATAATGTTGACAGCACCAAAACAGCGGTTCGACGTGAAAGGCCCGCCGAACAGGTATAGTACTAGGCCACAGCAGGTGGCGGCGCGGCGGTGGTAACACGAAGGCGACGACGATGGTAAATGGTAAGTATCTTCACGAGAAAACAGCACAGGAACAGCAGCTGCCGTTGTTGTAGGGACGACAACGACCGCGACGGCGAGACCTCGGGTGCAGGGAGCAACGTCACACGAGCAGCAGCGGCAGCAGCGACGTGGCGCTCGTTACGCGGCGCACGCGACGCGGCGGTGAGTACTTCCAGACACGGAGTAGTGTGACAATTATGCCACGAAAGCAGCGGATGCAGCGGAGACAGCGACGAATAGTAGAAACGGCAGATGTGGGGATAATGATGATCATAAGCGGCCCCCAGAAACGGTGATTTTGAAGAAAACGCAGTGAAACTAAAGTATGAGCCTGTAGAACTGGTAAACACAGCGCGATGTCGTGGCGGACGTAAACGAAAAATAATTTTATCTTAACGGTTTATTTTTATTATTAACACTTTTATTCAGTCACAATTTCACGACACTGGAGGTCAGAGAAAAGTTCTGACCATCCCACTTCTTACACCACTGTTAGTTGGAGAAACGGAGGCGTCTTTTTAAAAAAGGATTTTAATTCCCAAAAGAACCCGTTTATTGAAAATTATTAAAGAAATCTTAAAATTAGTATGTCCGCCACGAAGCTCAAAATCAGACTGACTCTGAAATTGCAAAATTGGAAAAGTCCGTGTCGCAATTGACGTCACGTATGCAGTTTACGCAATTTCCTAAATGCACCTTAAGCGAGACTATGCACATACAATTGTCTACGGTAGGTATCTATAACAGTACATTGTCATTGACTGGCGCATTAATCCTCCTGACTGACTTATGACTTAAATGACTGTAATTACACCTGTTTCAATGGTGTTGAATTGTTTCGACGCAATTATGAACATAACGACTTTGACTTGGTGGGGAGGAGCGCGGGAGTTTCAGCGGAGACTAGGATGTGGCTAAATCCAGGTGCGAGATTTAAGCCGGTGGTAGTGAGCTGTAGTAGCTACCACCATGCCGTTGGTGGTCAGATGGATTTCTGTCAGGGTATTGCTGATATGTTCAGAATACCAGATGTGATGGGTGGCACAGTGCATGCAGCACGAATGGTCACTAAAGGCACTAACGGTGGAGAAGAAAGTCATGACAGATGTATAAGCTAGTGTATTTCATTAATCATTTAATAAACGAAACTAAGAATAAGTACATGCAGGAACTTGACTTTCAAATGGCATTGATTAAAATTACTTCATATCGTTATTATTTTTAAAAATTCTCCTGTCTTAGTCAGGCAGGCCGAACGAAATAAAAAGAAATCGATAGCGTGTTTTTGTTGTCAACAGGTGAACACGAGGACGTGTAACAGTCAGGGCTGGCCGTGTCGAAGAAAGAAAAATTTGTAATTAAGCAAATCATTAGCGAATAGATGTATGAGTACTCTAGGATAGAGTTGCTGTTGCAGAGGGGCGCCGTCGGGATGCGGGGTAAGAGGTTCATACAATATGAAATACAGTTGGTTCAGTTTTGGCCTGGGAACATGTGGCAGGCAGTTCGGCTTGAGACGCACCCGCGACGGGACCTCGCCGGCAAAACTATCAATCGCTAATACATTAACGTAATTCGTAAATAAGACTACTTTTCAGTTTATGTAACAATAGTTTTAAAAGACGTTTGTCAGAACATTGTGTTTAGTGAATAATATTTAGTTAATAAATAGACTTTGTTAAAGACAACGGACTTTACAATTTATTAACACCAAGAGCTCGAGAACCTAACATAATGACAAAAAGAAGAAGACAACGAGGCCACCAGGGCCTCGTCATATATATATATAATTGGCGTATATATATTATACGCCAAGCAGAAGTGTTTGTTTGTTTATATATACTCGTATATGACACATATTTATGCATATGCTGATGTAAATTTATATTTTTAGCCGAATGTCGCGGCAGCGCAGTTCTAGCAGCCAGGGGGGGGGAGTACTCCAGGCCGTCGTCAGCTGCCCGAAGGCTGCTGCTTTTAGACCTGAGCAGGCAGCAGCTGACGGAGCCAGAAGATGAGACTCCCGCCCATGTGTAAGTATATTATATTTCACTTTTTATGTATAATCCAAAAAGTATGTTATTTACATAATAATTTCCGCTTTTTTCTTTTTTAGTTTCGCAATGCCCAGCCAGCTCGTCTCCGTCACAGCCGCCGCCTCGCGAAAAGTCTTCCGTCACTGTGTAAGTATTTTATATTTCATTTTTATAAGTATGTTATTTAGATGCTAATTTCTACTTTTGTCTTTTTTAGCATCAAAGAAGCGCAGGTGGTCCACAGAACCCCCGGGGGCAGTCACCGGCTCACGGGAGATTCTGTGGCCATCAAAAAAACTCCCAGCGGGCGCATTCATGTGGTGGAAGAAATAATGACAGTGAGGTATCAGTAAGTTATTTTTTTACAAAATATTTTTCCCTTTTCTGGGCGAACATGCAGAATAGCCATCTGATGTTACGCAAACCTGAATCGGACGGCAGATACGCAGCTCACTCTGAAACTAAGGTAATGTCTCATGTGCCTGTAATATCGCTGGAAATATTGCCCTTCACATCGGAATACATGGACACTACTATTTTGCAGCAAATATAAGCATCCTAATATGGTGGTATTTTCTCAGGTGGACTTTGCACAAAGCCATTCTGTCTGGATTTTAAAATATTGTATTGTTTTTAGTTTACTCTAAAACCCCATCGAGAGGCTCGACGGGGAGTTTGAGGTGGACGACGAGGAGACGGAGACGCTGCTGAAACAGCAACCGTGGTATGTGAGGAACTGGTTTCTGAACATGCCTGGTCGGGAATTGTCCAGTCCTAGGCCCGATAAATCCAGTGGTTCTGCAGAGGCGAACGTTGCCTCAAGTATCGTTAGTATTTGCCCCGTGGCAAATCCTAGCTATACCATTGACGATGTTCGCCGTCCACGTCGGGGATGGTGTCATCAGCCAGGCCACCACTGAATTTGCCTGAGCCTAATGATGGTAGCAAGTTAGATAGCGAGTTTGACGACAGCGCACCTAACCCTGCTGCCATCCCAGACAAGGAAATTCCTGATGACGAGGATCTAGATGAACCTGTCCGAGAACTAGTACAAGATATTGAGAGGGCAATGGATGATGAAATCGACCGTATTCCTGGCGTGTCTACTAGTTTCGATTGGACAGCAGACTTTGATTCGTTCGGGGCAGTACCTTAAAATTTTTCAGGTCCTACCCCTGGGCCGGTCAGAGACTACGATACGCCTTATGATGCCTTTACTGATATCTGGAGTATGGACATCATAGAGCGAATCGTCCAAGAGACTAATCGGTACGCTAAGCAGACGATCGATTCCTTGAAGGCTGCAGAAAGATTGAAACCATCATCTCGCCTGCATAAGTGGACAGACACTGATGCAGACGAAATCATGGTTTTATTAGCTGTGTTTATGTACATGGGAATTGATCCCCGGACATCGCAATATGAGTATTGGAAGGCAGACGATTTCCTGGAAATGCCCAAGTTCAGGACATTGCTGACTTATAACCGCTTCATTCTGTTGAATAAATTTCTTCATTTTGACTCACATCAGAATTATCAACAAAATGAACGCGGGACGTACCAGTGGTACTGGGGACCAGGTATCTGTGAACTCTTTTCCGAATACTTTCGATCAACCTTTCTGGATTCTAACTCTTCATCTCCTCCTCCTCATACTCCTGAACATGTCACCCCGTTTAGTTTGTCCTCGATATTGGTTAACCATGACCAAGTTTATCCAGTAGCGTGCCTAGGGTCTAACGACAGGGCAAGCCGAGATTTTCGTCGGGTTTGATTTTTATTTGACAATATTACAAAACATGAGAGAAAGTATTAATTATCCTCTTTGCATGAGAGCATATCCGCGTGTTTCTACGAGTTTAATGCCATTAGCTAAGAATCGAAATGATATTTTATGTCAGTCGTAATCAAACTCTATCTGTTGCATTCGAAACTTTTTTTTTTTATGGCAAAAATGACATGCAAAACCAACAATTTCATTAATAGAAATGGCCATCCAATAAGTTTTTACCCGAATATATTATTTAAATTGCTTTTTAGACTTACTTGATTAAGAAATGCACAAATCCCGTGTTTTGGCGAAAATATGAGCTGCTTTTTATCGGCAAAGTTCATTGACTTAACATTAACCTCCACTTCTTATAAAACCTTTCACTCATCACGACAAGGAACAATAATATTACACATATTTTTGCCACTTAGTAAAATAAAGCACTCTAATAAAGCAAAAATTAACCAATAAAATTATAACCTGCAATCAACAATGTAAACAAACAAAACGCGGCTCATTGTTTTTGCTCGACTTGCAACTAACGTCGGGTCGTCCTCGGACGGCCCCATGCCATGACGTCACATGGCTAGGCATGCCGGGCTTCTCGAGTCCATACTAATCGCTGTTTTTATTTTCTAAACGTTGGCATATTTTGCGCTCTGATTTCATACAAATCGGGCTTGCAAGGCATGCCCCATTAAAGCCCACGGGTGCGAGCGAGACGGCCGGCGGCGCGGCATGGAGACGACTACGGAGCCGATAATGTACGACCATGATAAAGGCCGGCCGGCCCGATCTTTCAAGGCCAAAATTGTACAGCCCGATAATTCGAGTACATTGTACTTGAAGTGAAAATTAAATGGCGCGCAATTTAAAAAGTGGTATTAAAGATTGGTACGGTGTTAATCATTATTTCGTATATTACGTTGTTTGTTAGCCTGTTACGCTAGGGCATGCCGGGCTTTTGGGCTTGTATGGTGGTCCCGCTACTGAGTTTATCGCTTTTTGAAATCTTTAGATCTTAGTAAATCTGCAGGTCCTGACACTGTTCCTGCAGTATTTCTGGTTGAATGTGCAAAGGAATTGGTTACACCTGTTGTTATGTTGTATAGACGCTCCTTAAAGGAGGGTATTCTTCCTACAAGAAAGGCGCCAAGAATTTGACAGACAATTTCAGACCTATTTCCAAATTGTGTCTTTTGGCTAAAGGACTTGAACAGATAGTTTATGAACAACTTTACACAACTGTCAAGCCCGTATTTATTCCGCAGCAACATGGTTTTCTCAAAGGAAGGTCTACAGTTACCAATTTGATTAGCTTTAATCAGTATCTCACAACTAACATGGAAAGAGGCTGTCAAATTGATGCGATTTACACCGATTACAGCAAGGCTTTCGATCGCATTGATCATAATATCTTGTTGTCAAAACTTTACTCTTTGGGTATTCATGGTGATCTTTATAGATGGTTCTCGTCATATGTTAATAATAGATCTCAATCCGTAGTATTAAATGGGTATGCCTCATCTTGGGTGACCATTCCATCGGGCGTTCCTCAGGGGTCTTTGTTGGGGCCTCTTCTTTTTGTTATTTTTGTTAATGATATTTACACCTGTTTCCAAAATTCATCTTTTTTGTTATTTGCCGACGATATGAAAGTTTATAGAACTGTTAACAACATCAAGGATGCTTTACTTCTCCAAGAAGATCTGTTAAGATTAGATAGCTACTGTCAGTCAAATAAATTGGATATGAACGTCGCCAAGTGTTTCTGTATAAGTTTTACACGAAAGCGTGATATTGCAAAATTTGACTATGTGATTAAAAACGAAAAATTAGCGCGAGTGGAATTTTGCAGAGACCTTGGTGTTATCCTTGACAGGAAGTTGCTATTTGATCAGCATATTTCAAGTATAGTGAGCAAAGCTTACAAATCTCTTGGCTTTATAATTCGCGCTTCTAAAAGTTTCAAAAGTATGAAAACCATAAAAATACTATACTGTGCATACGTTCACAGTCACTTGGAATATGCGTCTCAAATTTGGAATCCTTGTTATAATGTATATTCGGCTAGCATTGAAAGAATTCAGAAGAAATTTACGCGTTTCTTATGTTATAAATTCAATTTACAGAAACAGGATTACACGCAACTGTGCAGTCAGTTACATTTAGTGCCTCTCCATACCCGACGAGAAATTGCCGATATCAGTTTATTGCTTAAAATTGCCCAAGGTATAATCGATAGTCCGGAGCTCCTAAGTATGATTAAGCTAATTGCTCCTACCCGCAGATTTCGAAGTCCTACCTTACTATTCAGACCGTTTAGCCGCACCCATTACAGAAAGAATAGTTTTCTTCCCCGAAGCATAAAGCAGTTCAACAAGCTCAATCAGGATGATCAGATCGATTTTTTTTTACCAGCAGTGTTCGTAGCGTCAAAAGTACAATGTTGCGACTTTCCCTTTAGGCTTAAGTTATTTGTAAGCTTAGGCTTCTAACTCGTACTGTGTCGTATTGAAACTACTTAGTTATTTATATATTTTTTTTTAATTGCAGTGCTGTTAGGAGTCCAACTATTTTCGGCACATATGTGGAAGTTTGTTATTGGCATTTAGTGTTGTAATTTTTTTTGTTCAAATTGTAAAAATGTTTGCTGTTAACTTCCCAAATAAAATAAAATAAAATAAAATAAATAATAAATAGAATTCGCAGCAAAATGAAGTTGTTTATTCACCGAAATTTGCAAAACTAGTGCCCGTGATCTCACACCTCAGCAATAAATTTACCTCCCTATACAATTTGCAAAAAAACATCGCAATTGACGTGTCTTTGACCTTATTCAAGGGCCGCTTGTCCTGGGTTCAAACGATAAGGACAAAGGCTGCGCATTTTGGTATAAAATCATATGAGCTCTGTGAGTCACAAACGGGATATTTATACAAGTTCAAGATTTACACAGGGAAGCAGAATTCTGGTGTCCCTGATAGCCCGTTGCACTTAGTGCTGATTTGGGTGGCAAGACTACTAAAATAGTAGTTGATTTATTGGAAGGCATCAGTCATCGGGGACACATGGTAACGATGGACAATTTTTATAATTCTCCAGCGATAGCCAGGTATCTCAAGACATTGGGATTTGATTGTTTGGGAACATTGCGTTCTAACCGTAGGAAGGCGCCTACTGACGTCGCAAAGATTTCGAAGAAAGTGAGCAAGGGGACTATCGTAGCGCGCCATTGTGGAGATGTTTCCGTGCTTGCATGGAAAGACTCCAAGGTGGTGACTATGATTTCCACCTATCACAACTCCGAAACCTTTGTTATGGCATGGCATATGTGTGTATGGCTATAAGAAAGACCGAAGTATAATCACGGAGGCGTGCAGATGCATTTTCTGCCTGTGCTAGTTTTTTTTAGTAAGTGGCTATGACTTTAACAACATTCCTAGCGATAAACTACGTTAGCCTGTAATTTATTATTATATAGAAAAAAACTGTAGAAATAAAATCTCCATAGATAACAAACCGTCTCGCTATATCTGTTATTAATTACTTCCTACTTAATTGCTGAAAATATTTTATACGTAAACAACAATCATACCTAATCATTAGAAATTATCTATTTTTTAATAACACAGGAATTAGCGTGTTACTTGTTTAATCAAGTCCCAAATCAGAGAAGGGCAATCATTTACAAGTAATCGTAACGTTTCGAACGACCTTCAAGTAATATACGAGTAGAGGACAGGTGATGATAAGTATTTTTTTAAATTACAATATAATTCTACACTCAAAGTCTAACGATACTATCTCTTCATATAATCCCCACGGAGGGGCTGAAGCTTGCTTCGGTTTACGAAAGATCCGACCATATTCAACTTGTACAAGAAAAGATTACAGATTAAAATAGTCCTGTCCAAAATCGACAAAATTTTTCATTTTTCGCTTTATAATAGGAGATCGGACTACTTTTTATTTTTATTTTATAAATCCAAACTTCTTAGTTTCTGCTATCGAACACTAAAATAATTTTCTCTTAATATAATCTTTAAAATTTACCGAGTTATAAATAAAGGTTTGAAATTCAAGATTAGAAAGAGAGGCATATACCCACTTGTGACGTTATTTGTTAGTAACGCCATATAACCTCCATACAAAAAATTGTTTTTGATAGAGACAGACATATTGAAACTTTAAAAAATCACTGTAAATTCGTTTTTCAACCGATTCTGTTTTTTTCTTCGCGAATCGTCTTCTAATAATCTATATTTTAAAAATAATTCATGAAATATGGTGAACAGTCAGATCCCCTATTACAAGAAAAGATTGTAAGCGACTTCATATTATATCAAATCAACAACCACGGTAATGCTCACACGTAACCACAAGAAGGACGTTCTAATTGTCGTAGGTATTATAATCATCGAGTGATACTTGTAGGTTGAATCACCTTTAGATATCACTCGGTGACTAAGTACGTATTCTCTATAGCGGATTTCTTATGTTTAAAACTTGTTACATCAATATTAATAAAAATTCAATCATGATAACAGGTATAGAAAAGAAGTTTTCAATACAATGGGCTTCTATAACAGACATTCCTTATATTGAAAACAAAAAATCTACTTACGGTAATAGGTTTAACCTATGTACGTACAGTCACGTTCAAAAGTAGAGTTTTTATGAACTGAATACGTACTTCAAAATAACTTATTTTATGGTTATTTTCAAGAATAACATACAACCTAACGAACGTGGTGCTCGACTTATGCACATGACTGTAACTTAGTAAAAGAACTTGATAAAATCTACATGTATGCGAGTATCAAAACTTAAGCTTGATACAAATATTTGATGCAAGTTCTTTTATAATAAATTAACACAACATGTATGATTTCTATAGCAGATTATTTTATCTTAGTAGATTATCTTGTTCGAACTCTTAACTTAAGGACTTCTTAATGACGAGTTGGGATTTGGGTGACGAGCGATTAGGGCGATCTGCTATAGATGTCTTCATGTTTCTGTGTCATTACTTAATAAAATACGCCGAAAAATGTGTATTAAAAAGTTATTTTTTAAAATCTTTATTCAAAGAAAAGTCGGCACTGCAACTATAGACAGTACTGTCGAATAAGTATGGCGGCGATCAGTTTCAGTTTGAAATTCTTACGCCGGCTCGTTAAGTTGGTGCCAATGTGCTTCAAGTATTTTTTCTCTAAGTACTATTCTTTTTAGGCGCACTTTATTTTCGCTAGACCTAAAACAGAGGATCACATTAAAAGGTCAACATTACCTGAGTGGCCCAGAAGTCGGGTCCGAGTATGGCAGACACGATATGTATGCCGATGATGGAGTACTGGGCCTCAGTGACATCGATGCGCCCGAGTTTTAGCGTCCCCGTGACGTATGTCTGCCAGTGCGCGCAGTAGAACAGTGTCATTGCGCAGAAACACTGGAAGCCAGAAAATAATAGGTTGGTCTACATGCCTAGCGTCTCTAGTATCGAGTTATATTTTTCCTATTAGCCGGAACACGATCCGCTAAATTTTCGGTATTTTTCACTGCGCCTTGGAGTGTTATATCCTGAAGCTTTGAAAACTTTCAGTTTTTATAGTGAAGGTGAGGTGGCGATTGTATGAGCGATTAGCGCGACCAGCGTCGTTTGTCGCGTATCGCAGAGCAGCCGCGCTGGTCGACGCCCGCGCAGCTGCGTGCGGCGGATGTGGACTCACCCAAAAAAATGTAATGACGGATCTAAGTGATGTAATAACATCCTATGGAAATAAATTATTTTGACTTTGACTTTGACTTTGTGGAGGGTCACCATCTAATTTCCTCACTTGATCGCTTCACTCGACGTACTACTCTTATAGAATGATTCAGTTTTTCCTGACAGAAGTCTCTTCTCGTCAATTAAGAGCTTAATGAATAAAAGAATCATTTGCATGGTTCCAAACAATGAGCCATTTGCATAGTAATACGTCTAATACGTTTAATGAACAATGATTATTTTCAGGTAATGGAAATCAATACGAGAAATCACTTTCTCAATGTGCGTCGCATTGGCTCGTTTATTATACGATAAAAACTACTTTGTATCCCCATTTACATTGATCTCGAGTTCTCAATCAAAAGCTTTCGATACAATAACGTCGGGTTTTGACGAATTTATAATAAATATGGTTAAATCAATCTACAACACAAGCGGACGTGTTATCGCGACGCTGGAATACTAAACAGGTGCCGGCAAAACCTTAGTGAAACCGAAGAGTGTAGGTGACTACAGCAAAACAATGGGAGGGATTGATATGAAAGATCAAAAACTCTCAATGTATTTGTTGGAGCGAAAGAGAGGACTGAAGTGGTATGTGAAGATGTTCAAAAGGCTTCTCAATATAAGCATACACAATGCTTTCATCATGACCGTGACTTCTTTGAGGCGTCGTGATAAACTTCCGCTGACGCATCGCGAGTTTCGTTATGCGCTTGCCAAATCTCTGCTGTTGTAGCACCGCCGCTCCACACCAGAGATTCCATTGCAAGTATCGGAACACTTGAGGCTGAGAAGGGATATCGTGCACGAACCAAAGGTTTCTGGTCGAAATGATCGAAAGAGTTGCGTTGTTTGTTACGGGAAGAATATCCGCAAATTGGTTTCTTCTCAATGCGTTACCTGTGGCGAGTTCTTGTGCTTTGAGGATTGTTGGAGGGACTGGCACTCTCTGCCAATGATCAAAGAAAAAGATACTTGCGGGCGGAAAAGGAAACGCAATGAGAACTGATTTAAAGATTGAAAGGTGTATGATAGCGAGATTTGAATGGCTTAGGGTTTTAACTCAATTTTCCCAAATAATCGTCTTTCAATAAATAGGACAATTGTGACTAGTTACCTGATGGTAATTACCGGATATTACGTTTGGGTAACAGTCAGCAATAGGCAGAATTTTGCACTTGGGTGGCTATATGTGTGTATGTATGTAGTTTTTTTTTTCTTTTATGGAGGTGTAATATTTTGTGTGTATGTATGTCAATGAGCAATAATCATTTTGATATGTTTCATCAGACTCGTGTACAAATATACAGCCTTTGTGACTTCAGCTGGTTTTTTTCCTTACTCTCTCATCCCCGGCCATTATCTTGTACAGTTCCTCGGTTGATTCGTCTAGATTTTCTAGTTGTATGAAAGAATGAATGAATGAGGGGATGGATGATTGATTGAATAAATGCGTGGATTGTAAATAAATTATTGTGTAGTTGTATGAATGAATGAATGGATGATTGATTGAATAAATGCGTGAATTGTAAATAAATTATTGTATATTGTAAATAACGTGCATTGTAAATAAATTGTGTAAAGTTCGTGGCGCGGGTCGCACAAGGTCATACCCGGCGCGCGTTGTCGATGACAGGCACTTTCTTCGTGGACTACAAAGTCTACAAGGCAGATGACATTCGCGACCTGCCTTCGAACCAGCAAAACAAGAAGGCACTGGCGAGTTTAAAGCTGCAGTGCGACGAGGGCAGCAAGGAGTGGGATGCCCTTCAAGACTTCTTGCGCACAACCAACAAGTTGTTTGAGGGGTGCGAGTCGGTCTTCTTTAATTATAAATAATTAATTTTGATGTGGGCTAATGAGCCAATTTACTTTAAAATTTTATAACTTTTCATTATTCTATTCATATTAGAAGTCACTTCAAGTGCTTGCAACCGCGCCCGCGTTGTTGTTTTATTTTAATTATTATCAGTGAAAAAAAACGTGAGAAGTGTGCTAGTTTGGAGGAGTTATCATGAGTGGGTAAGTAATAAATAGTTTTAAGATCAATATTGTGTATTTGATAAAGATTTTGGACCTAAATAGTTATTTCAACAAACATCGTTCGTCATTTTGCGGCATCTTGTCGGTGTACGGCCATTACAGGCCATACACTTTCGCTTTTTAATAATACTTAAAACAAAAATTATAATAAACTGTTGTTATCACGTATGTTGTTATGTATCTAGTGTTACTTAGCATTTAAAAATACCACGGGAAATTTGCGTAACATTGAAATAATAAATCACGCAACCCAAACAGCGCTTTAGAAGCTCGATCCACAGACAGGGCATTTGCGGTCAAGGACATTCGACCGCCATTTTTTTGGTAAATTTGATTGAGTGGAAGATAGTATGGATAAGACTTTTTAATATTTTTGGGAACGTATTTCTTTTCTGGAGATTATTTTTTTTCGTTTCTCTTTCTTTCGAGAGTTTTGTTCAGATGAAAGATCAGTATGGATAAAACCAGAGAATATTCAATTTTATTATTTTAGGTACTAACGTATTATTTTTTTGGATATGCGTTTTGCATTTTTTTTATTTGCATGATGCTCTCTACTAAAAAAAATGCATGTTTAACAGGATACGACGACCTCGCACGAGGTCAGCACGTCCAGGTAGGGGTGTGCGTGTCCGTGGTGGACGAGGGGGACCAGGATCGCCACCGGTGATGATGGAATTGGTGGAGGAAGTGGCGCATATGGCTCGCGGTGGGCCTAGCGGGCGCCACAGAGGACGCGGAGGCCGTACTACCCAACACAAGCGCCCAGGACCGTGCACTATTGACGAGTTGTTTTTTTTTTCATTTAACGCTTTATTTTTATTATTAACCGACTTCTTTTTCTGCTTTTTCGTTTTATGTTCGGGTGAATGCATGTTTGTTCTAAATGAACGTTTGTCGATTTTTACATGTATAGAATAATACATTGAATCTTTTTAAATTTTAGATTAATAGTGCGCGACATTGACAAGTTGCCGGAGGGGCAGGGTCTGGAAACGGCCTTGCACACAAAAAGGATGCGCGTTTGGCGACCGTAAGTTGTTCTATTCAAGTTTCTTTATTGTAATACTAACTCCTAGCAAGTTTTAATTTATGTTTTAAAATGTCTACATAGATCAATGCAAGGACCGTCACGATCGGTGGCACCACTTTCACCATCGGTGCCACCCCCATCACCATCACTATCACTTTCAATATGTTCGGCGCCTTCGCCAGCAA
Source organism: Carpatolechia fugitivella (assembly GCA_951230895.1). Lineage (NCBI taxonomy): Eukaryota > Metazoa > Arthropoda > Insecta > Lepidoptera > Gelechiidae > Carpatolechia > Carpatolechia fugitivella. The sequence continues at coordinate 14,910,795 of OX579654.1, read as the reverse complement.
TGTAAGTAAAGAGTTTTCTTACAGCAAACCTATGGATATAAAAAGGATTTATGAAACGAAAGTTATAGAAGGTATGAATACTACAACACTGGTTTTGTTTTAGGTTTTTGGAATGTGATAGTACAAGCCCCCTACCAGCCTCTCCAAGCCCACTGCCTGCCTCTCCGAGCCCATTGCCAGCCTCTCCGAGCCCATTGCCAGACTCTCCGAGCCCATTGCCAGCCTCTCCATCACCAGCTCCACCTTCTCGCTGTCGCCCTCTGAGAATCCGAGATGAGGACATATCTGCCCTCATCAATAATTATGGTAAGTACTTGCTGATTTTAGCTTGGTTTAGGGATATGGAAAAACTTCTGGTTTTTACCTGATTCGAAACCAATCTATCATTTGTTACAGGAAGCGAAGATGACTCGGAGGACGACAGTGATGACGAAGAAACGATTCTTGGCATACCAAGGACCTACCAGAGTCTGATGGAGACGCCCTTGGACGAGGATGACGATGCCGGAGACCCAGCGCACGCCGCGGATCCAGCGCCCGCAGCTGACCTTGAGGCCGATGAAGTCCTTCCAACAGTGACGGACCAGCCTTGGAGTATTAATGAATTTGAGTGGAAAGAGTTTCCGGATTCTCAGATTCCACCTGAATTGAGAAGGGAAACGTTTTCCGAAATCAATGTTGGTCCGGCAACTCCACGTGACGACCCATACGACATATTTATTGACATATGGGATCGGCAAATCATGGAGAACATAGCCTTGGAGACGAATAAATATGCTCAGCAGGTGGCAGACCAGATGATAAATAACAACTGTCTGTATCCATCCAGCCGCATCACCAGGTGGTATGATACCACAGCAGACGAGCTATACGTTTATTTCGGCATAGTCCTGGCGATGGGGGTGGTGGTAAAGGCCCGGCTGGAGGAGTACTGGTCTTCCACCCCTGACATATTTTTTACTCCTGGTTTCAGCGCACACATGTCGATCGACAGATTTATTTTGCTCAATAAATGTTTACTTTTTAACGATAATGTCAACATACATGTGTGCACAGGAACTGGGACCCTCCGAGGCTAAGCTGTATAAAATCCAGCCGATATTGTCACATTTGAATGAAAAGTTCCAGCAAATATACACTCCGGCTCAGAACATTGCTTTAGATGAGAGTCTTTTATTGTGGAAAGGCTGGCTTACTATAAGCCAGCTTATACCAAATAAAACAGCAAAAAAGGGGATCAAAACTTATGAAATTTGTGAATCTCAAACCGGCTATCTATGGCGGTTTGAGGTTCACGCACATAAGAAAACCCCGCCACAGCACAATGAAGATCCACTTGCGGCATCGACTCCATCCATTGTGTTGCGGTTGTTGCAAGGGCTTGAGCACAAAGGCTACACGTTGTGGATGGACAATTTCTACAACTCACCATGTCTCGCTCGGCGGCTGAAATGCTTGGGTTTTGACTGCGTAGGAACCTTACGGACCGATCGTAAGTTCGTTCCGCAAGCCCTACACAGTCTCACAAAGCGAAACATGCGCCCAGGCCAGGTTGCTGGTCTTACCTCGGGGGACGTTGACGTCATGGTATGGCGAGATAAAAATAGTGTAGCAATGATCTCTACATACCATGGCAATCGTCAGCAGACCCTCCAAGGAGCTACCAAACCCACACTGATATTGGATTACAATATAATGATGGGTGGAGTAGATAAAAAAGACCAGCTCCTTGCCATGTACCCCGTCGAGCGAAAACGATCAAAGGTCTGGTACAAAAAACTCTTCAAAAGGCTTCTAAATATCTCTCTTTTAAACTCTCTCATAATCTGCCGACAATCTTCTTCTATCACCCATCGTAACTTCCGCATAAATTTAATAAAATCTCTTCTCTCCAAACACTCCACTCCTGCTTCTGCTCGTTCTCTTCCACTTGCACCGACACAAAACCAACAGCACGTAGACGTCACCCACCGTTTAACCGAGTACGCGATGGGCCTGGGAGGCCGCCAGCGCATGCGCCGGGCGTGCAAAGTGTGCAAAAAAAAGATTCGCACGTTTTGTGTCGGTTGTAACAAAACCGTTTGCTTAGAACCTTGTTTCCGATCTCTTCATTTGTAATATTATATTGTTTATATATCTTCTTTGTATGTATCTATGATCTATTGTATAATATTGCATTTTTTGTACCACACCTTTGTTCACTTCGAAATTGTTCATCCCAGACAGACAAACAGACAGACAGACAAACATATAGACAGACATACAGACAAACAGATAGACAGACAGACAGACACTCGCCTGAAGGGTGCTAGCTACAATTTCCGTAATTATTTTCAATTTCCAAAAACTGACTCGACAAAAAAAATTGATTAATTTATCGAACCTGCTTACAAAATTTTACGAGAATCGGTTGAGAAACGCGACCTGCAGAGTGGAACAAACAGACAGATGGACAGACAGACATTAGAAAGAAATTTTGGCCAAGCTGAAACGGAGACGCTCAAGTAGACTTGTTGTATTTTTTTTGTTTTGTTTTTTTTTTGTTTTTTCTAAAAGATTCTCATCTACTGCAATGTTTCTTTTGTTATTTATTTATTACGGGCATTTTGTAATTTTTTATTCAAATGTGACACTATTGGTCTTATCCATACTATGATATCATGCAAATTTTTCTTTGTCTGTTGATCGAGCTGTAGAAGTCCGATTTTGTAGTGAAATTGTTCCTTTTGGTTGATGATTTTAGAAAGGTAGTTACGTGATACACGTGTCCACGGTTAAGTCACGCAGCCTCTAGCTGTTCTATTGAATTTAGAGATCCTAGAAATCATTATTTCTATATTCAAAGGATTGCAACCTTGTAGCCGTAATGCCTTCCTTGAAAATGATATGCTAAGCCGCTATAAAGAATATATTTTATTACTTTAGTTTTACGACCGTTTGTTCTTATTAGAAATCAGTTCTTACGAAATGATTAGTCAAGCCTCATAACGTCAGGACTAGTATATATATATGACCTGGCGGATCTTAATACTTATTCTACTGAGAGATTTCGGTCTTGCCACAACTCTCTCTCTGTCAGTGAGCCCTCAGCTAAACTGTAACTCAGATATTAATAAGTTAAATAAATAATATTTAAGTCCTAGAATCAGTTTTTACTTTGAGTGGTTCCTGACCCGATCCTGAAACAGCACAATCCCTTCTCGAGGCATCTCGCAGAGCAACAGGCCACACGACTGCAACAACACTTAAACATTACTGGCGCAGCCTCACCACAACAGTCTACGATGAACTCAGGCAGAGGCGGCTCGTTCTAAAGAGCGCTGGTGCAGTGCACTCCCACAAAAATTTGTCATTACTACATAGGTAATTGAAAATTATTTTTAATCTGCTACCTACCTATATATTTTTAACCCTATACACATAACAGCAGTTTACTAGAAATAATTAACTAGGTACGTACGTACGAAGTTGAAATGTTTTTAAGCAGATTTGGTGTAAAGTTTTTACGAAGTGGAGCGCCAGCGATTGCGCTCCTATGAAACAAAGTTCAGTACAATAACTAGTACTTAATTCAATGAGTGCGAAAGAGAAACATCGACACGGCCCGGTACGTGAAACAAAAGATTTCGTATGAGAAAATTGCCTAATCTGGAGCGCCGCTCATGCGCTACGTTGCCAGATCGCGGCGACGTGAGGTGACAATGCTGGCAGCCTATTATGCTCTGTTGCCGATCTTAAGCCGGCACTACACATAGGCCAACGCGTTGGCAAGCGCGTTGGCCCAGCCACTGGCCCAATGTGTAGAACGGGCGTTGGCGCATTGGCGGTAGGTATTTGAACGTTGGCCGGCGCGCTTGCGAGCTTGCCGCGCGGTGTCGGCAACATCAAAGGACACTTGTCGCAAGCTTGGCGCACCATCCACACATTGGCCACACATGTCATTGTAATTTTAGCAGCTTTGACTTCGTCAAGCGGAATACAGGTTTTAAAAATCCTAAACTTGCTAGACAGTATTCCAAAGGCATTCTCTACGACAACACGAGAGCGAGACAGTTCTTGATTGAATATTATTTCTGGAGTACCTACTGCATGATGTCCAGGAAATGGCTTCATGATACATGTACTCAGCGCAAATGCCGAATCTGCTAAAAATACATAGGGCAAGTTATTGTTTCTATTAGGAGGTGGTAAATTGATGCCATTTGTTTCAATTTTTTGTCGTAAAACACTTTGATTATATACTCCTCCATCACTTATTCGTCCAGGGCAACCTATATCTACAAACATAAAACAGTAGTCACTATCAACTAACGCTAATAGCACAATACTGAAATGCCCTTTGTAATTAAAGTATTCGGAGCCAGTGAATGGTGGTGGTAGAATCATGATATGTTTTCCGTCTAAAGCGCCGACGCAATTGGGAAATCGAAAGCCTTCTGATTTAGAAAACCACTCGTCCTCGGATGTAGGGATCTGAAAAAAATATACACAACTGTAGTTAATCAAGTTTTCACACCTCTTTTAACTAAGTATAAACATTATTTTATTTCAGACTCAAGGCGGGGAGGAAGGTTTACGCACTGATGAACTTGATGTTGGGGGAAGTAAAAGTACAACCGAAGTGCAAAATAGCGATGCAGGAAACAGCGCCATACAATCTCTTTCACAGAATAGTAACCCTGCAACTGCTTCTAAAGTGGTACAGAAACGTCGAGCACAAAATCCGCCTGAATTACAGGAAGCCAGCAAGCACATGAACGTTGCATTCAGTACACTAAATAGTGTGTTACAAAGTAAGAAACATCAAGAAGACAAAGAAAATGATGACGCTGGTTTGTTTTGTCAACTTCTAGCAAAACAGCTCAGGGATTTCCCTAAAGAATGACAGGTCAAGTTCGGTTGAATAAGCAATTATGTCGACTGAACAGGGCTCCTATGTTGGCAGCAGAAATAGATGTCATGAGCGCGAGTTCAGCATCTATCAGTGCTCCCACCCTAACCATTGCTTTCGGTGATACCTGTCCAGGATCACAGATCACACCACCTGGATCTTCACTAACACGATCCATTGCTGCGAAATACCTGGCAAAGTTCCGGAAAGAACATGCTCCAAATTTGACGACAACACAAGTAAGAGCTATAGAATTCACTGAGATGACTATGAGATGACTATGAGCTGTCTCCAGACTGCTGATTCTACTGAACAAGATGTAAAACTAGCTCGCAACAAGATCCAAGCAATATTTGCAACGGTGACACCGACCGAGGCTGAAGTCCAGGCTTGCTTCCAAAATCTTGTCAAGCGAGTCTCCGAGAGCTCTGAGAAAGCAAAAATGGAGACGAGTGAGGTGATTGGACTTCGAGAGTATCTGGGGGCCCAAGACTGGGGGCAGATAAATGTCAGAAAGTTTTTAACACTCATACACGGGGGTCATTTGATCAACCCAGAATGGATTGCTGATCCTGCTCTTAAAACAGCTTGGAAGGCCCTAACGGATTTATCCACTCCCGCAGCTGCTGCAACTGCTGTCCCCATGAATTCTGCCATGGTCGATGCTGCTACATTGAAGTATGAAGACTTCCTCGCTCATTGGCCTGCGAATAAACTCCAAGAATTCTTTGCCTACTTTGAAATGCTTGCATACGCTCGCCAATCAGAATGTGCTCGAGATTCAATGCATGCTCTCTTCACCTGTTTAGCCCATTTAACTAAGGGGCAGAACAAAACAACTAGCTGGATCAACTCCAGATTTCGCCGTGTTCAGGAGAGCATGGCTGGTCTAAGTGATTTGGATCCCACAATTGTGCAGGAATTCAGCAAAATGCATGCAAACTCAGCATTGACCTCGGAGCAAATCTTCGCCGCTCTTGCAGCATCTTACCGTTGCTTACAAGGGACTCAAGTATCTTCTCTATGCTGGGTGATCGAACAGGCCGTAGCGTCCAACATAACAAGCGCACTAACAATTGCTGACATAATCACCAAGCTACAATTTTTCCCGATTGAGATTTTGTGCCAAACAGTGATTCCGGAACCTCAATTTGTGGCTCTCACAAGACTAGCCATGAACGTATATGTCAACAGATTCGGAACTCTGACGGGTCCGCCAGTCACTGTTAAAGAATATGCTGACATAGCACACTTGTGTTTATCGATTCACAAACGCTCTCTGCGCGGGAATGAGAAGAACTCTTTGATGGAGTATGCTGGAGAGTACACACAGTACTTATCTTTGAATAAGAGTGACCTGGAAACTATGGCGAATGAAATTCAGACAGTTTCAGCTGGGGTTGCTGGGCAGCTAGTATCACTCAATACAGTGATTCGTGCATACCTGGACAAGGACAGCATCGTAACTGATTACCAGGGAGAAACGTTCATTTTCAATGATGAGGGTAATAGGCATGGAGGTGCTGAAGATGATGAAGAGCAAGCTCCATAGGGTGCTGTCCCCTTGAATCAGCTGCCCCCAGAATTAAAAAAGAACAAAAAAGTGGTACAGTCGAGTAACTCTGGAGTCATTTATCACAAAGATGCGATCAAAAGAAGGTGAGCGTTACAAAGCTTTCAGGCGCATAATGGCGATGCTGTCATCTTGTGGGATCCAATCCACTGTGTATTTCGAAAAGCTGTTAGCAACGAGCTATCAGCTCCCATATCAAGGAATGACGATGGAGCAAGTGAAAGATTTTGAGCTCTGGTTGGGTGAGGAAGCAACCAAATTCATCTTAGCTCGCCCTACCAGGAATGCCAACGTAAAACTTGAAGATGACAAGCTTGATGGCGTATTGGAGTTATTCCCGAATCATTACAAACGCCCAACCCCTCCTCCTGAAGCGACAGCTGGCAGTTCTAGATCCTAAGTGGTGATGGTTTGTTCAATTTTAATTATCTATATTATTCAATTTGGTGATTGGGTTCAATTCTTTATTTTCAATTCTTCTACAATACTTCAAATCTGGGTAAAAAAAACTGGTTAAAAAAAAAAACTGGTTAAAGAGGAAAGAGATGAGTTAATGTACGAAATCCATGGTTTGATCATAAACAAACGTCGTTGCAGCAGCGGCCGAGTGCTGCAGCCCGTTATTTCGTCTCCTATTTACAGTCGCAGTTCATCGGCACACGGTTCCTATTACTCGAATGATTCGCTGCCACGAAACATCTCTCCGAGCTCACACATTATTCAACAGCCTTCTTTGTACTCTGATACATCTCCGCAAATAATAATCAATCGTCCTTCATCATCACGCAGTTCCCACACTAGACCAACAACGCAAGAAATATCACATCAGACATTACCGGTCGATCAACAGTCTAGTCAGTACTATTATCAACAGCAAACAACAAATCGCCCTTCATCATCACAAAGCTTCCATCAAGAAATATTGCATGAGAGTCAATATGTACCCAGCAAGGTTCATATAATATCTCAAGAAATAGTTCAACCGGGATCAACTAATATCTTGCTCGAAGCATTTGAAAACGCGTGCACGGAACAAGAATGAAGAAAAATATACCTACTGTTGAATTTTAGTTGCGAATTTTATAGTAATAATAAGTACCTTGTTATTTTTATAATAAACAGTAATTGTAATGAAATTAAAATAGTTTTATTTACCTTTACGAAATCCTTCAAAACTATATTGAGAGTTGAACAAACTTCTTGAATAATTTTAGATATAACTTGATTTGATATTTTAAAAGTATGGTGCAAGCTCTTGTAACAGTCACCAGTAGCTAAATATCTTAATGTCACAGCCAGTCGTATTTTCACAGGAATCGCATCCCTCCAATTTGTATCTTGTTTGGCAACGATTGGAGATATTTTTTGTAGCAGGTATTCAAAATCACTAAATGACATCCGAACAAAATTATCAAACTCTCCTGATGGCTCTGCGAGCAGTTCTGCTAGTTGTTTATGCATGCTACTCCTGCAACAAATAGAAAAATTGATTCGCGAATGTAAACTACAAAGGTTTAAAATGTATAGGTACCTATATAGGGTAATTTTTAATTCACTGACAGCCTGCTAAGCTGCTGCTGTATTACTCATGATAATAATAAACTTTGTGTATGAGACCCATATCGAAAGTTTATTTGTAGTATTATATTCATCATACATTGTCAACAAAATTTGTACTTACCTATTTCATATTATTTTATATATATTTTTCATATTATTAATCAAAATTATTTTACCTTGTTCTGTTTCGATGTATTGATAACATCCACCACCTTCTTTTTTGCCATTTCTTTTTTATCACCCTTTTCTTGTACACATTTACAAAGTAATTATAAACTGTGAATAAATATACAGCTGCAGCTGTTAGCGACTCAACATCCATTTTGAATCCGTCCGCACATTGGCTCGAACCAAACCATACTGAACGACCTCCCAATGTGTGGATTACTCACAAGCGCGTTTGCAAGCGCACCGCCAGCGCGTTGGCGAATGCGCTGGCCTATGTGTAGAGGCGGCATTACGTAAACAAACGTCGCGTCTCAATAAGTCACCGATCACTTTTCGCGCGAATACGGCAGTTTTGTGTTATTTCGCTATTAAAAAATAGTTTCTGTGCATTATTTGTGCTAAAAATGGAACAATACAATGTATCTTTTATTAAAAATTTTGAAAAGACCTTAGAAAAGCGTCTCGAACTAAAAGGGAAGGGGCCACCACGGCCTGAAATCGCCTTGAAGCAAAAATGTACTACAAAAACGAAAACTTTTACGCGTGTGTTTAAACCCGAACAGTATTTAAAAACACCTTGGATGTGTGGTTGTGAGGAAACCAATAAATTGTTTTGTTTCCCATGTATGTTGTTTGGAGCTGGCGCCGGCGCTGGTGGTGAGTCTGCATGGACTGAAACGGGTATTGATGATTAACGGCATCTTTCAATAAAAGTGAAAAAACATTCGCAATCTCGGTTTCATATGTTATGTGAAGTTCAACTGGCATCTATTGGGCGACAAGATATTCGTAAAGCGCTCGATTCTGCCTATCGAAAATCTATAAGAGAGTTCAATGAACGCGTTGACGTAAATCGATATATTTTAAGACGCTTAATAGATTGCGTGGTATTTTGTGGTGCATTCCAAGTTGCCTTACGGGGGCATAATGAATCTACAGAATCCCTGAATCCCGGCATATACAGAGGTCTAGTTGATTTCGTGTCAGAGATAGACTTGGCCATGAAACAGCATTTATCCAGCAGCTCGGTTTTTAAAGGTACATCTAAAACTATTCAAAATGACATTTTAGATGCTATTTACGAAGTTTGTAGGTGTGAAATACAGATTCAAATTAAAAATGCAGAGTTTGTTGCGATTCAGGCAGACGAATCAACTGATTGTTCTACTATTCAGCAGCTAGTGTTGATTATAAGGTATTTTCATGATGGTAAGATATATGAAAGATTTTTAAAGTTTTTACAACCTAAAGGCTATACAGCAGAAGTAATAGCGGCTGAAATCATGAAAGAGCTCGATTCTTTAAATATTGATAAAAATAAATTAATTGGTCAGAGCTACGACGGAGCTGCCGTCATGAGCGGAAGTACTAATGGTGTCCAAAAGATTGTAAGAAATATCTACCCGTATGCTTATTATGTACATTGTTACGCGCATCAACTTAATTTAATATTAGAAAAATGCGCATCGATCAACCACACAGTAAGAAGCTTCTTTTGTAATTTGCATGCATTTCCGTCATTTTTCACACGTTCGCCGAAACGATCCGAAATTTTAAAAGAAATCGTACATAAAAGAATACCTGCCGCTCCACAAACGAGATGGAATTATAATACACGGACAGTAAAATTCATACATGACAATTTAGAGCCTCTGAAAGAGTGTATGCTGGCAATAATGGACAGTCGTAACATTGACCCCAGTACTTACAATCAAGCTCAAACGCTCCTTTCATATCTAAATAATGACAATTTTTTATATTGGCTGAACTTTTTTGCGACACTTATGCCGCACTGTGAAATGTTGTTCAAATTTTTACAATCTCGATCACTTGACTCGATTAAAATTACGAACGAAATAAGTAAATTCGAAAAAGTTGTAAATCAGTTACGTGATGCTGTGCCGCCACCTTCGCCGAAGAAAAAACGTCGGCCTGATAACGTGAATCATTCAGTCATGCGAAAAGAAGTATGTGACGAATTAAGTTTGCAGATTAAAGACAGATTTAATCACACGGACCATTTATTGGCGTCTAAATTGTTTTATACAGATAGATTTGCTGACTATAATAAGAGTTTTCCGGAAGATGATTTTAAAAAAGTGGTAAAAACCTACAATTTCCTGGAAAACACTAAACTGAAAAACGAGTTACTAGTTATTTATAGCAGAGAAGACTTTCATAATGCTGACGGCGCCGTTGCTTTACTACAACATTTTATGGAATTTTCATTAGAATCCGTATTTGCTGAAAGCATGAAACTTTTGAAAATCGTATGTACCATTCCTATGACCTAGAAGTAGAAAGATGAGTAGAGAGTGAGCGCTGTTTTTCGACGTTAAATAAAGTCAAAACATTTACGCGCAATACCATGGCACAAGACCGCCTGAATGCTTTGTGTATGATAAGCATAGAAAAACGCTTGATAAATTCCATATCCGATTTTCACAAGAAAGTGATAGAGGTCTTCACTCACCAAAAAGACCGGCGAATGGATTTTGTATACAAATAAACGGTAAATAAAACTTTTCTTTCTTTTTGTGAACACCCATAAAATAAAGTCACGAGCCGCCTCTGAACTCAGGTTTGATCAAACCCAAGATCAAGTAAGTGAAGCACCAATTTACTATCTGAAGCTGATGTGAAGAAAAGAACCTTAACTTTTGTTCCGCCGTATGCCCTGCGAAATCCTATATTGAGAAGAGGAAAACGAAAATACAACTATCCGAATATTGCAAGCCGAATTCAGCATAGCGAAAGAAATCAGTAGAATCGGGAGGATCTATACGTGGACCAGAAGATTCACTATCCTTCCTTATCAAACCTTTCCCATTACCATTTTATGTGTCTATTATAATATTTTATTCTGTGAATTTAATTTTGTTTTTATGTGTGTGTGTGTTTTAAATTAGGACGTCCTTAACTTTAAATAGCCGCATTAGGCATTAATTACATTATAAAAAGGCCAATATAATAATCACATTCAAGTTCAATTGTTTAAAGTCGGAGACCAAATGAACATTCATGAATGATAATTCAGATTTACCATTACCTCACTTTGGTGGTAACCCACAAACCACGCAAAGAACAGTAGAAAACTCTAATAACAGACTTCTTCTACGTACAATTCTAAACCAATTAAATTATATCGTCAAGGCAGTGCAAGAATTATATTCTTACATAGTTCGCATAATACTTAATCCAGAAAATCCCACTTTACTTTAATGGTAAAAGGAACTTTTATACTTTTTTGGTCAAATAAATCACTAATTATAATCGTTAAAATAAATAGGAGATCAAAAAGTAAACGTTGTAATCATTGCGAAAATAACAGACCGCGATATCATCTTTTGCTATAAAAATCAAATTGCAAAACAAAAATCAAATAGGATACGGATCTAAAAGAGTAGACTATTAACCAATTTTTTTTATCAAATAAGCTATTACTGAGATAAAAAGAACATAATGGAATATCTTACTCAGATAGCAGGAGAAGCCTTGCAGGCAACTGCCGAGCATGTAGCCGAAAACGCTCGTGCTGCAGCACAACAAATGTATACGACTACAAGACAAGATATAGAACAAGGAGTAGGCCAAATTATTAGAGAAGTAGCAGGAACTAGTCATGATACAAGGGAAACTTTAGCAGAAACGTATGATCATTTAAAGTCATACTCGCCAGATTCCGAACCACCTAGATATCCAGTTCGTGAACAACAACTACCACGCAATGAGAATGATAATCCAAGACTATTTCATTTTCAAAATCAACGCGAAAATAATGAACTATATCAACCCGCAAGTCCAAGTCCCCAAATAGGTCACGAGGAAGCACAACCTTCTAACGAAGTACCTAGTAGAACTTCATTTAAGGGAATACCCTCAGACATACTTCTTAAATTTGATGGCAACCCAAAAATACTCAATTTGTTTCTAAAAAAATGTCAGTACATGTTAGACACTTACGGAAGAGACTCTAACGACAAATATGAGTATATTATGCAAATGATAACTAGCAAACTGTCTGGCAAAGTCGCAGCATTAATTAGCGAAAATGATTATGCAACACAAGAATTTGGAGCTTTACAAGAAATTCTAACACAACACTTCTCAGACCAAAAATCTGAAGAATGTCTCATTCTAGAGTTAGAAGGACTTAATATAAAATCAAAGGAAACTTACTTGCAATTTTGTAATAGAATACAATCAGTCAGATCCAATTTATTTTCAAAAATAGCTCAAAAAAATGATGCAGCAACAAGAAAAACTAAATTGACAATTTATGACAATACCGCTTTGCAAGTCTTCTTGTATAATCTACCACAAGATTTACTACGCGAAGTAAGGATAAAAAAACCTGAAAAGTTAAAAGATGCATTAAAAATAGTTACGGAAGAAACTTATTTTATTAATCAATATAAAATTAGAAATGCGTCAAAACCTAATAATAATAATATTAATAATAAAAATGCTTTACAACCGCATCTACCTCAAAGAAATGTACCAAATTCTCTCTATACACCTCTGTATAAATCTTATAATAATAGACAGACAAGACCTAATAATCAACCAATAGCAAATTATCGTCAAAATCAAAATTCTTTACAATGGCCCACTTACACAAATGTAAACCCCACTACGCCTAGAATTCAACCAAGGAACCAAAGAAATGGTCCCTTAGCTATTGAAGCGATCACTTACCGACTAAGACCAAAACCACCGACGACATTAGAATCATCATGGAATAAAAATCATCGTCTGTATAATAATCGCCAAAACCAAACGTATGACACAGTAAACTATCACAATGAACCTAGTACTCAAGATGAGCCACAGCCAAGTACTTCTCGTGCTGAACAGTCACGCAAAATTTTTATCATCAAAGCCTCGTTACCTCATCAGAGAAAGTAAATGCAAATCCACATTTATTACCGTATATCTACATTCCGCAAATGAGAGCGAAATTTCTTATAGATACAGGTAGCAGCCGCTCATTCATAAGTAACATATTAGCGAATAAATATTTTATGGATCATAAAAAATATGAATTATTTAATATCATTAGCACGCATGGTATTAGCACACATAATGAAGTAATCGAAATTCCGGTTTTTAAAATATTTAATATTCACAAAAATCATAAAGAACAATAGCCATTTTTGACCTGTCACTCAATTTTTAAACGGGTTGGTGTCTTGAAATGACATATATATCATAAAAAAGTATTTTTTTTGTTATTTATTTTACATCAAATAGAATTTCTATTAAAAGCCAGGAAAAAATTAAATGCTTTTTCTAAAATATGTATTTTTATTGTTTTGTTATGAACGCACCCAACCCTAATGTCACTTACGTTCCGTTACGCGCTATGGCGGCGCTAATGTCGATTTTGTTTTTGCCTCTTCATCATGATGATTGTTTTGTTATTGATGTTGGTAATTATGAATGAAAATAATTTGAAACAGATTAGTTTTTCGCTATTGCGATTAATAAAATAAATTCATTGATTGTTGAGTGTTGGAACAATTTATTTTAAAGATGGCAACACTGTTGCCGAGCTGTCAACTTTTCTCTTCGCAGTTCTTCGATTAGGGAGCCAATAATTTCGAGTACATTTTACATAGTACATGCTTTCCTGGCCCTGAGTTCCGAGACGCGCTAAAATCGATTAAAGTACCCGTAATCGCATTCAGAATCACTGTCAGCCATACATTTTTTTGCTTTTCTGATCGCTGACATCGCTGAAAGTCTTGATTCGGAATGCGCCCTGGATGTGCAATATCGTCTGAACAAAATCTGTACGGGCTGATATTTCACAGCCGATAATGTACAGCCAATAATTTGAATCCATGTACACGAATTATCGCCTGTACCGATAATGCCCAACCACTAATGTACAGCCCGATAAAACGAAGCCAATCCACAGAAAAAAAAACCGTGGGGCTGTCAAAATGATGCCTCGTTTACGCTTACTCTGCTTGCAGGGAGTTGATGTGTGGTGTGGGAGGAGTCAAATCTTTTCTCTAATGTTAATACTTTTTAAATAAATTGACTGAAAATCTTTTATTTAATTTTTTTTTTACTGTAATTTACACAAAAAGTATTAACTTTAGAGAAAAAATTACAAGAGTGAAAACTATTTATTTTACGTTAATCTATCGTATAAAAATATAAAAAGCATACTTTATACTGAACAATAAATATTGTCTCGAAATTTTTCTAAGTTGCTAAGCGACTTAAAAAAACCATCTTCATATTTATGATTCAGTATAAGACATATTTTTTATATTTTTATACGATAGATCAAGGTAAAATAAAATGTTTTTACTCTTGTAATTTTTTCTCTAAAGTTAATACTTTTTGAGTAAATTAGAATCATAAAACTACGATGCACTGTATATCGAAATAACAATATAATTGGAGCTCCGTGAAACACGTCCGCACTCTGGTGCCCGCCCGCGCGTAGTGATGTTCGAGTGGTAAACTTTTCCACGATGATGTAAAAGTCAATATAGGTGAACGAAGTTTCGAAAAAAATAATCTGAAATTTTGAAATTTCATGCGAATTGCGCTGCCTATAGTTTGTTGGTTGTCGTTTGTTGGTTGTTTTGTTATCGTTTTGTTGTTGTTTTGTTATCGTTTTGTTATTGTTGTCTTTGTTTGAAATATGGAAAGACCATATTTTGATTTAATTTTGGCGCGAAACTTTTCCTTGTGGAATTTTGGCGCCAAAATTAATGATGAGCAGAGCGCCATTGCTGCCGCATTTGCATGGCGTTTAATTCAGCACTCTGCTCCTCGATGTCGAAATTGTGGTGGGAGAAGGGTTATGAACCGCGACACCAAACCGTCTTATAAAATCGGGTTTCGTTGGCGATGCGGAATTTGCAGTTGTCGCTCAATATTATCGCCCCTGAAAAACACCTTTTTTGAAAAATCCAAAGTGTCGATTTTGGCCACACTCCGGCTAATTGTTCATTTTTTGCGGCGGGATAAAGTTACCCAAGCTGCTCTCGCCGTGGGGGTGACCAAGAAGACGGCCATCCAGGTTTTTAACTACCTCCGTGAGGTATGTGAAGTGACCGAAGCCCATGACCGTGTTAAGATTGGCGGCTCCGAAGATGTGGTGGAAATGGATGAAACCCATCTTTACACCCGAAAATACCACCGTGGCCGTATTCTTCGGAGCCAAACATGGGCGTTCGGCTGCGTAAGCCGACTCGACTGACGTGGAGTTGATAGCCGACAAATCTCGCCCCACATTGGATCGCATCATTGCGAACAATGTGGAGCAAAACTCCTACGTTATGACCGACATGCACCGGTCATACGTAGGGGTAGATTTGCGGCTCAACCTGCGAGGCCACTCGACAGTCAACCACAGCCGAGAATTTGTAAATGGCACAGTGGCAATCCCAGTCAATGTCGCTCTTGGGACTCCCATTCCGAACACCAGGGATGTGGAAGTAAAAGTTCATACAAATAACATAGAGCGGCAATGGCTGGAGTTGAAGAGGCACTGCAGGACTTGTCGCAGCGACACCGAAATTAAATGGTACATGGGGGAGTACATGTACCGTCAGAATATTTTACGAATACTCCCCACTGACGCTGCGCGATTCCAACGCTTACTCCGGGATATACACAGAGTATATCCCGGATTAGGGCGACGCGGAATAAAAATTGAAGGCTGCAGGTGCTCGCCAAATTGTCCCCGCCGCTAAGATCTTTTCTACCAATTTTTTACGAAAATCCTTCAACTAAAAACCAGTTAGACCTAACTTGCGGTTGCCGACCCCTACCGGGGTACGCTCGCTCGGCTCCCTCCGCCTGTTGTTGACACCAGTCTAACCTAACCTAACCGACTGTTCCAACTTCTGGGTAGAATTAATTTTTTTCTTTGCGGGGGGCAAGCCCCCCGAGCCCCCGGAATGGGGGGCTGTGCCCCCCTTAACCCCCCTTCGAGTTACGCCCTGTCTAGTATGTAAGGGTACTGTAGCATCGGGCCTCGTTGGTCCGAGTGCTATGTAGTTTGATACTGGCGATAGTATTCTTTTTGTAATATATTCGTTCTCTTTTTAATTAACTATTCAGTTTAGAAAGGGAGCGATAAAAACTTCAGACGGGCTGGGGCCGTAGAGATTTGACGTTCTCACCTGCCGTCCGCCGTCGAGTGCGGACGATTGAATGTTATTTCAGTAGTGCAAGTGCAGTTTATAGTTTAATAAAATAGTGTTTGTGTTATAAGTGCCTTTTGTATTTCTCAAGTGGCGGCTCTTTACCGGAGAGTCGTTACAGTGGTGGAGACACCCAGACCTGGTATACGCCCCCACAAATAGAATTATTAGCTGATTTATAAAGGTGCTTCTAAACGGGCAATATTTTTCGGCAATTTGTGGCTGCAACACAGTGGCTGGCAACATTGCTAGCAATACCAGCCAGACTAAGCAATATTGCAGTAATATCCCAGCCATATAGCCACACATGTTTGGTATGGCCATGTATGGCCGAAATTGTTTTTTAGGTTGCCGGAGGATCGCTGAGCGATCGATATTTCTGCAATATTGCCCAGCGAGTTCTATTGCTGTTTCCGTCGCTCTCTATTATTATGGTATAGTGCGTCCTTTTCTACGCGACATGAAGTTTGTGAGTGACGCCGTGATTAATTGCTATACTCTGTGCAGTAAAGTTGTCATGTTGTTTTGGGAATTGGGATTGATTGAGGTTAGGTTAACAATTAGCTACCATTAAGCTACTAATATAGTAATCTGTGTCAAAAATGACTAATACGTGGACTAACGAGACGGTTATTGATTTCATTAATGAAGTACATTTACACCCTGAGTTGTGGGATGTGAAAAGCGGTATTTACAAAGATAAAAATGCTAAAAAAGATGGATGGATTGAAATCGCAGAAAAAATTGGTGTAACAAGCGATGAGGCTTACAAAAAATTCAGAAGCTTGAGAACATACGCACAAAATGAGATGAAAAAAAATAAAAGTGGTAGTTCTGGCGGCAAATTAGTGAAGTGGTTTGCTTTCGACGCGATATCGTTTGTCTTAACTCAAAATACCGCGAATACAGGATTAGACAGTGAAAATGCAACGCCTAATTATGTAAGTATATGTAATAAAGTATTTTTGACATTAATAATGTAAACATTTCACTTTAAGTACGTATAAGTATTAGGTCCTTACATATGAAATTGGCGTTTTGTCGTACTGGCCACTTTGATCACAAATTTCTCCTATTTGGTTAGGAATTCGAAATTCAAATTTATACAGCTATTTCCACATGTAGTTGTGTTTCGTAAACCGTCATTCATTTGTTTTTTTACTTATCTTTTTTCTGTTTGCATCGCTCGATTTACAAAATGGAAAATTTGAAATATCGCGTTATTTACGAGTACGAGTTCCACCGTGGCACCAGTGCTGCGGAAACGGCTCGAAGGGTTAATGATGTGTATGGCGGTTGTGTCGCAAAAGAAAACACAGTGCGTTTTTGGTTCCAACGTTTTCGTTCTGAAAATTTCGACCTGCAAAACAAGCCCCGTGGACGGCCGGAGACCCAAGTTGATAATGAAGCATTGAAGGCTATTGTGGAAGCGGATCCATCGCAAACCACGTCCGAGTTAGCTGCAGGCTTCGGTGTTAGTGATAAAACTGTTTTAATCCACTTGAAGCAAATTGGGAAGATTAAAAAACTTGAAAGGTGGGTTCCTCACGAATTGAGTGAAGCAAACCGGCAAACGCGCGTCAACTGCTGCGTTACATTACTTGACCGGCACAATAACGAAGGGATTTTAAATCGAATCATTACCTGTGATGAAAAGTGGATTCTCTACGATAATCGGAAGCGCTCATCGCAATGGCTGGACCCTGGCAAGCCAGCCAAAGCCTGCTCCAAGCGAAAATTGACCAATAAAAAGTTACTTGTAAGCGTTTGGTGGACTAGCGCCGGTGTCGTTCATTACAGTTTTCTCAAATCTGGCCAGACGATTACGGCAGATGACTATTGTCAGCAATTGCAAACCATGATGGAAAAGCTAGCTGGTAAACAACCGAGGCTGGTCAATCGCTCTACGCCACTGCTGCTTCACGACAACGCTAGACCACACACTGCACAACAGACGGCTAGCAAATTAGAAGAGCTTCAATTGGAATGTCTAAGGCATCCACCGTACTCCCCGGACCTTGCTCCAACAGATTACCATTTTTTTCGAAATTTGGATAACTTCTTGCAAGGGAAAAAATTCAACTCAGATGGGGCAGTCCAAATCGCCTTCAAAGATTTTATTGATTCCCGTCCGAATGGTTTTTTTAGTAAAGGGATCAATGAACTACCTATGAGATGGCAAAAGTGCATAGATTACAATGGCTCATACTTTGATTAAATAAATATACTATATAAAAATTTTTCGACTTTTTGTTCCTCCCATACAAAACGCCAATTTCATATGTAAGGACCTAATACTTAATAGATAACTTGAACTTATTCCTTCTAAATATATTTATCTTGAACTTCTACTTGCTAAATATTTATCTTGCCATGCTACTCGCCCCTGCTGTGTCATAAAGTAGTGCATAAATTCATCTCTCACCGCTTTTACTCTTGCGGTTGCATTCCTTCCCAGTATTCTTAAATCTGTTAATCTTTGTTCTTCATCTCTCCACGAGCCTGGTGTTACTGTACCAACGTCAATATCTTCACTATCAAAGGTCCCAGGTGGTGAATAAACAGATCGTGATCTTGTATTTCGTCGCAAAAAATTATGTAAATATGCACAGGCCATTACTATATCTTGTACATATTTTAACTCAACATCAATAGTTGTGTGTAAAATCCGGAAAACTGAAGACAAGATACCAAAAGAGTTTTCAACAATACGGCGTGCTCTAAGATATTCTATAGTTACATATACGTTTAGGAGACCCTATGTTCAAATCTAACGTATAGGGCTTGCAAATATTCTCTGTTAGTGGAAATGCATCATCTGCCAGGAAAACATATGGTGTTAACATTTCACGTCCCGGGAGGGATTCAGGATGCGGTATGTTAAGAGTTTGACTCAGGAGTGCTTTCCCAAAAGCTGTATGTCTAAAAACTCCCCCATCAGATATACTTCCTTGAACACCAGCATGTACATACAAAAAATTGTAACGTGCATCTGTTACAGCAAATAGCACTATACTATAAAACTGCTTATAATTATAATATTGACTCCCACTGTTCGGTGGACAGATAATTGCGATGTGTTTTCCATCCATTGCACCCAAACAGTGAGGGAAATTCCATCGATCCTTAAAATCTTTCGCAACTTGTTTCCACTCTGTTGATCCTGACGGCATCTGAAAAAAGTTATAAAGAATATATTAACAATTTCATGCATTTTCAGGTGGAAACTGCAGGCACTAACATCAGCGCTGGCCCAGAAGAAGTCGTGGATTCAGAAACAACTGACTCCTTAGAAACCATAGATACTAGTTCAAAACCACGTGCTAAAAGGTCTAAGACTACAGATGAAAAGGCTCAAAACATTATACGTGATGCTGGTGAAAAAAAAAAGGAATGAATATGCTGGTTTCGGAGAACATATAGCAAACAAGCTAAGCAAATATGATGATTACACCCGTACTCAGGCGGAACTAAAAATAATGCAGATTCTGTTTGAATGTGATATGTCCATGTACAGAACTCGACCTTCATCTACATTTACACCAAGTTCTCATAGCAATAGTAGAGGTGGAGCTGGCACATCACAAAGCCAATATTTTGACCTATCCACGCCACCACCTCCTAGTCCTCAAAACAATAGTAGAGATGGAGCTGGCACATCACAAAGCCAATATTCTGACTTAACCACACTACCACTTCAAAATAATGTTTTTGATAATCAGTCTTAAGTTCCTTTGTTATCTATAAATTCTTATGAAGAACTTGTGTCACATACTCTTCAATATGAACCACAAAAGTGAAAATTATTTAATATCTAATGGGGTAGTTGACACCATTAACTAATAATTGTAAAACACAAATTCCCTAAAAAAGTACTTAATTTTAGCCTCAAAGCCCTACTAGATTTTCAATAATTTGTAGATTTAGATTTTTCGTAGCTTTGCAATAATTAAATAGTACCTAGGGCTATTGAATATAACATCGTGACGTTATAATGGTAATATCTCCATACAAAATCTATGGGAAAAATCGTTTTGACAGCTAATAAAAAGTACGTCAATTGACTGGTGGTGTCAAATACCCTATTTTATTATTACTACTATTGTTACCTATTATTTTTATTATTAAGGTTAAAGTTAAGCACTTATAATTACACCTTATTAGTATTAAAATATCATACTTAATAAACCAATGTCGACTTACCTTGATGTATTCTTTTAATCCTTCCATCAAAGCTGCACAAACCTCTGGAATTATAACAGAAATCGAAGCATCGGAGACTCTGAATAGATACATTAAACTTTTAAATGAATCTCCAGTGGCCAAATACCGTAAAGTTATGGCTAATCTTGTGGTAACCGGTATTGCTTTCCTCATGTTTGTATCATTTCTTTTTATTTTTGGTCCGATTTTGTTAAGATTAACTCGAAGTCACTCTTTGACATTCTTGAAAAGTTGTCAAATATTTTTTTATCAAGGTTGCGTTCGAGAACGGTTAAAAATTACTCCGAGTGATGCGAAAATTACCCCAGCGCGTTCAGAAATGACCCGAGTGAAACCGAGGGTAAACGAACTGTTACCTGACAGCTTGCCGAACAGCGTTTTCGAACGGCTCATGCAGAGTAATTTTCGCACTGACAAGTGCAATTTCTCTCCCTGTTTCAGCGCGGTTAAAAATTACCTGACAGATGTCAAAAAATCTGTGCTTGGCGGGTTTAAACATCTTTTCGACTTTTCGTGTTGTTTTCGTGCTGTTTGTATGTGTGGTTTTGCATAAGGATGGTATTCGTTCTTATTTCTAGTGCAGGCGTGGGAAGCGTGGGTCTGGAAATGGAGGATGAGGAGTCTATAAACAATTTTTTAATAAGTATGTGTTCACAATAATGTTTTTCTTGTTGTAAAAGTACTTAGCCCTCAGAATAAACTTTACTACTGATTTCAGATGATGGATCTTCCAACGCCCGTAACTCTTTGTTGGAATTGTTGGCTTCCGGTTATCTGGAAGGCAGACCAGAGTGGGATGAAGCACGAATAATGCGACGAGAGATGTGGATAAAAATACCATCTTTGTGAGTTTTCAATTTCTCGTGGCTTCACATATACCGTCACGGGCGCCGGGAGGGCGGTGCAAGGGCGTGTACTTGCACTTTGCAAAGAAAATACACAGAAAATTGGCTCACATTTGTATATTTATACATACTTACTTGCCTACTTTGTATTTTATTGATTAATTTGTTTTCTTTTAGGAATATAGAATATGTACTGCCACCAGAGGATGATCCGCCAAGAGAGGCACCTCCTTCAGGCAAGGAGCAGGAACAAATAAATAAAAAAAAAGGTTGGTACATTTAAAATTGTATATCAGCAACTAAAAATTGTTGTCTAATTTTGTTCCTGACCATAGATACCAGGATAACATTTCATTGTTATTCGCAGGGTCTCTAAAATGGTCTCACAGAGGAACATTAAGACTAATATTTCACTGGAGGGAACAAAGAGACCGATTTGAAAACAACACAGAAAAGAATGAGGCAATTTGGGAAGAAGTAACAGAAGCAATGTTGGCTGAAGGGTTTCAATCAATTAATAGTGCACAGTGTGAAAACCGCTTTAAATATTTAAAAAGAATATATATGGCTACAAAGGACCTTAACCGTAAATCGACAGGGCAGCCAGAAAAATCCTGCCCATATTATGAGGAAATGGATGAAATTTTCAACAAGTCACCACAAGTATGCCCTCCATCACTATGTTCATCAAGAGATAGTAATAATATTAACAGCGACCCTATCAGCACAATTCCCATTAATACAGACCCCAATACCGCAATAGCTCCCACACCTGCAATTGATTCACCTCCACCAGCTAAAAAAACCAGACTGGAATCAAGTCTCACCAAATGGGCTGAAGAATTCCAGCAACGTTCAGATAACAGAGAGGTTGCCCGTCAAAAACGCCATGATGAAAATTTGCAAATGCAAAAAGATTGTAATGAATTATTTAAAAATATGATGACCAAGTTGCTGGAAAAATTGTGATTTACTTTTAAAAACATGTATAGTTAAAAGTTTCATCCAGGGAATATCCCATTAAAAGTAAATCACAAGTTTTCCAGCCATGGAATATTCATATTAGAAGAAGTTTATTTTTGTTTTAAACTAAATTGTTACACTCCAGATAAAAAATTAGTAAGATGCCCTTTTATTTGATACCCTACATGGTAGGATTCGCTAAATTCATGTTAGAAATTAATGTTACATTTGATATTAATATGACTGATTATTGTTACCACCGTTAGATTAAAAGTTAGTTAAGTTCATAAATCTAAGAAGTTTATAATGTGTGTGCCTTATTTTGGCTCTGCCAATAGCGAATTCCGTAAATTTAATTACTTGGACAATCAATATTGACTTTGTCACCATGTTTAATTCTAATTTTTGATTAAAAATTGGGTTCTATTCTAATGTTCCAATAATTCATTTTTCTCTAAGTAGCATGGTTGTTGAGATTCAGATGTCCATGACAAGATAAGGCACACCATAATTGTTTTGTAATTAATATCTACTAATGTCTACATACATCTGATTTATTGTAGTTATCTTTAAAAGTCACACAGAGCGGGAGCGAGAGCGGCGCGGTCCGGGGCCGGGACAAGCGGGACAGTGCTATGCCGCGCCATAGCACCGTCCCGCACTCCAGGTTCCGGACCCCCCCCCGGCATGGCTCTGTGTGACTTGGACATTAAGCCCCAGTCACACCGAGCGGGACCGGCGTGGTTGACTTCTCGTCTATATACTCTACCATTGAGTCATTACTTTCGTGCTGAAAAAGGTACTCTGTGCTGAAAAATGAGACCCTTGCAATCTCGAGCTCTATTTTTATTGGAGCTTTACCATAAAAATAGGATTGCTATCTCAGAAGACGAGAGTGATGAAGAATGGGCAGAGGAAGATGTTTTCTTAAATTTAATGATACAAAAAGAATGCGAGTTCCGTGTTAAAGGAAAAAGGTTTCCTATACCGAGGTTGGCGAATTATGTTGAGAAAACATTACCCACTTACTTGTGTGACTTGGACATTACCCACTTACTTGTGTGACTTGGACATAACACTACACTGTGTGACTTGGACATTAAGCCCCAGTCACACAGAGCGGGACCGGCGTGGTCCGGGGCCGGGACAAGCGGGACGGTGCTATGCCGCGCCATAGAACCGTCCCGCTCTCCCTGTTCCGGACCGCGCCGCTCCCGCTCTGTGTGACTGGGGCTTAATGTCCAAGTCACACAGAGCCGTGCCGGGGGCGGTCCGGGGCCGGGACCAGCGGGACGGTACTATGCCGCGCCATAGAACCGTCCCGCTCTCCCGGTTCCGGACCGCCCCCGGCACGGCTCTGTGTGACTTGGGCGAGCGGGAGCGGCGCGGCGTCCCCACCCGCTCCCCCGGCTCCGGACCACGCCGCTCCCGCACTCTTCTTGGGCTTAAGAGTTTATTGCTGGTGACTAACCGACGGTCGTTATTATATTATTTTGTAAGTATTTTGTAATTTTTACATAGTTTGAAAATTGTTGCCATGAGGTGGTTATGAAAGTGGTAGACAAGTTTTCAGTTTCATAAGTTAAACTACCACCCGAGGGGCTTAACATTATTTGATCACATTCTAAAATGCTTTAATGTTTTTAAATAAAAACACTTTATAAGTATTAGTGGCTTTATTATTTACCTATATGTAACTTTTTTTTAAATAACATTTTAAACTCTCGCGATTTTCACACATAACTAACTTTAACTTAACTTTTTTATTCATTTGGCTATACTTAATAGGAACACTGTTAGTTAGCAGTATGATGCTGCTACAAGTTTGGCTGGCAAAACCTAGTTTGCTACTAAATCTCTAATAAGGTCTCTTTTGTTTGTAGCTTGCACATTACTTCTTTCATGGCTGTCAGTTTCGTCTTCTATTTGAAGATTAAATTGTTGTCCCTCCTGTATGTATTCTTCAATATGGTCAGAATGATCCTGAAGACCCCTAAGGCACAGGTTGTGCAACACGCATGCAGCCATGATGGCAACTGAAATTTCATCAGTTCGATACATAACAAGGTGTTTCAATCTTCGGAACCGTCCCTTTAAAAGGCAAAAGCATCTTTCGATTACTTGCCTTGCCTTGCTTAGTTTGGTGTTGAATCTTACTTCGGCCTGAAACATAAAAAAATATATTTCCATTAGTAACACTTATATTATCTCAGATGTAAATAATTGTATAAATATTTTAAAACCTTTTTACCTGTGTCAGAGCTCCATAATTTTTATATGGAGGGATGCACCAAGTATGCACTGGGTAGTAAGCTTTATCACCCACAATGTACTCTTCGCCATGAAAAATGTCTTCTGCGTCTCTAAACAATGGTGAATTTTTAAAAACCCGTGCATCATGTACCGACCCTGGATATCCCGTAAAGACATCCGTGAGCAGTAAGTCTGATGTACATACTGCTTGTAGCTGCATGGCATACTTTTTTTTTCCAGTGCGGTATGCAGCAGGCTCTTCCTAGAAAAATAGATATTAATTATTATTAAAGTAGCCAGCATTTGGGGAGGTTCTGGATCTGAGTTTGGTTAAGACATTGCAGATGGAATCATCTGATTTTCCAAAAACCAAATGATTCTGCGCTTCTCGTTATCATCCTAGCTTTGGAAAATGTTATTATGAAAAGCCATAGAAAGAACCATTGCCAGCTTGATAATTTCAGAATTGTTACAACCTACATGATTACCTTTGGTGCATCAATTTCCACTTGGCAACCATCAATGGCACCAATAACATTTGGCATGCCAGATAACCTCTGAAAACTTTGTTTTACTTCTTCAGCTTCTGCTCCCTGGGGCCAAAATATTTGGCTTCTCGCCATTCCACATAAAGCATGTATCACTCTTCGGAAGCAGTCATGTAGTGTGCTTTTACTCATTCCAAACTGTTCGCCAACAGAGCTGGAAATAAAATACATACCTTTGTTATATTATTAGTTTGCCGAGTTTGTTTGACTGTTTTTTTTTTTATTGTCTGATAATTTAAATGACCACTAATGGCATAGTGTAGTATGTGTTGCAAGATCATCTTTTACCGGTAACTGTCAGGTGTAGCAAGTAGCCATATGACAGACAGAATTTGTTTCCTAGGCGGAATAGGAATTCTCCCCACAGGGCCCTGGCGTTCCAAAATAGGTGATATTCTGTTTTCCAAATCATCCACAGCAGCAGGCATCATCCGGAAATGGGTTCGAAACCTAAATAGGCATGTAAAATATTTATTATTTTCAGAACCATAAATATCTCATTTATGTAGTACCTACATACCTACTAAGTGAATGTAACAAAGAATTATTTACCTTTCAAATGTGTAAGTGGGTAATGTTTTCTCAACATAATTCGCCAACCTCGGTATAGGAAACCTTTTTCCTTTAACACGGAACTCGCATTCTTTTTGTATCATTAAATTTAAGAAAACATCTTCCTCTTCCCATTCTTCATCACTCTCGTCTTCTGAGATAGCAATCCTATTTTTATGGTAAAGCTCCAATAAAAATAGAGCTCGAGATTGCAAGGGTCTCATTTTTCAGCACAGAGTACCTTTTTCAGCACGAAATGACTCAATGGTCAATTCAATTCAATATTTATATAGAGGATATATACGAGAAGTCCAATTGACATTGACAACTTATCCCGTTCGGAAACATGAATTCTCCCGCCAGCGTTCGATAACCACATTCCATATCTCTTTCCGTCATTATTTCTATCTCTTTTTTATCTCCGAGTGAATTTTTACTCGATATTCCGAACGCACCCCAAGACTTATTTCTTGACATAAATTATCTAAAGTTTCACGCCTATTTAAATAAGGTCTAATCCACATTCTCTCCTTTTTCTTTTTTGATTTTTCCTTTAAAACAATATAAGCCGCTGCGACGAGTGTGATTTCGTCAGCCATTGTTGTCGGTTTGTGTAGCTCAATGGTTCCCAACCAGTGGTCCGTGGACCACCAGTGGTCCGCAGAAGCCAAAATATGGTCCGCGAATGATTTAAAATTAGCGGGCGGTGAGCCGTCGGTCGCCGTGCAGAGCCGCCGCGCGCCGTAAGAAGAGTGCGGGTGGAGGGGGCGGTACGCGGGGCCGCCGCCGCGCGTCTCTGCGAAGACGATACAACGTCTGCGATCTGCCCACAATTGTACGTGTATCGTGTGCAAGTGCAACGAATTACCTACGTTTTGCGCTGCCATTTGTTTTACCTATTTCAATGTCAGTAATAATACTTATTATTATTTAACTGTGCGGAAGTTGATTATTTGTTACTGATCGTTGTTCTTAACTTGATTTCTTGAAATAGTTCGTATTTACATTTACAGGTGAGTGAACATTTTGTTTCAATAAACCTTTCTTTGGGTATTAAAAATGATTGTTTTCGGGTCGTTATCAAGTAAACATTTTCAATGCGTCTATTTCTACGAATCGTACGTATGACAAAGTAGTATATTCTTTGTAAACTAAAACTACCTTGGATATTATTTCAAAAATATTTTTAAGTAAGCTAGCTTACACGATCATATTATAATACCTAATCTTACGCTTTTGTTTCCTTGGTTTGTTTTCGGTTTCATTTTTTGTATCTTATTTTCAGAACATGGCGCCTAAGAGAAAATATGACAATAATTATAATTATATGAAATTTGGATTTACCTCGATAGAAAGTAATGGAGAAATAAAACCACAGTGCGTTATATGCGCAACCGTTCTCGCAAATGAAGCGTTGAAACCAGCAAAATTAAAACGCCACTTAGAAACGGTACATCCAAATTTGTCTAACCGCCCGCTAGAATTCTTTCAAGGAAAATTAGAAAACCTAAAAAAAATGAAACTCGGGCCTAGTGGTACGAAATTTGCAACATCGGAAAAATTATTAGTAGCGTCGTTTGAGATTTCTAAATTAATAGCACAATCTAAAAAGCCACACACAGTTGGAGAAACACTCGTGAAACCGTGTTTGATCAAAGCCGTCGAAGAAGTTTTGGGATTAGAGGCCAAGAAAAAAATACAAGATATACCTCTGTCCAATAACACGGTCAAAGCTCGAATTGAGCTTATGTCAAGTGATATAGAAGAGCAACTTGTGTCAAGAATCAAAAAGTCGCCATTTTTCGCTTTGCAGTGTGATGAATCGACCGACATTTCAAACTGTTGTCAACTACTTGTATTTGTTCGCTTTTTAGACGACGAAAACATAATTAAAGAAGAATTATTGATTTCACGAGAACTGGACACAACATCAAAAGGTATTGACGTCATGAACTCAATATCCGAATATTTCGAGAAACATAATCTTATGTGGGATAAACTCGTTGCCCTCTGTACCGATGGTGCTCCAGCAATGTTGGGATCACGTTCCGGGCTGGCGACATTAGTAATACTGAAAAATCCTAAGGTAATAACAACGCACTGTATCATACATCGCCAGGAGTTAGCTCCAAAAACTCTTCCTGGATGCCTCAATGATACACTGCAAATGGCCATAAAAGTTGTAAATGTTATCAAAAGCAGCGCCTAAAATTCACGCCTTTTTAAAAAATTATGCACTGAAATGGATTCTGACCATGAGGCACTTCTCTTTCATACAGAAGTTCGATGGCTATGGAAAGGTAATATGTTGGGAAGATTATATGAACTGAGAGCAGAGGTTGAGATTTTTCTAGTTAACAAAAAAAACAATGATTTGTTGAAACAGTTTACTAATCTGGCATGTCAGATGAACTTGGCTTATCTTGTGGATATTTTCACACACTTAAATAAATTAAATATGCAACTGCAAGGTTCCGGAAAAAAACAATTAGAAAATGTCGCAAATATATTCATTTTTGAAGATAAACTTCGTGCTTTTATTTGCAAACTTCAATTGTGGTTACGTAAAATTGAAGAAAATAATTATTCTGCGTTTGCGACATTTCAAGCACTTGTGGAAGACAAAAAGTATGATGCTATAAGAGCAAATATACAAGAAAACATTAAGACTCATTTACATATGTTGATTGATGAATTCAATCGTTACTTCCCAGAATATACCGAAGAAGCTAAAGTTGATCAAAAACTGATTCGTAACCCTTTTAGCACGGACGCTGGTGAAGTTACAGAAGAAATTCAAGAAGAACTTATTGAATTACAAAATGACAGAAACTGCAAGGATACTTTTGAATCGAATTCACTTGAGTCATTTTGTTTTCGCTTTTATAGGTAAAGCCCAAGCAAATTTTGACAATGCATCGATTATAACAAGTATATAGTTGAACCCTTTATTATCATTACAATATTTCTGCATATAAATAAGGTCTTGCCATAGGTCATCAATTCCTTTAATAATCGTAGAACGACGCATAAAATTTTTCCTTGCTGGTTTATGAAGCTCGTTAACAAAAAAAGTTTACTCATTTTGCGCTATTGGAGCACGTTTCTTAAGCATCAGGTCAATTTCAACCTCGGTGTAGTAATTTGCAGCAAAAATTTTGTCAAGTTTCCCTTTAAATTTTTCCAAGGATAAGTCCAATGTATTTTTCATATTGATGTCAAATTCTTGTTTTTGATAATATTTTTTTTGTTCAACAAATTGTTTACTTGTCACTTCGACGTCAAATACTGGCGTCGGAAGGCCAAGCAATCTATTTTGTTTTAAATCATAATGTCCTGTATCAGACTTCACTAGGGCATCGTTAATCACATCTACGTAATCCATTAAGCGTAAACGTTTATGCACGTGATGACCAAATTTATCTACATTCATTTTATTAAGGCCTAGTGGTGTTAGTTATAAGAAATACGAAAATCGACTAAAGCATTCCAATTGGTATCATATTTTTTAAGTAATAATTTTTGCTTCCCGTAACTCTTCAATAATAGATATTATTTCATTGTCAAGTCCGGTGTTGCCAGCATCTCTAGAAGCTATCAACAATTTTAATCTTTCTACTAATTCATTTGGATCGTCCCAATATATATATAATCAGTATTTTCTTTAAACTTTTTTTAACACCGGTAGACCCGTTCCTTGTGCTAAACTTTCAGTGCTTGTACCGTCGCACTTTGAAAATTTGAAGAGGGGTTTGATGATGTAATATTTAAAATCTCTGCGGTGAGCATTTGTATCCAACAATATTTGTTTATAATATTGCTTATCACTTTCAGTTATCAAACCAACATTCGGTACGTTTTGAGTTAACAACTGCATTAGCCCCATTGTTTTTTTATAATTATTACCACCAATGTTTATATGATCATCTCCGTCATAAACTCTTACGTTACCCATCATAAGCTTCCCACGTTCTGAATGTAGACCAAATGTTACATTCGGTATAATGTCTGAAGATGAAGACCATGATAGAGTCTGTCTGTTTGGACTTGATCCAGAACTAAGAGATTTAAAAGAGTCATTAGATTTATGGGGTGAGCTGACTATAGTCGAATCATGCGTTGAGTCTTCTGCAGTTTCGAAATCTTCACTTGAAAATTCTTCATTGTCACTATCAGAAAAATCACTCTTTTCTATTTTAGTTGACTTGTGATGAGTCATCCTGTGAGAGCAAGGCGGCGGCGCGTGAGGCGGGCTGCGGGCGGTAGAGGCGCACGCATATAAGGAGCCGCACGGCGGCCGACCGGGGAGTCTCGATCCGGCCAGCATCGCGCGCGCACTCATCTCCTGCCCTGACCTGAGATAACCCGCGGAAGTACCTTTGCTCTATTTAACCCGAATTAGTGGTAATTCATATAGTGTGCCATTTGACCATTGGATTGCAGTGTTTGGGATTTACTTAAGGTAATAGGGACCCCAGGGCGTGCAGTTAACTTGTCATTAATAATTAGCTGTGTTTCGGTGAGTACGTTATCTACCTGTCTTATGGTGTGCTCCGGTAATTGACATACCTGGTATTATTGGATTGCCCCCGTCAGTGGCTTTCCACGGGATTTGGCTTGCCTCCGTAAGAGGCCTTACACAGCCACCGTTGCCCCGGTTAGCGGCTTTTGGAAAAATAGACTCTAGTCCGGCTGCCCCCATGAGAGGCGATTGAAGTTCGTTCAACTCGAACAGCCGTTGGCCCGTCAGCTAGTGCACCATAACACAGTACCAGTAACGCTACCAGTACCAGTCCAGTCCTGCTTTATATGTGATCTTGCACAATTCCATCACGCACTGGGTGATTTCATCCCGCTTATTATAACCACGCATTCACACCTGTATCCGCCTGTCTGTTGCGTCTGTCCCCTCGGAGGGATTAGACTACCTGTCGTATATAACCAGTATACTCCAGCAGTGGTCCTCGGTGCCCACGTATACCATAACCCATGTTTGCCTGACCATTAGTGTTACATAACTGCACCCGCCTCCGCCGCACACGTTCGCTAGGTGACCTAGGTTCTATTATTACGTCCTAGGCGCTCTCATGCTCTCCCGCTTCCTGTGCATAAAGCTTTGTTGTTTTATTTCACAGTTTGGCTCGTTCGTCGCTCCCGGCTCCGTTTCAACGACGTTCCCTTGCCGGCTGGCGGTGTCGTTTGAGATTGTTAGTTAGGTAGTTTATAAGTGTTTTGTGAGCTCAGTAAGAGACATAATAAACCTGTATAATCTGTGTAGTACGTGTTTTTCTCATACCCATCACACCTCCTCCTTCGAGCCACACAAATTTAATGCTGATGTAGCGCTCCCTCAGAACGCTTCATTACATTTGGCGCCCAACTGAAAAACCCACATTTTCAGGCTCTGGAGAGGTGTGTAGAGATCGTACGCAGATTTATTACATTACAGGCTACACATGTCACCAGTGTAGACGCTAATGTCTACTCCTGTTCCTGTCCAGTTAGATAGATTGAGAAAAAAGGATCTACACGTCTTAGCAGTTCAGCGAGGTCTTTCTGTTAGAGATCCAGTGACAAAGAAGGAATTCACCTGTATCCAGTTGAAAGAGAACCTTAGTCGGTTGTTAGCTAGCGAGATTGAAGAATTTGGTGAGAGTTCTCAGTCGCAGAAATTGTTAGAAACGGTGTTGTCTGTGGAGGAAGAATCTGAAACAGAATTCCAAGACGCCGTACCAGTGACGCCTATTTCAAGGAAAGAGACGTCGATTCCAGTTAAGATGACGGATTCGAAAGACGAAGTACACGCTGATAGGAGGTGCGAAATTAACCTACATAATTTGGTTAATAATTGGGATACATATATCGATACCTACAATGATCCGGTAGAATTTTTAGAGAGACTTGATGAATTGGTTACTTCGTGCGGCGTAAAACAGGAAAAACTTATTCCATTGCTACCGAGGTTTTTCGCAAGAGTACTTGCTGCAAAAATTAAGTGAAGAAATCCAGAAAAAACGACCACATTTGGCCAAGAAAAAAGTTTTGTTCCACCATGACAACGCACCTGCACACACGTCAATGGTTGCAGTCGCCAAACTCCATGAATTGCGGTTCGAATTGCTACCGCATCCACCCTATTCCCCGGATCTGGCCCCGTGTGACTTCCACTTATTCCCAAACCTGAAGAAATGGTTAGGTGGCCAGAGATTTTCATCAAATGAAGAAGTCATTGTTGCCGTGGACGAGTATTTTGAGGGGTTGGAGAAAACATTTTATCAAACTGGTGTAACGGCATTGGAGAAGCGCTGGACTAAATGCATCGAGGTAGAAGGAAACTACGTTGAGAAATAAATTTATTTTAAATAGATTATTAAAGTTTTTCTTTGTCGTTTCGGAAACTTATCAATCAGCCCTCGTATGTATTCAGATGTATACGTTGCCAAGCGCCTAAACCATCACAAATGGGGAAAGCAGGAGTGATGCATATCAAGAACGCATTGGAGCCATGGCAGACTGTGACAACGGACCTGATTGGTCCACTACCAAGATCTTCACAGGGATATTGTTGGATTATTGTGTTTCATGACAAATTCACTAAATGGAATGAGATACGCCCTCTAAGGACGGCAACAACGAAAACGGTATTAAAAGCACTAAAAGAATGTGTAGTGATGCGCTATGGAGCGCCAGAAACCTTACTCTCAGATAATGGGAAGCAGTTCACGAGCAAGCAGTTCTCGGAAGAACTAAAAAAGTACGGCATTAATCATCATTTAACAGCGCCTTATTCACCAAGCGGAAATCCAACGGAGAGAGTAAACAGGACGTTGGAAGTCATGATATCGTCATACATATCAGACAACCATAAGAAATGGGACGAGTACCTGAGTTGTGTTTCGCATTGAATTCGTCCAGACAAGAATCAACTAGATTTACTCCCGCCTTTTTGATGTTTGGTAGGGAGTTAAGAGTCCCAGGTGATAGAAATAGTTTTCCAGTACCAGCTTTGAGCGAGAAAAATAAGATTAGTGAGGTGTATGGTAAGAATACATCAGACTAGGGCATCGACAGACCAGAAACGACATTTTGACAGACCGAAAAGAGATTGGAAGCCGAATATGGGAGATTTAGTGTTGAAAAGAGATTTCCCCTTGTCAAACGCCAGTAAAAATTATTGTGCTAAGTTAGCACCCAAATTTGTAGGACCGTACAAGATAATTGCACAAAAGTCACCAGTAATATTTCAAAGGAAGCAAGTAACGGCACATGTAAAAGATATAAAGATGTACCATAGTTAGGAACGAGAAAAAAAAAAAAAACGTGCCGGGCGGACGGAATGGGAAAAGATATGCGCCCATTGTGTAGGGATTAGACGCAAAGAAACAGTGTTCGGGTACAGGTTGCGGTGGTTCAGGTCCGTGGTGTAATGTTAGCAATTTCGGTAAATAGTTAAAAAAGAAACTAAGTAAAAAAAACAGTAATAGTGAAAAATAAAGACGAGGTTTTCGTAAATAAAAAAATAAAACACAAATCATGTCGGGTACGTGGTCCGAAAGCCCGAGTAACCAGACCATAAAACGTCAAACAAAAAAAAACATTGAGTGAGTGTCGCAATCGCAAGCAAGAGGATATAAAAGGGCCATGACAAAGCAATTATCTTTCTTTATGACATTCAACTCTGGTCCAACGCAGACCCAGCAAAGGGAAAAAAACACGAAATGGAGGCAGAGCTTGCACCGGAAGAGGTTGTCGATTTGGCGGGTTCTGACACGTTGTCAATTCCGGACCTGGAGCTGTTAGATCGGGACTTGGAGGCATTCTTGGCAAACCTGGGGAGTGGGCGCGACCAGGAACCAGACCCTGTGCCGGTACCGGTGTACGAGCCAGTCCCGGCACCGATTCCTGCCCGAGAACCAGCATTCGAGTACGAACCCATCTCGGATGCAGAGGAGCCGAGAGAGGAGGTGTTGGCGCCGTTGCGGGAGCGTTCGGACGTCCTGCTGAAAAGCTGGGCATCGCCGTCGGGGGAGGTGACGTGGCGTGCCTACGACGTAAGGCAAGTACAGCAGGCGTCCGGACAGTTCTCGCAGGCGGCGCCAGCAGCGGTTGGTCCTCCAGGGGGAGATGTGGTGCCATGGAGGCAGGGGCGGGAGCGGCAAGTGGCCGGAGCAGTGCAGCCGTGGAGGGGGCCGGTCGTGACCTGCGAGGTGCAGCCGGGCGTCCAGGTAGAGGCCGCATCAGGCGAACAATATGTGACGGTGCACCTACCGATGTCGGTGGTGGCGCCGTACATCTTCGCCCAGCTGAATCCAGGGCAGGGCGCAGGCATGCCACAACCAGGAGGCCGGGCCCCCTACAGGCGAAGGGCCGCCAGGAGAAGAAGAACCGGTCATCCAACGGCACCTTATTAAGTTGAGTGAGCCGTCTATTTTTATTTTTCTTTATTTTCTTCATTCTTTTTTATTATATACAAAATTTTGTTTAAAATCATTAGGCTGTGAACAAAATTATTTAAGTTACCTCTCTTTATTAAAAGTATTGATAGTCCAGTTAAATATACCAGTTTATTTTAAATTAACTTAAGTTACCAGTTATTATTTACTGCTATGTCGGTTATTCCAGGAAAAAGGGGTAAATAAATATTTATACAGTTCCAGAAACCTGTGATATAGGTATAAAGATGATGTACATTGTGTTTACAAGGCTCATAGCTTTAACCAGTCCAGGGCGTCCAGGTAGAGGCCGCATCAGGCGAACAATATGTGACGGTGCACCTACCGATGTCGGTGGTGGCGCCGTACATCTTCGTCCAGCTGAATCCAGGGCAGGGCGCAGGCATGCCACAACCAGGAGGCCGGGCCCCCTACAGGCGAAGGGCCGCCAGGAGAAGAAGAACCGGTCATCCAACGGCACCTTATTAAGTTGAGTGAGCCGTCTATTTTTATTTTTATTTATTTTCTTCATTCTTTTTTATTATATACAAAATTTAGTTTAAAATCATTAGGCTGTGAACAAAATTATTTAAGTTACCTCTCTTTATTAAAAGTATTGATAGTCCAGTTAAATGTACCAGTTTATTTTAAATTAACTTAAGTTACCAGTTATTATTTACTGCTATGTCGGTTATTCCAGGAAAAGGGGGTAAATACATTTATACAGTTCCAGAAACCTGTGATATAGGTATAAAGATGATGTACATTGTGTTCACAAGGCTCATAGCTTTAACCAGTCCAGTAGGAGTATAGTACTTTAGGAAGCTAGTCATAGTTTAAGAGGAAAGTAAAATAAGGGAAAAAAAAAGACTGAACATAGATAGTAGAAAGAAATGTATGTATATAAAAACATTGTTCAAACGAACAAGCCAGTTTGGTATCAAGCAAGAAGATTGTATGTCCTAGCCTAATGCGACCACCCCTGACAGTGGAAAATTTTATTGTTTTTGTATTTCTTTGTACTCTGGGGATTTTTCCTGTTCCAGCAAAAATTTCGTGAAGAAGGGGGAGAATGTGATGAGTCATCCTGTGAGAGCAAGGCGGCGGCGCGTGAGGCGGGCTGCGGGCGGTAGAGGCGCACGCATATAAGGAGCCACACGGCGGCCGACCGGAGAGTCTCGATCCGGCCAGCATCGCGCGCGCACTCATCTCCTGCCCTGACCTGAGATAACCCGCGGAAGTACCTTTGCTCTATTTAACCCGAATTAGTGGTAATTCATATAGTGTGCCATTTGACAATTGGATTGCAGTGTTTGGGATTTACTTAAGGTAATAGGGACCCCAGGGCGTGCAGTTAACTTGTCATTAATAATTAGCTGTGTTTCGGTGAGTACGTTATCTACCTGTCTTATGGTGTGCTCCGGTAATTGACATACCTGGTATTATTGGATTGCCCCCGTCAGTGGCTTTCCATGGGATTTGGCTTGCCTCCGTAAGAGGCCTTACACAGCCACCGTTGCCCCGGTTAGCGGCTTTTGGAAAAATAGACTCTAGTCCGGCTGCCCCCATGAGAGGCGATTGAAGTTCGTTCAACTCGAACAGCCGTTGGCCCGTCAGCTAGTGCACCATAACACAGTACCAGTAACGCTACCAGTACCAGTCCAGTCCTGCTTTATATGTGATCTTGCACAATTCCATCACGCACTGGGTGATTTCATCCCGCTTATTATAACCACGCATTCACACCTGTATCCGCCTGTCTGTTGCGTCTGTCCCCTCGGAGGGATTAGACTACCTGTCGTATATAACCAGTATACTCCAGCAGTGGTCCTCGGTGCCCACGTATACCATAACCCATGTTTGCCTGACCATTAGTGTTACATAACTGCACCCGCCTCCGCCGCACACGTTCGCTAGTCCTAGGCGCTCTCATGCTCTCCCGCTTCCTGTGCATAATTGGCTCGTTCGTCGCTCCCGGCTCCGTTTCAGCGACTTTCCCTTGCCGGCTGGCGGTGTCGTTGGAGATTGTTAGTTAGGTAGTTTATAAGTGTTTTGTGAGCTCAGTAAGAGACATAATAAACCTGTATAATCTGTGTAGTACGTGTTTCTCTCATACCCACCACACCTCCTCCTTCGAGCCACACAAATTTAATGCTGATGTAGCGCTCCCTCAGAACGCTTCATTACATTTGGCGCCCAACTGAAAAACCCACATTTTCAGGCTTTGGAGAGGTGTGTAGAGATCGTACGCAGATTTATTACATTACAGGCTATCCATGTCACCAATGTAAATTATTAGCTTAAGACTTAAATGTATTAAATAAATAAAAAAAATGATATTAATTCCAGTGCAATTGAAGCTATTGAAAGAAAGCCAAAAGAAAGTGACATCAATGCTACACCTTTGAGTAGAGTAAATTTATTGAGAAAGAAGAAGGCATCTCCTCTTGATTCTAACGACAATGAGAAGCCACTGCGAAAAGATAAAACTAATGCAGCTTTTCTTAAGCTTGCAGAACAGAAGCTAGATCTTGTTTTGATACAAAAAAGTATCATGGAAAAAGAGCTTCAAATCAAGGAATTGGATCTTCAAGATAAAATTAAAGAAAACAAACACAAAGAGCTTACGAGAAAAGGAACTTTTATTAATGGATATGAAAATAAACAATATGGAATATTTTTTTATTTCCTTGCTTATAACCTGAAAAAGAAAATTATAATTACAGTTGTAAAATTAAACAGGGAGGTGGTTAT
This sequence comes from Carpatolechia fugitivella, assembly GCA_951230895.1. Taxonomy (NCBI): domain Eukaryota; kingdom Metazoa; phylum Arthropoda; class Insecta; order Lepidoptera; family Gelechiidae; genus Carpatolechia; species Carpatolechia fugitivella. The sequence continues at coordinate 14,873,858 of OX579654.1, read as the reverse complement.
TTTATCAAGAAATAATTTATGTACCTCGCAAAATATTTATTAATAAATACAGTTCGTTCAAAACTGCGTGTTGTTGTTCCTACTGATAGCGAATTAGACGTTCCGGGTACTTAATGATAGATAACTAAAATTGGGGATTTAGCATAGTAAAATTACTGCTTGAGGGGCTCGAGCTTACCCTTAATTCAATATCTGCTTATAAATTCAAAATTTCTAATAAAACTATGCATTTCAAATCCCTCATTTTATAATCACTATTCACTGGAAAGTTTTGAGAAGAAAGTAGTGTAAATCGCAATTTTTTCCTGACTATCCAGACAGCTTCTTGATTTCACTGACTTTTCCTGACCACCTTGAGCTTTCCTGACTTTCCAGAAAGTGGAAACCCTGATTATGTTTATTACTGGTTTTCTGAAACATCTAACGTATTGTTTTCCAACTGGGTATATAATTGACTTTGCTGAAAGATTGCAGAGTCAGAATTACTTCCATGAGATCTGTTCGGAACCAATAGAGGTTTTTGTGATGGCAACCCTTATCGATAAAGAGATACTGATTCAGAACGCGATTACGGGTGCTTTGAATGATTTTAGCGCGTTTCGGAACGCAGGTTAACTGCCACCTTTGGTCCTTGACGTTCGGAATCAAGGGCTCGGTTTTGGTTAGGGTAAAAAATGTAATCCTCGAGAATCGATTCGGCATCGTGTGATATTCTCGTATGAAGGGGCTGCTCCCCACGTGCCGCATGTTAAAGGCATCGGTGCCCACGGTCAGCGTTAAATTTAGTGAAAAGTGATAAAATTTCGGCTGTACCGAAAAACATAACCTTAAAACTCGCCGCGTGGGGCTCGTGGCCAAGTGACATAAGTGAATTGGAGTACGAGGAGGAGAGCTGCATGAGCGCGAACAAGGTCGTAGCTTCACCTCATAGTGTTACACCATAGTACGGCTCCATGTCCGAACAAAAGTCAGTTTTATGGTCCCATCCTGAAGAAAGCATGAAAATTGGCATGAATGTAGCTGTCATGTATGTGCTTCAATGCAGATATGGAAGCATGTCGAAAAAATATTTTTCCCCCCATTCCCCCCCTTTTTATGTGCCAAATCGTGTTTTTTTTTTTTAATTTTTATGAAAACTGGTACAGCTATCAGAAAACTGTCAAAGATCAATATGTTCCCTATGAAATTCTCTACAATATTGTCATTGGACGTATGTTGATAGAACTTATAGTTTACAAAATATCTACATGTAACTTTAAAGTTTGTTTAAAAACACCAAACTTTTTACTAAAGATAGTACTATACGCGTACTAAATACCTAAAATAGCTGCGCGTAACCGCGTGACACAATATTTAGGTATCAGCAGAGCTATGGCATAGATCAGATAATTGTACTACGTTACGTACAGATACTTCATTCTCATACAAACAGCCGCCTGACCTTGAAACGCGCGCGTCGGCGCTCGGACACTCGAGGGTTGCTGACAATTATACAGGAGATATATTTTCATTGCATCTTTGACTCTTACAACCATTTACGGCACAATAATTACACATAGAAATTACGTCTTGGCATATTGCAAACGAAAGCGCGCGCGATTTGCGCGGGAAATGTTACGACGTGCCCACGAGAACAACTATGAGATTTGTATCGCATACGATCGCGCAGTTTTTACTATGGCGCAGCGGGCGGTTTAAATTTAAACTCGCGACCTTGAGCAAGAGTGACGAAGCCCTGGCTATGGCGACAGTAGGGGCATGTAGGGGCGCGGGGCGGTGGAGTGGGGCTTTGCCTGCTCGGCCCGACGACGAGCGAAGTGACGCGGTGACGCGACGACCAGTCCGTCCGCTTCGTCTGAGCTTCGTGGATGTGCGTTGCGTCACCGCCCCGCCGCCGGTGTCGCGAGTTGTGAATTCCGAGTACCTACATTGAAGTATTTTAGAAGTGTGAGAGAGTGTTAACTGAAGAGGTAAGTAAATCCAGACTTTATTACTTCGTCATTAATTCAATTAGGCCACAGCGCGCGTACTTAGACCTAATCGGATCGTTGTTAGAATATGACTAACTTTACACTTAGCAACACTCTAATCTATACTAATCCATACTAATAATATTATAAATGCTATAGTGTGTTTGTGTATATGTTTGTTTGTCTTTCTTTCACGTCACAACGGAGCGATATTATGTATTAATTTTGCTTTGTGAAAATAGTTTTTCTTTGTGAACTGGAGGGTGACATACCTACTACTTTTTATTGCGGTAAAACATCTTACTCCCACGCGCGGAAAAATCTGTATGGTCACAGCCGGAGACGCAGGGTGGAGAGCTAGTACATACTTGTAATATTAAAAAAAAGTTTATTTAAAAAACATGATCTTTTTATTATTATGAAGCTACTATATAGGCCTGGCCAACACGTACAACTAATCACCGTATTCACCTTACAATCACCGTAATCATCTTATTACAAGCTATTTATTTCTCTATCCCGATTAGCGATCACTCTTCATGCTAGCGAGCGACAAACCGAGAAGTGAATCTGTTTTTAAAAGTCAGAATTTATATATTTTGAGTATGAATCTTAAGTGTTATTATTTTTATTTTCAGTTATTACTGAATGAAAACTTACAATGGCAATTTTGGAGGAAGAAACTGACTGGAACAAGTGCTTATATTGTCAACAAGACACGGGTGATCCGCTTGTTTGCCCTGCGATGTCCAAAAGGGCAGATGTAGGAGCTGGCTATATAAGTCTGGCCGAAAATGCTTCGACATTAAATGAGTTTGGCAAGATACCTGAAGATGTCGTAAGGAGACTCAAAGAAGGTGGTACATTCTTGGAAACACTGAAATCCAAACAAGCAAAATTTCACAAAAGATGTCGTGCTAATTATAATAAGACTACCATTGACCGGATGAAAAAAACCATCTCTAAAGTGGAGAATACATCGACGGGCGACGCACCATGTACCTCAAGCCGCCTGCCAAGGGCTACAGGCTCCAAAGTAGTTAAAGCTTGTTTTTTCTGCAATAATCCTGAGACTGATAAGGAAACCCTCCATACTGTCGTAACAAAAGAGATCAAAAACGTTTTCGAGATGGAGCAACTACACTTGATCGACAGGATTTATTAGTGAAAATGGCAACGAAAGACTTAGTGGCTCAGGAAGCGTCGTATCATAAGAACTGTCTTACACTTTTTTACAACGAAGTTAGATCTAATAAAAGTAAGACTAAAGAAACGGAATGTGAACCTGATTTTATAAAGCTTGCATTTACAGAACTTGTGATGTATATGGAGTCTAGCTCAGAAAATATTTTCAAACTGTCTGAATTAAGAAAGATAATCAATGATAGACTTAAACAACTGCAGGGAGATGAAGCATTGTCCATTTCATCGCATCGTCTACAAGAGAGGCTATTGAAACACTTTCCTGACCTTCGATGTTATTCGGATCCACCTAAGCCAACTTTTCTTGCTTTTGAGCAAGATGTTGGTAGGATTGTTCGTTCTGCAGTAGATCATGAAGCTAACAACCATTTCATGGACATGGCGAACGTTGCTAATCAAAGATGTTCCAGAAATTCCGCTTTCACTGTTAACGCTTATAAAAATGCTTCTTCACGGACCAAGCATCATAGACCAGAGTGAAGATGTAGGATTAGTTGCTGCGAATTCGATAGCTCAACTCGTTATGTTCAATGCAACAAGAGTCTTGGAATGCTCGAAACAAGTCTCTGAAGCTGCATGTCAACTTTACGAAGACGAAGGGGTTGTTTCTCCTATAGCTTTGCAAAAAAATGTGTTTTCTACAGCTGCTTTTGACAATATTGATTATAATCCGTCATCTGTCACAGCCGAAGGTGCTCTTCATGGAACATCAATCAGCATTGTTCAGCATCTTGATCACGACTCAGAAAGATTACCTCGTCGAATGCTCCCAATATCAAAACCTGGTCCCTCTTCATCACTTCGGGTTAAACCATTACCAACTTTTTACACTAAAGTTGCTCCCTACAGTCTCAAGAAAAAGGAACCAAGGATTCCTCCCGTTCCTGAAAATTGTTCGTTTGATCTGACTGTAGATCTGAATGCTGAAAAACGGATCGAAGAGGCATGGCTTGAGCGAGTTCGAGATACTATAGATAGAACAGAACCCAGAATCTATTTCATGGGCTGCCTATCACGCATGTCAACAGGCAAGTGAACAGAAAGGATTGTCGCGTTCTGTCCTTTTGCCCCTTCTTCCAGATCCTACACATTCAATAGCTGTTGTCAAACATATCATTAATAACGTGCAAAAAACCATTACGTCTTTAAACCTAAATCAAGCAGCAGTCATTGCTATGGATCAACCTCTATACGCTCTTGGAAAGATCTTCCAATGGAACAATCAGGAGCAGTTTGGAGAAAAAAAACATTGTTCTCATGATGGGTGCTTTTCACACAGAAATGAACTTTATGACGTTGATTGGTGATTTATTAGGAAAATCTGGAATAATATCAGCCTTGACACGTGCTGAAGTGTGTGGCGAGGGAAAGGCTCAGTCATTTTTAAAAGCCTCGCATCCGAGACGAGCCCGATACGTTCACGAAGTACTCTCTGCTGCATTACATATTCTTTCTGTGCGCGCCTATGATACATACAAAATTGAAAACCCAGAAACGCACTCTGACTTTGAGACATGGAAACAACAACAATCGATAGATTCCGCTGCGTTTCACTTCTGGAATATGATTCTCAGTTTAAAAGTGTTGAGAGCTACTTTTGTGCGCTCTATCCGTACATCAAACTTTGACCTATACCTTCGGGCCTTAAAGTCGATGGCTCCATGGTTTTTCGCTATTGATCATACCAATTATGCTCGATGGATATCAGTGCATATTCGTGATATGGAACTACTGCCAATTGTTGCCCCTGAGGTATACCATGCATTCTGTTCTGGAAAATTTACAGTCAAAAAGTCCAATGCGCGGTTTTCCTCGATTGCACTTGACCAAGGCCACGAACAGGAAAACAAATTAGTAAAGAGCACAGGAGGAGCAGTGGGACTTACAGAAGATGCAGCTGCGTTAAGACGCTGGATGATTGCTGGGCCTGAGATAGCTTCTATGCTGAGAGAATTCGAGACATCACACGACAATCATAATGAAGATAAGGAAAATATTGAAAAAATTCACCACGAAGAATCAAAGAGCCATCAAAAAAGGTTCCAGAAACATGTTGAAGCTCTTGTCTTCACACTTTCGGAGAATGATAACCTACTATTGGATGATAAATTACAGACTGTAGATACTCGGATTATAGTTGAAAAAGATGGTGAAGCACAAATGCGATCATTAACAAGTCTCGGAAATACACAATTCACTAAATTTGTGGAACAACGAATTATTTCAAATAATGTTTCTATCTTCGACCCTATCAAGAAAAACAATATCAACATATTTGGAGGTAAAGCTTCTTGTAAATTAAAGCAAGCCACTAAACTGTCGATAGCGAAAAGCGACGCCGCCTTATTCTCAAAACTGTACATCGCCTGTCAGCATAGGCAAGGGGATATAGATGACTTTTTCAAACATGAAAACCAACCCTTTCCTCCGTCCCTCTCTGAGACAGGAAATATAAGATATGTGGCTAAATCGGAACTACTGAAATGTTTTGAAGACAAATATGAAGACGAAGAAGATGAAGAGGAAAATGAAAGTACTGTCACTGAGTCATTTAACGAAGATCCCGTAGACTGCACTTCATCGTTTCTAGATGGGCCTGCTGTAGTTCAAATGATAAGACCGGGCACTAACGTTACATTTGACGATTATCGCAAAACATTTATTAATTATGTTACGAACCAGAATGGAAATCGAGTTGATGTCGTTTTTGATGCTTATCATGAAGACAGTCTGCTTATCATGAAGACAATCAACACTTGAGACTGGCCACTTGGAATGTAAGGGGTTTCAAGAGACCGGGAAAGCTGGAAAACGCTATCTATGAAATGAAAAGACTTAAATTAGACATATTAGGTGTTAGTGAAATCAAATTAGCCGATAATGGCAAAGATCATAGACATGATGCTATACTCTACTATTCGGGCAAACCTAATACTGCGAAAGACCACTATCATGGAGTGGGTATCCTCGTCAAAAAAGAGTTAAATAAGTACATTACCAACTTCGTTCCCGTATCAGATCGTTGTATACTCCTACAATTCAACTGCAAACCTTTCAAACTTAACATCATCCAAGTCTATGCCCCCACATCAAAGAGCTCTGATGAAGAATTAGAGAGTTTCTACAGACAATTAGATGACACCATGAGAGGTATAAAATCACAAGAAGTCACAGTGGTAATCGGTGATATGAACGCCAAAATAGGGAAAGGAAGTGTCGGGAAAACGGTCGGCGAATATGGTCTAGGTGACAGGAATGAAAGAGGCGATCGACTACTCGAATTCTGTATAGAGAAAGACCTCATAATCACAAACACGTGGTTTAAGCACCATCCACGCAGACTATACACTTGGGTTTCACCTATGGATAAACCTGGCCACATAGTCCGAAACCAAATCGACTATATTATGATCAAATCACGCTTTAGAAACTCAATAACAAATGTTAAAACCTATCCTGGTGCAGACATCGGTTCTGACCATATACCACTGGTTGCAAACTTCAACATCAAGCTAAAAACCCTAAACAAGTCAAACACGAAATCACATAAAATTGACATTGACAAGCTGAAAGAAAAACCATTCAAAGTGACAACAACAGCCGTTCTGAATAATGAGCTTGCAAGAATAACATCTTTAGGCGAATGCACAGAGGACATAGAAACAACTTGGCACACCTTAAAAACATCTATAGTTAACACAGCTGAAAAATGCTTGGGACGTTACAAAAGGAGGACAGGACATGAATGGATTACAGACAATATATTAGAACTCATGGACAAAAGAAGAGAAATAAAAAAATCTAATAATAAAGAAAAATACAAGGAAATAGATAACATTATCAGAAATGAAATTAGACGGGAAAGAGACAAAAATCTGGAAAATAAATGTGTGGAAATCGAGAATCTACAAAAGAAACACGACAGTTTTAATATGCACAAAAAGATAAAGGAATTTACAAAAACAGATAGAAAACCGATTACCGGAAATTTAGTGAATGAGAAAAATGAAATAGTGATAGATAAATTGGAACAATGTGAAGTATGGGAACAATATATAAAGAAACTCTTTGAGGACGGAAGACCGGAAATGATAGTTGCAGAAGCGGAAGAAGAAACTTCTAGATCAGGGCCAACGATTATTAAATCTGAACTGACTAAAGCTATACATTGCATGAGAAACGGTAAAGCGGTTGGCCCGGATGGAGTTTATGCAGAAATTTTTAAATTACTTGACGATAACAACATGAACTTGGTTTTAAAACTTTTTAATCTTATATACAAATCCGGACAAATGCCACAGGACTGGCTGAAGTCCACCTTCCTCCCCTTGCCTAAAATGGCCAACGCTAAAACATGTAACAACCATAGGCTTATCAGCTTAATGAGCCATGCGCTAAAAATATTCCTCAGGGTCATACACATGCGAATATACATTAAAATAGATGACTACATAGGAGAGACTCAATTTGGTTTTCGCAGTGGCCTCGGAACTAGGGAAGCCCTTGTAGCGATACAGGTATTAGTACAAAAATGTCTAGAACACCAAAAAGATGTATACGTATGTTTCATAGACTTCGAAAAAGCGTTTGATAATGTAAAACATTCGAAACTATTAGAAATTTTAGAAAAAACCGACATTGATACAAATGATAAACAAATAATAAGAAATTTATATTGGAACCAAACTGCCCACATCAAAATTGACAATCATCACACATCTAAAGACATGAAAATTCAAAAAGGTGTGAGGCAAGGATGTATTTTATCACCATTATTATTTAACATCTATTCGGAATTTATATTTAGAGAAGCATTTGATAATTTGGATATTGGAATCAAAGTTAACGGTAAATATATAAACAACTTAAGATATGCTGATGATACGGCTCTACTGGCAAACTCTATAGAAGATTTACGGTCTATTTTAGATAAACTTAATTTGGTGGTAGAAAATTACGGTTTGAAAATGAACATATCAAAAACTAAATTCATGAAAATTGGCAACCAGAGCAGGGAACCAGTAATTCTTAAAGTAAGTGGTCAACCAATAGAAACTGTCAAAAACTATAAGTATTTGGGATGTATGTTGAACTCCAGCTGGGAACCAGAGAAGGAAATTCGTATCAGAATAGAGATAGCCCGTAGATCTTTTATAAAAATGCAATCCTTATTTACAAACAGAGATATAAATTTAAAACTTCGTTGGCGCATGGTTCAGTGTTATGTGCTGTCAATCCTTTACTATGGAGCGGAGGCTTGGACGGTTAACAAGAAGATGAGTAACAAGTTGGATGCGTTCGAGATGTGGCTGTATAGAAGAATGCTAAAAATATCATGGCGTGATAAGATAACCAACTTGGAGGTACTTAATAGGATGAAAAAGAACCTGGAAGTAGTAACAACGCTCAAAAGGAGAAAGATTGCATACTACGGTCATATTTACCGGAATAACAAATACAGCATATTGCAAGAGATAATTGAGGGAAAAATTGAGGGCAAGAGGGGGAGAGGAAGGAGAAGAACGTCCTGGTACGACAATCTGAAAAGTTGGACCGGCATAGACAGAGCTATAGACTTAAGAAGGATGACAGAACATAGAGAGGAGTTTAGAGAGATGGTCGCCGACACCCGTTAGGGTATGGCACTGGAAGAAGAAGAAGATGAAGACAGTCTCAAGAATCATACACGGGAGAAGAGGGGTACAGGATTTCGTCAAAAAGTCACACCAGCAGGTAAATTACCTTAAAACTGGCAACAATTTCTTCGTTCGTCACAGAACAAAGTTGAACTTTTCAACTTCCTGGCTGATGGAATCCAGCAGGTTCAACATGCGAAAACTATTGTCGCAACCAAAGGGGAACAAGTTTTGTGTAACGATGCCACCGTAGATACGTCCTCCCTTAATTCAAAACAAGAAGAAGCTGATACCAGACTCTTCCTCCATGTTTCGCACGCCGTGCAGCATGGTCACACAGAAATATTAATTAGAACGGTTGATACAGATGTGGTGGTTGTAGCTATTGCCTTATACAGCGGGCTTAAAGAAATGGGTTTGAACAAATGTTGGATATCATTCGGAACAGGGAAAGCTTTACGTACTATTGCTATTCACCAACTCGTGAATAAACTCGGCCCAGAAAAATGCAGTGGCATGTTATTTTTCCACGCATTCACAGGGTGCGATACAGTATCTGGATTTTGTGGAAAGGGAAAGAAGTCCTTTTGGAAAACTTGGAATTCCTTCCCCGAAGTTACCAGAGTATTTGAAACCTTGTCACGACCTCAAAATGAAATTGAAACCTATCAATTAGATGCTTTGGCAAGATATGTTATTCTGACTTACGACAAAACTAGCGAGGTAGAAAACATTAACCAAGCTAGAAAAGCGTTATTCATCAAGGGACGGGCAATGGACAGGCTGCCACCAACACTCGGTGCTCTTGAGCAGCATACAAAGCGAGCTTATTTGCAAGCAGGATTGATCTGGGGTCAAAGTCTGATACCAAATCCTGAATATCCGAACTTTGAGAAATGGGGTTGGATGAAAGAAGACGGTATTTGGATTCCATTTTGGAGTACAAACAAAGAAACGTCATCATCTGTAAAGGAATTGACGAAGTGTTCATGCCGCAGCTGCATTAAAGGACGTCTGGTCTTCCCTGTACTGGTCTCTGTAAGTGTGGGGGAGATTCTTGTGATATGCATTGATATAAATATATATATGATTAAAACTGTAATTTACTGTGTTTTTAATAAATTGCTTGAAACCCTAGACCCTAGCTTAAAATCTGGAAAGGTAGTATTGTAAAAAGAAAAAAAAAGAGTACTTGAGTCAGACGCGGTAAGCTGTAACTCTGGAAATAATGCCTCTACGACTATGAAATAAGTGTCATTTTGTAGCTTAATGTGGTATATAACTTCTTCAGACTATTTTATCACCACTCTTGTCGTTTTCCTATAAATGGAGCAAGAAAGAAAAAAGTGTGCCTGTTTTTACAATTTCATAATACGTTGGTGGCTGTATACAGAAATATATTAATCTTACCACTATAAAATGTAGTATCGTTTTGTAGGTAATTTATCGACGATGATTTGGTCTCTGAAGAGTAAACTCCTCAGTCTTATGGTTTTTGTAGAAAATTCAAAAAACCAGAATGAGGGAGATAAAAAGGGGGGGGGGGGAGTGGGGGGAAAAATTATTTCTTGAAGTGCTTCCATATCTACATTGAAGCACATATATGACAGCTACATTCATGCCAAGTTTCATGCTTTCTTCAGGATGGGACCGTATTTTAAGTTAAGGACTCGTACTACCATACCCACCCCATCCTTATTTCCCTTGTTCCTGAAGCACTGGCCGTCGCCAGCTCGCTCACGTCGGATCACAAGGTATTGTATTGTAGTTCTTTGTAATTATTAGTCGCCCGCCGCGTATCGTATCGTATGCTATTTTATTTACTATTTGGCCCGGCTGAATATTGCACAAGATCCTTCATGAATATATGTAAAATTATAGTTAGAATCACACATTGCTAATAAAAATACTTCTTGTAATTAAAATATAATGATCCGTTCTGTCCTGGTTGTATCACGCGTACATGCTTTCCATCTATTGTGCCAATACAATTGGAAAGTGTGCGTGAGCAAAAAATTTATCAGAATTACGATGATCTCCACATTTCATCCCCTGCAGATTGGAACCATCAGCAGCACCTACAACCGCATGCAAGTCTTCAAGCCTGCTATAGTCTTGGACTATAATAAATCTTTGGGGGGTGTCGACCGGAAGGATCAGTTTTTTGCTAGACAGCCTCTCGAGAGGCAGAAATCAAAGGTGTGTGGTACAAGAAGCTGTTCAGGCGTTTATATAACGCAGCTGTCTTTAACTGCTTTAACTTGGAGCTTCTTGGTATGAATTCAAATTCAAAAAAGAAGATTTCTGAGTCCTGCCTCCTGACCCAGGTAGCAATTTTACGTCATGGCGACGTCCATTTTTCGTCATTTTCGACGTAAATGACGTCGTAAAATACGTCCCACAGACGTACAAAATGACGGCCTAATGTCACAGCCTAGCGACGTCACTGAAGACGTTTAAAGGACGTCCTATGATGACGTTTATTAGAACCAATTAAGACACGTAATATTTACGTCTCCAGACGTTATTTGGAGACGTTATTTGGACACGTTAATATGACACGTACAATATGTTACGTCATATGAACGTCTCCAGATAACGTCATATGGACGTCTCCAGATAACGTCATTTGGACGTCTCCAGATAACGTCATTTGGACGTCTCCAGATAACGTCATTTGGACGTCTCCAGATAACGTCATTTGGAAGTCTCCAGATAACGTCATTTAGACGTCTCCAGATAGCGTCATATGGACATCTCCAGATAACGTCACAGTAACGTCTCCAGATAACGTCACAGTAACGTCTCCAGATAACGTTACATTAACGTCTCCAGATAACGTCACAGTAACGTCTCCAGATAACGTCACAGTAACGTCTCCAGATAACGTCACAGTAACGTCTCCAGATAACGTCACAGTAACGTCTCCAGATAACGTCACAGTAATCTAACCACCATTTCAAAGTAAAAATCTTTGAAATGGTGTTCTAAATGTTTGGCATAATATTGTGTCATTATTCTCTTCGCTATCCATAAAATCTCGTCATCATGGTTACCCTACTTGTTAAGTTTGTTTATTGAAAAATGATGAAAGTATTAGAAAAGAACATATTTAACATGACTGCATACTAAAATTATGATAAGTTTGACGATTTTTGCCATTAAATTATGATTCTAAACAGGTAAATACATGAGTATTGAGAAATATTATAAATAACGTAAATATACACTTGCCTGTGAAATTTTATCCAGAATTTGGTTTCCAAACACTTCTGCAATTTTGCACAATACAATACATTCTTGATATTCGGAAAATATTCAGGAAATACGCAACGACGTTAGCATAAATATTCGATGTGACGCAATTTTTTGACACATCAGCCATATTGACAAACTGAGTGCTGCCATAATTTTATCATGGTAACTACCCATAATCAGGGATTGTGATTTTTTGAATGATTGGCTCAGATACTTAATTTATTTAGCACAAAATAATAATATGGAGTTTTCTTTCAATTCTCATAGAACATAATAGATGGCGCTGGACAAATTTCTCCATAACTTTTTACAGTCTAAAAACACTTTTATAACATTGAAATAGTTTATATTCATCACAGTATGTATTTGTTAATATAAAAAAAATACATTAGGAAGGCTCAATCGTATTTTTTAAAAGTAAGGTTATGTTATCGAATAAAGCGGATCTATAAAATTTAATGCAAAATGTATGGTTGCAGTTGAATACAGTTGAAAAAATCATTGCCAACTATATTGCAAACTTAAACCAAACTTAACCTTACCTTTTTTAAATACGAACGAGACTTTTTAAACTACTTTTTTGAAGTGAAACTTCTTTAGGCACGTTGAGAGTAAAATTTCAAGGTCGCGAGACGGAAATACGTCAAGAATGGCAACGGAAGTGATCGAAAGAAGTTGTCAAAAAAAGTTTTTGAAGTGAACTTGTGTGAAAGAGTGAATTTTGGATTATGCAGTCGAAGTCGAGTTGAATTGTGAAGTCGAAGCATGGGTCGAAGTGAAAGTCGATCTGACAGGTGACAGATTACATGTGACAGGTGACAGATGACATGTGACAGGTGACAGGTGACAGGCGGACGGACGGACAACCGAGTGATCCTATAAGGGTTCCTTTTTTCCTTTTGAGGTACGGAACCCTAAAAATTTGGTGTTGTCAATTGAAATAACTTAAGTTAGATTTCAAGAGTTTTCTGTCGCAGTCAGTATACTTATTTGACAATCAAACAGATTTTTATCAATCATTCTTGCCAAAGAAGTTTCACTTCTGACACGTTTGCTAAGCACACACGCTATTTTTTTTAAATAGAAAGCCGAGCTGGTTCTTAGCTACACGGTCACGCTCTACTCCCTGTTTTTTACATTTTAAATTTAATTTATCTTTATGCATGTACCTAGTTAGTAAAATAAGTTGCAAATTGCTTCCTTTTTTAATCTGATTGTTAAACGCTTCTGAATATTGTTGTTGGCAATTCCGAATATTGTTGTTGGCAACGGCAGCAAACTCATGTACAAAAACTAACCTTTTGCACAGAATGCATAGTAGCCTTGGGAAAACTTCGTATTAACAATGGCAATACCAAGTGAGGTGTGAGAGTGGTAGAAAACATAAGTAAAGGAGAATGAACTTGTCTTCAGTCATCAGTAATAGACGAAATCTCCAGTGTTTTATATAAGCTTCTTGATAGAAAATGAAAGCGCCCACAACACAGCCCGATAATTCGAGTACTATGCACGACATTATGTACTGTACGAGTACAATATGTACGATAATTCGAGGACATAATAGTAGGTACTGTAAGGAGCGGCCTCCTTGGAGCCTATTTGCTAGACGTGGGTTCGCATCGTGCTTTCTGAACGATTCGGTTGTTTGAAATATTTTCGAAGATCGAACAGTTTCACTTTTGTTTTCTGACTCTAAAAGCCTGCGGGCTCGTGAAAGGACGTGTATTTATATTATTCTGAAATATCTAAAAGAAATACTAATATCTAAAATACAAGTTTTATAATTCTAAATTGGAGTGTTTCCTTTGAGTTAGGGCTCCAGATTATCAGTGTACCTACCTACTGTTATAATAGTAGGTATCATTACAGTTCATATGTTTGATTTCATCGCGTGATGGCCCGCGTCTCCCTAAACGAGGCGTTATACAATTAACTAACCATTTGAATATTTTTTAAAGCAAATAATAGGAATTTTTTGAACCAAAATTGAACCATTTACATATCATCATTACCATCAACACGAAATAAATGGTAATGACGCTAATGGTAATGACGAATATGACTATTTATATATTTTTTAACTAATTACCACGCTGCAAAAAGCACAACAAGCCGTTGTTATGTTATTGTACATACAACACAGAAGCTGGTATATTTTGATATTATATAGTTTTGGTGCTTACCTGATTTTCACTGTTAGGCTCTTTTTCCACTACTCCGGTCCGGTACACGATAATTTCCAATCCGATTTAGAAATCACACTACTATACTCGCTTTTCCACTACCCCGGTATCCGGTTTTTATCGATCCGGTAATTTGTCAAACCGTTGGTATTTTATCGGTCCCAAGTGACAGACGTACAAAAACAATGCATGCTTTTGCATTACCTGTCCGGTCCGGCTATTTCACGATTGAATGCAGGACACATTTTGGATGGGACAAACTAGATTCGGTACTGAATTCTACCACGTCCGACGAGATAATGAAATTTTACTGTCCGTTTTTTACTGGATAGGTGGAAGAGCGTTGACCGGTCTTTCGATATTTTTCTGAAGGCTATTTCCGACATCCGACGACGGACCGGAGTAGTGGAAAAAGATGGTGATGATGCAAATATTTGACAAAGTGTCTACAAGCAAATGTAAGTCGAAAAAATTGTAACTTCCGCGTAGATAAAATTGACGTGCGATCTGCTCCGCTTCGTAAGAGGGACCGAGGAAGGGAGGCATGGCATCTCGAGCGCGGTGTAGTATTAGAACTCCCGAGAAAAACAACTTTTGACGGTGCCGCGATGGTGTTGACGCTTTTCCGTGACAAAATTTCTTTTATTTATATATATATGTTATTCATCATCAAATCACTTAATTATTGATTATATTATTCTAGATAATGTGTTCGGAACCGATTTCGCGAGGCGTATCGCGGGTTAGCATGAGTGTATAGCTCGCTTTTACGTTAGTATTTTTTTTGTCGGGACGGTTTGGCAACACTCTATCTGTCACCGGTGTGAACCGCGGTCGGAGCGGAAAAATTGTGATAAGAAAAGAAAATCGGCATCTTGGTTAGAAAACCACTCAGCATATTGGCAAAACTGTGGTGCTGGTGTCTCGGGACATCCAGTACTTCGTTTGGCGGCGGCGCCGAGCTTGTTCGGCTTCTTTGACGTGAACTCAGCACTAACCCTGTTTTTTCCTCGTGTCCTTTCCTACACCAAATTATTTATTATATTTTCCCTTGACCGTATTCCTTAGTGCAACAATCCTCGACACGGAGACCTCGGTAAGTCGTAGATTGTAATACCATTGTTCTTCACGGCGCCGCGTATCGCGGCTGTTCCTTCAGGACACGGGTCCTGGAGTGAACATTATGGCAGCAGAGCGCGGTTAGGGAAGCGGTCGGATACCGTTCGGTGCGCGAAAACCAAATTTCGGTCGGGTTTTGTTACTTGGATTTCCATGATTCCATGTGCTTTGGCAAAATAACCTCAAAGGTTAGTTCTTACACCTAGTCAGCAGAAGTACTTAGGTAGGTTCGGGTTGCCTATCTGCTGAGCTAGGACTGGTCGTGTAGTGATAGGTATTATATTTCGGTCCACCTGGCTACATGGTTAGGTATTATTTAGGTATTTTTTGATTGTGTATTGGTCACTCTCGGTGCATACTCAATTAGTATTAAGATCCAGCGCTTCCACTGCTTAAAATAAACAATTATAATAACGGCAGCTTACCACAGCTATTTGGATAGTTGTGTGTAACGATTAGGGGATAGTAATTAAGTAATTCAATTTAAATAATTTGCGGCAGCGGGCTTACTACCTTTATCTTAGTATAACTGAGTGTAGCTAGCTGTAGGCACTTAGGATCTAATTTCTAGTGGCCTATAGGCCTGCTTATCAGCCTGTTTCATTGCTCATAAGCTTGATTATTAGTCACAGGGATTAGAATTAATATTTGTTTAATTTTAAGATATTTTAATGTTAATAAGTTGTTGTTGTTTACTCGGGCCTTGTGACTGTTCTTAATATTGTAGGAGCCAGTGGTGGCTTATTGAACAGCTAGGGATCACAACAGCAGCTTATTACCATAAGTAAATAATATTTAATATTAAATAACCAGTATTATTGTTATTTTTAATTGGTTTTTATTGTTTCTAATTTCTTTAAGTTTGCAATATTTGGATTGTATAGGACCTAGTGTACCTATAGTACGGATTATTAAGAGCAAGGTCATTAGACACCTGTTGTAACCCGCAAGTAACATGTCGGTCACGGTTATTAAGGCTAAGGTGAGCACGGAGCTCAGATGGTTCAGCTCGGCTCGGGCATTGATTGACCGAAGAGATAGGGATGCGGCCTTGCTTCACCGGGCACAACAGGTGACCACAAGGTTGGATGCGGTGTATGGCTTGCACACTGACCTTCTTGCATTAGGAATAGCGGTACCCGAGGGGGAATTGGTCAAGATCACCCAGGACGTGGAGCAGTGCCAGACGTATGCCGATGACATCACACAACGGGTGGCTGAAATTAATAAGGGCAAGTCATCGGGCTCACATCGCACTGGTTCGGGCTCTTCAGAAGGGGTTGTCTCACGCCTCCCCTCCATTGACTTGCCCATTTTCGACGGGGACTTGAACCAGTGGGTGAGCTTTATAAACATGTTTGACAGCCTGGTTCATCGTCGCGCGGACCTGTCAGGCTCCTACAAGATGGCTCAATTACGGGGGGCATTGAGGGGGGAGCCTAGTGACCTGGTGGGGCACCTGCCCATCACGGATGAAAATTACCAGGTCACTTATGAAATATTATTAGGGCGTTACCACAACCAACGGCGGTTGGTGGATGCACAACTGGCTAAGTTGTTTGCCATCCCTAAGGTGAGTCGGGCTTCAGATATCAGGACCGAGATCGTGAATCCAGTGACGGTGGCCATTAGGGCCTTGGAGAACCTGGGTTTGCCGGTGGACAAATGGTCCTATCTCCTCTTTTATATAGTTGCTGGGAGGCTGCCCGTCGACGTGCTCACGAGGTTTGAGCTTCAGGAGACCAGCAAGGAGGATCTGCCCACTCTTGAGGGCCTCCTAGCGTTCCTAGAAGCGGAGAGTCGTCGGGTAGAGAACATGACGCCCGCCCCCTCCTCTGGGTCACATAAGGGTTCGGGCTCTCAGAGAGGGGGGGGGAGGGGACCCAAGGCAGGACCTTCCCATCGGTTGGCGACGTTGGTGGCCGTTGCCGAGGGGCACCGTTGCCCTTACTGCAATGGGGACGGACATGGTGTGGCCCTTTGCTCTGCTTTCGTTGGACACCGGGTCCAACATCGTCGAAACATCGTGTCAAAGCGGGGGTGGTGCTTCTTCTGTTTCGGGCACCACATCGCGACGGAGTGCGCGGAACCGGAGCCGTGTACGTATTGTGGGGGTAAGCACCACCTCCTCTTGTGCTTAAACACGGTGGCGCCGGCTGGTCGGCACGACGGCGGGGGGGGTCAGTGGACACCTTCCGGGGGGCCACCCCGGGGTTCGCGCGCTGGTGCATCGGACGGCGGTGTGCGCGATGACAGGAGGGGTCAAGGGATCCCTGCCGGGGGACCACCCCGGGCAAATCGGACATGGGTGGAGCAGCGGCCGGGGCCGCAGTGGGCGAACCACCCCATCACTCCTCACGGGGGGAGAGGGTCTGGGAGGGGGCGAGAGGAAGGCAGGGGCGCTGCGGGCGGGTGTCAGCAGACACCGATGAGTTACGCCGGCGTGTCTAGGGTGTCAACCCGTGCGTCACCATGCCCGCAGGCCGGGCCCAGTAGGGGCCCGTCTCCCTCCTCGGAGCGGTTTTCCCCACCGCTGATGGAGCGGCCGCGTCTGGAACCGCTGCCTCCGGTGTTCGGGCCCTTTGGGCATAGGACCCGAACTTATATGTCGCGGAACGGACGCAGGGCGCCTTACGTGGGGTCGTGGGACCCACTGGCGCATTATGACCTGCCATCGCGTGGCGATGGTTCCCGCTAGGGACTCGCTGCCCACTCCAGTGTTGCCAACCCCCCAGAAACTGTTTTACTTCCCACAGCTTCTGTTCGGGTTTGGGGTTCGGATGGCAACACTGTGATGGCTCGCGCCCTGTTGGACTCGGGTGCACAGGGCAGTATTATGTCGAGTCATCTTGCAGCACGGTTGGGCAACCCTATAAAAAATTATCCTCATTCTATACGCGGGGTCGGGAACGTTAGGATTTCGGATATAATCGGCCAAACTACATTTATTTTCGCTCCGAGTTCTAACTCGCGCGTTCAATTTAAGGTTTCGGGTTTAGTGATGACTGAGGTGATCAGCCGGCACCCTCAGATTAAATTAAATAATTCTATTCGGGAATTAGTTCGGGACTTGCGGCTTGCAGACCCCAAGTTTGACATACCGGGGCCAGTAGACGTTCTGCTCGGAGTAGACGTATTGGGCAAGCTTTTATTACCGGGAAAACGGGTTCTTCAGTCCGGAGGTCTGGTTGCGGTGGACACTAAATTAGGTCACGTGGTGTTGGGCCCTACGGTTCATTCGGTCACCACGGGGGAATCGGGAAATATTTTAGTCGGGTCCACGCTCTCAGAGGTGATTCAACGGTTTTGGGAGATAGAGGAGCCGCCGACGGCTCACCGCATTGACCCGGATGAAGAAGAGTGCGAGTTTTTCTACCAGAACACAACTGGTCGTCTTATGTCTGGTCGGTTTTTACTTAGGCTTCCGTTTCGGGCGAACCGCCCACCGCTGGGCAGTTCACGGAAGGCGGCGGAATCGCGGCTCCTGTCAATGGAGCGTCGAATGAAGCGGGACACGGTGTTCCGACAGAAGTATGTGGAGTTCATGCGAGAGTATGAATCACTCGGGCACATGTCGGTTTCGGAGGTGGATTGGAGCATGACGGAACACTGCTTTCTTCCACATCATGCGGTATTGAAAACCCCGAACGGGAAGATTCGGGTCGTGTTCGACGGTTCGGTCACCACTTCTTCTGGTGTTTCGTTGAACCAGTGTCTTCACTCGGGGCCCAAACTCAACCGGGATATTTCGGATATTTTGACGAGCTTTCGCCGTCACCAGGTTGTTTTTGTAGCCGACATCCGGATGATGTTTCGGCAAACGGTAATCCACCCGGAGGATAGGAGATATCAGCTCATTTTGTGGCGGGAGAATTCGGATGAGCCCATCAAAATTTACGAGCTGAATACGAACACGTATGGGTTACGGTCTAGTCCATACTTAGCGATTCGCTCGTTACGGGAGCTAGCCTCTCGGGAAAGGCTACACTATCCTCGTGGGGCGGACATCTTGGAGCAGGACCTGTATGTCGATGACGTCTGTACGGGCGCCGACAGCGTGGAAGAAGCTTTGTCACGGAAAGAGGAATTGATTCGGCTTCTAAACAGGGGTGGGTACGAGTTGAGGAAGTGGCTATCCAACTCTCCTGAGCTATTGTCAGGGTTGCCTAGTGACTTCCAGCAGGACCCTCACCTGTTTGAGAATGTTGACAATCCTCACATGCTGTCGGTACTGGGTATCCAGTATCGGCCGGTCCAAGACGAGTTCACGTATCGGGTGGACTTGGAGAACCCGAAGGTGTGGACGAAGCGATCGGTACTCTCGACGGTAGCTCGGACCTTCGATCCTAACGGTTGGGTCGCACCCGTTACTTTCTCGCTAAAATGTTTCATGCAGCGACTGTGGTCTGCGGATTTGTCATGGGACGATCCGATTGCAGGGGACCTGTTACGGGATTGGGTGAGCTTCTTCTCGTCTCTCCCTGACATTAATCAGGTGTCGCTTCCTCGGAAGCTGGTTCCTGCGGGACATTACCGGGCGGCATTACACGGGTTTTGCGACGCTTCGGAACGGGGATATGCAGCTGTGGTATATTTACGGACGGTCTCTTCAACTGGGAGGGTTGATGTTCGGTTGGTGCTGGCCAAGAGTAAGGTGGCTCCACTTCGGACTCGTTTGACAATTCCGAAGCTTGAGTTGTCGGGAGCCACTCTGCTGGTCAAGCTGCTGAATCACACAGCTGCCAACTTACGGCCCGTCCTTAATTTGGACGATACGGTGTATGCCTGGACGGACAGCCAGATCGTGTTGTGCTGGCTGAAGGCTTCGGTACATACCCTTGAGGTATTTGTGGCTAACCGTGTCTCTCAGATCCAAGCGTCTGGAGTTCCCTTGACCTGGAGACACGTGCCGGGTGACCTAAACCCCGCCGATTGCGCTTCCCGCGGGTGTTTAGCGTCGGAAATAATAAACCATCATCTGTGGTGGGGTCCACGGTGGCTCACCATGCAGAGCTCTTCTTGGCCTCGCTCGGATGCGAGAGGTTGGACTGACCTTGTATCTGCACCGGTACGGGTCGAAGGAAGGAGAGCGGTCCAGGAACCGGACCTAGACCTGCTCATAAATCGGTACAGCTCCTTCGACAAACTGATCAAGGTCACGGCGTGGATGATGAGGTTCGCACGGAACTGTCGGTTGTCGGTCCCTCAGCGCGACATGTCGCCAATTGTGCGTCCCGCGGAACGGGAAGAGGCGTTGCTGAGGCTAGTCGGGGTGGTTCAGGCTGTCAGCTTTCAGTCTGAGCTGAAGGTCCTGAAAGGCGAACACCCTAGACTACGGGGAGCCATTGCTCGCCTCAATCCTTTCATTGACGACAAGGGGTTGATTCGCGTGGGAGGCCGGCTGAGAAACTCGGACTTACCTTACTCGGCTCGTCATCCACTCTTACTGCCCAAGAAGAGTCAATTGGTCGATTTGTTAGTGATGGATCGGCATATCACTAACTCGCATGCCGGGTGCAACGCGTTGTTGGGATCTCTTCAAAGAGAATTTTGGGTTTTATCAGGACGTCGTACGGTACGATCCGTCTTGTTTCGGTGTTTACCCTGTTATCGGCTGAAGGCTGCTACAATGCAGCCTCAAATGGGGGATTTGCCTTCTGACCGGGTTAAGGAGATGAGGCCTTTTGCGGGAGTCGGGACTGACTTCGCTGGGCCCTTCATGGTCAAGACGTCACGGATTCGGAATGCAAGGTTGGTCAAGGTCTACCTGTGTGTCTTCGTTTGCTTGGCAACCAAGGCCGTACACCTTGAGGTGGTTACCGACCTTTCTACGGATGCCTTTATCGCGTGTTTGGATAGATTCGTATCACGTCGAGGCCTACCCTGGCTAATACGGTCCGACAACGGAACAAATTTTGTGGGAGCCAACCGTTACTTGCGGGAGGTTATAACATTTTTGAACTCTAGCCAGGTGGACATTGGGACGGCCCTCTCTCGCCGCGGTATTCGATGGACCTTCAGTCCTCCGGGTTGCCCCCACTGGGGGGGCATATTCGAAGCGGTAGTAAAATCGGCTAAAACTCACTTACTGCGCGTGATCGGGCAAACCGCGCTCACTTTGGAAGAGTTATGCACGGTCTTTTGTAAAATAGAAGCGGTTCTAAATTCACGGCCGTTGTGTCCGCTCAGCTCTGACCCAAATGATCTGGAGCCGCTGACTCCCGGTCATTTTCTGGTGGGTCAACCTCTTGATGCGTTGCCGGAATACTCATTCACGGATGTTAACCCTGGTCGGTTGGGACGGTATCAGATGCTTCAACAGATGTCTCAAGACTTCTGGAAACGTTGGTCTCTTGAGTATTTGCATCTGCTCCAGCAGCGTGTTAAGTGGACGGATCGAACCAGTCCCCCTCGGGTCGGTGACCTCGTGCTGGTTAAGGATGCTAACCTGCCGCCACTGCGTTGGCGTAGGGGGCGCATTCTTACCCTGTTTCCCGGGAAGGACGGGACCCCTCGGTCTGCGGAGGTTTTAGTTGGGGACTCGGTTCTGAAGCGAGCGGTAGCAACGTTATCTCGGTTGCCCGAAGAATAGGGACAGGTTGCGGGACCTGTCCGGGCGGGTGACTGTTCGGAACCGATTTCGCGAGGCGAATCGCGGGTTAGCATGAGTGTATAGCTCGCTTTTACGTTAGTATTTTTTTTTTCGGGACGGTTTGGCAACACTCTATCTGTCACCGGTGTGAACCGCGGTCGGAGCGGAAAAATTGTGATAAGAAAAGAAAATCGGCATCTTGGTTAGAAAACCACTCAGCATATTGGCAAAACTGTGGTGCTGGTGTCTCGGGACATCCAGTACTTCGTTTGGCGGCGGCGCCGAGCTTGTTCGGCTTCTTTGACGTGAACTCAGCACTAACCCTGTTTTTTCCTCGTGTCCTTTCCTACACCAAATTATTTATTATATTTTCCCTTGACCGTATTCCTTAGTGCAACAATCCTCGACACGGAGACCTCGGTAAGTCGTAGATTGTAATACCATTGTTCTTCACGGCGCCGCGTATCGCGGCTGTTCCTTCAGGACACGGGTCCTGGAGTGAACATAATGTGTACATTCAAAATGTTAAAAAAAGCACGGAAAGTACATTGTAAATTTTGGACAAATAAATAAGAAAGTTTATTACTCGACCTTTTTTCGCAGATGGTAATGACGTTTGATGCGTGTTTATTGAAATAATAAATTAAATAAAGGTAATATACTATTTTAAATAGTGGCGCCTTGCGCTAAATCATGTTAGAAATCCTCTGTAAAGTAAAAAAAAAATACAACAGTAATATTTAATTTATTATTAGCATATTTTCGCCATTAACGGTTTTCGTCTACCGGCCACCTGAGAAAATTCCTTCTCTAAACCGAATCTCGTCGGTATCTCTTCAATATACCTACAACAGGTATGGATGTGTTCAGGACGTTGTTTAGATCACGAAACTGCTTGTTGTAATGTTTGAAAGAGGGACAGAAGATAGCAGTGACGTCATAAACATGGCCGCCGACAGTTTTGGTTTTTTGTTAATTACATCGCACCTATTAGGTCTATTTGCTTGTATATGGTGTCGTTTGAAAGCTTATTTAAAGTTCTTAAATTTGTTCTAATACACCTAAAGCGTATCTATTATATTTAAAAAAATATTTGACATCATTTGACAAAATTATGATTTTTTTAAAGAGATTTCAAATATATTCTTGTTTTACTGAGAAACCACTCAACTTACGGTAAATTTGTTGAATATAAAAAATATGCAGAATTTTATTACCTATCTATAAATGTCAGTTTCATGAAAATAGGACGTAAAACGACTGAGCTATGTCAAATTTTGTGGCGCAAGGAGCATGGTGTTGTATTGTAATTATGTATTATTTAAATTTAAATTTTGTTTTTTAATGCTGTTAACCAAACGTGCTTTCTTCATAATGCTACCTTAAATCAATTATAAATATTAGTTGCGTAGGTATGTGCTATGTTAAAAGTGAAAACAATGAAAAACAAGCCAAAACTTATTATTTAATCATCCAGATCACCAAAATTGTAATAAATCTCATCTCCAAAGTGACATACCCTTTGCAAACGTTTCTGTTTCTTACTGACACAGCCACATTTTGCTGTACAACAACCTGTTTTGCACTGGCATGATATTAGCTCTAAGTTTTTTTAAAGAAATAAGCGCTTTTAAGCTTGTTACTGGTGACATTTTCTCGCCATCTTATCTCCAGCCGTGCTCAACAGATTGCGGTAAGCTTTGGATCGCCACATCAGCAGTAGTCCAAACATGAGCTTGGTAATTTTCTCTGCGTAAGTGCTCTAAAAGGGCTCCTTTTGACGGTGGTAGTTTATCAATATTTTTGATGTTAAAAAACATTGCCGCCCTAAAATTATCAATGTCTTATCTGTGGGTATAATATATTTGGACTTCCCGCGCACTTGATTCATTGATTCATTAGATAGTGTCTACTTTGTAATTTTTTTTCTTATTTTTCGCACATCTACTTATTTGATGCACTCGCAGTCACAACTGCCTTTGGCGTTTTTTTTTTTTAATTTAATACTCAAGTGGATAACTGTTATTAGCCTAAGTTTTCTTTTGTTATCACTGTAATTTTGAATTTAATTATGTGCTGTTGTTATCCCAAATAAATAAAAATAAATAAATAAAACAAAAAACCAAAACCGTCGGCGGCCATGTTTATGACGTCACTGCTATCTCCTGTCCCACTTTTAAACATTACAACAAGCAGTTTCGTGATCTACACAACGCCCTGAACACATCCATACCTGTTGTAGGTATACAGAAGAGATACCGACGAGATTTTTCAAAATGCGGTTGTGGCCGGTCTACTATTCCGTGGATGCGGGGCTACCCGCATTGATAAGACCGGCCAATAAAACACGGGCAGGAATGTACAGCCCGATATTTGAAATCCATTTATGGCTTCGAATTATCGGGCTATGCATTATTGGCTCTACATTAATGGATGTACGAGGGCTGATTGATAAGTTTCCGAAACGACAAAGAAAAACTTTAAAAATCTATTTAAAATAAATTTATTTCTCAACGTTGTTTCCTTCTACCTCGATGCATTTAGTCCAGCGCTTCTCCAATGCCGTTACACCAGTTTGATAAAATGTTTTCTCCAACCTCTCAAAATACTCGTCCACGGCAACAATGACTTCTTCATTTGATGAAAATCTCTGGCCACCTAACCATTTCTTCAGGTTTGGGAATAAGTGGAAGTCACACGGGGCCAGATCCGGGGAATAGGGTGGATGCGGTAGCAATTCGAACCGCAATTCATGGAGTTTGGCGACTGCAACCATTGACGTGTGTACAGGTGCGTTGTCATGGTGGAACAAAACTTTTTTCTTGGCCAAATGTGGTCGTTTTTTCTGGATTTCTTCACTTAATTTTTGCAGCAAGCTTGCGTAGTACTCTCCATTTATTGTTTTGCTTTTTGCAGATAATCCACTAAAATAATCCCTCGAGCATCCCAAAAAACAGTCGCCATCACTTTGCCGGCCGACAAAACCGTTTTTGCTTTCTTCGGCGCAGGTCTTCCGCTCTCAGTCCACTGCTTAGATTGTTCTTTTGTCTCGGGAGTATAATGATGTATCCAGGTTTCATCGACTGTTACATAACGCCGCGAAAACTCGTTAGGATCTCGGTTAAACAGCGCCAAACACTCCGATGAATCGTCCACTCGACGTTGCTTTTGGTCAACAGTGAGCAAACGCGGCACCCATCGCGCGCAAAGCTTTTTCATTCCCAAATGTTGGTGCAAAATATTAAAAACGCGTTCAGATGAAATGCTCACCATCTCTGCTATCTCTCGCAACTTCAAGCGCCGATCATTCAATACAATTTTGTGAATTTTTTTGATCATGTCCGGATTCGTGACTTCATTTGGACGGCCAGACCTGTGGGCGTCTTCGCAGCTCTGTCTTCCACGTTTAAAATCAGTTACCCAGGTGTGAATTGTACTCAATGCAGGAGCAGAATTACCTAAAACACTGTCTAGCTTGGTTTTAATCTGGGTTGCTGTTTTCTGTTTTAAAACGTAAAACTTTATCACCGCACGAATTTCGTTTCTTTCCATTGTTAAGAAAATTTACGACAGAGAAAGTTCTACGTCCTATCAAACAAATTCCACCAGTTCGATTAAATTCAAATTTGGTGTTCTATTTTCAAAAAGATGCCAAAATATAATGTAATATTTCTTTTTTGCGTATCATTTTTTAAGTTCGTCGTTTCGGCCAGTTATCAATCAGCCCAGGTACATTACGTCCCGCGCTTTTCTGGTTCTCTCTCTTCCTTCAATTCTGCCCAACGGTTTTTATTGCTGCTACTATTATTTATTTCTTCTGTGCTGTGCTGCTGCTAGGTAAAGTAATTTATTTGTTGAAGGAATAATAAAATGTACGGCGTCGTCCAGTTTGCGCCGAGTGAAGGCGGCACTGTGGCTGTTGTAGTCAATAAATGGATAACACCAAAGAAAAAAGAAATTTATTGGCCCCCTGTTAAAGAGACTAAAGCTTTTGATAAATTGCTACAGCGGTGTTCGTCTCCAAGTGAACAATGGAAACTATACAATATCGATAGTTTTTATCAGACTGGTAAGTTTTTTCTATGTAATATGCTGTATGTACTACAACAGCAGCTCTTCTTCGTCTTATAGCGTTTTTCCGACCTAGTGCTGGGGTCCGCTTTCCTACTCAATCTTCTCCACTTTGCCCGGTCTTCGGCATCCTTAGGTGTGAGATTGTTCTCTTCCATATCCGCTTTCATGACGTCCAGCCAGCGCTTTTTAGGCCTGCCACGTGATCTAGGGCATACATATCATACATTCACCTGTAAGGTGGCTGGTAAGGTGGCCGCCGTACCGCCAGGGATATGTACGGAGAATATGTACCTAACCTACCCAAATCCACCTAGGACATGCCCTAAATAGCATAGTGTTGTTTGCATTATCTTTAGTAAAGTATCATGTGCCTGTATTCTCACCACTATACTATACTTTCAAAGCAGAAACCAAGCAAATGTGACCATTACTGCTTGATAGCAGAAATAATATTTGTAATATCTATGGTGGTGTACGTACATAATATAGATAAGTATTAGCAATAGATAGAAATCTATCTAACTACTTATAATTAGGTACCGAGTACTAATGGATTAGTAAGTGCTAGACTTCTACTAAGCTTGTATGGGTGACTAACTTTTACTTGCATGCTGTTTTGATATTAACTGTTGGTGTTTTGGGCTTGTTTTATAGATGAATTGGATAAGGCAAAGAAAAAATTAAAGTTGGTGGAAGTCACATCAGATATACAGACTGAGGAGGAAAATGATATGAATGAACCATCTTCTAAACGCAAAACAAAAAAAAACTAGCAGATACATTTCATCATCAGATGATGATGATGATGAGAATGGGTGTGAATTCGCTCGTTTTCTACCACTGAAGAAACATCTAACCAATTGTAATTACATTATTATACAATATCTAAATTGCTTTTAATATATTTTCTTTTCATTATAAGATAAAAAAAAAATTGTCTTTGCAGATATAAACCTTGAGTCTTCAAGTTTAAGCAACACTTACAGTGATATGATAATATGTCAAAACTCAAAGATAACCAAATCTGGTGCACAACAGAAAGCGGACGCTTCTAATAGTGATCCATCTGGTTCACAAAGTACAACACTCGATGAAATAGTTGCCAGCAGTGCTTCCAATAAAGGTGGTAAGTAGTAACAAACATATTGTTTGAATTCATATCAATGAGCCAAAGAATGCTTATAATGTCCTCATACTTTTCAAGTTTCTAGGTTTTATAGTTTCAGAGATATTGTGATTAGTGCCAGATTTGGCTATTATAAATATAATACAAGCAGCCCAGTCGCGACTTAGTTCGTGGTCCTGGTTTATTTTTCAGAAACCTTCCTCGGCATGCAAACCACAACTCACTCACAAAGTCAAATGGTGTCTATTACTTTGACCAACATCCATTTTTATAAGTTAAGATTATAATTAAAGATTGTACACCAAGTTATTTTTTTCATTCAGCTGTTCAAGACCAAGTTGTTTCACTACTTGCCAAAATAAAAGCCCAAAATGATCAAATCCTGGCAATTTTGAAAGACAGAGCAGGAAATGGCAGTGCATTGAAGCCTGAATTCAAATTTCCCTTGGAAAATTTTGAAGATTTAGAAACGGTGGAACAGTTACTTTCTATTAAAGAAAACAGCGATAACCTGGTAAGTGTTTACTTCCGTGAGGTCATGATTATGTATGTGACTATTGAGTGTTATGTTATTAATATTGTGGTCTTTATATGTGGATATTTATTAATATCAATTAATATTTACAGACAGGCTACATAAAGAGCCTTGGTGGGCATGATTTAAAAAATAAAGTCTCGAGACTGATGAAACACATATTGTCAGATTCTTTGGCAAGCAAGTTCAATTTCTATGGTAAAAGATCTGAGAAGAAGCCTTTTTCAGAGCTACGTATACGGGAATGTGTTGTTGGTATGTGTGTTTGTCTATTTGCTATAATTATTATGAATAAATTTATTTAACACCAGCTATTGTTGTGAATCTCTGTGTGAAAGCGACAGGTTATCACAGGGCTATCCTTATATTCACTTTTTTTTTTCAGAGAGTTTAAGAAGTTCCTCTTCAAGTACAGAAAAAGACATTGAAGACGCTATAAAGGTGTGGCTTAAGCACGCACCAGAACGAGCAAAAAAGCGATTGTCAAAGGAAAATAACAATGTCGTCCACTAGGAAAAAAAAAGAATTAGTAGGTGTGCGTCAATTGTATAGAAGAGCTTTGCAAGAAAAACAAAAAAATATTTTAGAGATACACCAGATAAGGGCCCAAAGCAGTACATTACAGCCATCATTAAGTAATTTGCCATCTTCACCACAAAGTACATCCACATCTATACCTATGGCTACAGGTAATAGTAGTATTGACAACAATAATTTAAACGAGGACTGTTTTAATACATCTATAGACAATAATGTTTTAAGTGAAAACTGTCATTCAACATTGTTTGATGATAGTTTTATAGATAATGATGACTCAAAATCTGACTATGCTAAAGAATTGCCATTTCAATTAAGACATTGGGCTACTGTAGAACATAAAATTCCCCACAATGCTCTAGATAGTCTTCTGAAAATTCTAAATCCTTTGTGCCCATATTTGCCTAGAGATAGCAGAACGTTTTTAAATACGCCAATGAATATATCAAGTAACTCTTTGCAATCTGGTGAATTGGTACACATTGGTCTCATACATCAAATACAAGCACAATTAAAACTGTACAGTGGGTCCAACTTTGAAAATAGTGAAATATTGTTGTCTTTTAATGTTGATGGCTTGCCCTAATTGCACTAATACTCAACTGTGGCCTATATTAGGTTTAATCAAAAACTTTAATTGTGCACAACCATTTGTAATATCTCTGTTCTGTGGAAACTCTAAACCTTCACCGTTGAATCGGTTTTTGGGACCATTTGTTGAAGAACTCTCTAAATTACTTAATGATGGAATTGATTTTGAAGAAACTCATTATATTGTAAAAGTACATAGTTTTATCTGTGATGCTCCAGCCAGAGCTTTTATCAAATGTACAAAATCTCATGGTGGGTACTCATCGTGTGATAAATGTGTAAAACCTGGTGAGTATATTCAAGGTAGAGTGATTTATACAAGCGTATCTGCGAGTAGGAGGACGGATTCACAGTTTCGTTTACAGTCAGATGACGACCATCATGTTGGTGAATCTCCACTTGTAGCACTTCCTATAGATTTAGTTTCTTCGTTTCCTATTGATTATATGCATGCTGTTTGTCTAGGAGTCATGAGGAAACTTTTAAATGTTTGGGTTGGTGGTGATTTAAATGTTCGCTTAAATAGCCGTTTAGTAAATGCAGTTTCTGCAAAATTAATTAGCTGTGCAAGTTGTATACCTGTTGAATTTAACAGGCGACCGCGAAGTCTCAGTGAGTTAGCTCGCTGGAAAGCCACCGAATTTAGGATGTTTTTGTTATATACTGGACCAGTTGTTCTAAAAAATATCTTACCGATCTCACTCTATGAAAATTTTTTGTTATTCCATTGTGCTATAACAATTCTTTGTAGCCCTAGGCACATCAATAAAATAGGCACATTTTTAGCACAGGAGCTACTATTAATGTTCATAAAACATTCCGAAACTATATATGGCCGGAAATTTTTAATTTACAATGTCCATATTTTATGTCACTTGTGTGAAGATGTTCGTTTATTTGGTGCTTTGGACAGTTATTCCGCTTTTCCTTATGAAAATTATTTGGGTATGTTAAAAAAATTGGTTAGGTCGCCTAACAAACCGTTGCAGCAAATTTATAAGAGATTAAAAGAAATGGAATCGTCCTTCCCTCAGAAAACGATTGGCGAGGACCCAGCTGTTTTTTATTGCAATAGCTTAGGACCAAAGCCTGTTGATAGCAATGCTTATGAATGCTTTAAAAAACTTGTGTATAAGGGTTTTGCAATGTATACAAAATCAGGTATGGCTAATAATTGTTACTGTTATGCAAATGGCAAAGTAGTAGAGATACATAATATTTTGAGATGTAAGATTAATGAAGAGGTTTCTTTGTTCATCTATGAAAAAGAGTTTGTACATTATGATTCATATTATACGTATCCATATGATTCTGCTGTTATTGATATTTTTAAAGTTTCAGAACTGTGTTCAGATTACAAAACTATACCTGTTTATGACATTATTTCAAAATGTGTTGTTATTCCTCAAGAGGAAAATAGTAATTCTTTAATATGTTTTCCTATGCTCCATGCATATAATGATTAAAATATCTATGTAGGTAAAATAAATACCTTTACGTATGTACTTAAGTTCAATTTTGTGGTTTTTATTTATGACCTTTCTGACTAGACGAAAACCCGCACTGGGCCAGCGTGTGGTCCACGCTGTAGGTACAGTAAAACGGGGGGCGGTAGCCAGATGGGCGCTAGCTATTAGAAAGGCACAACCGATTAATTATTGCAATTGGATTTATTATTCTTTAAGCACTATCACACAACAAGCCCGTCTACTCGGAAACGACGTGACGTCCCGAGTCAAAACTGCAAAAAAGAACCATTCGTATTTCAAAATCTTTAAACTCTATCGAACTATACGAACAGCCAGTCCGCTCAAAGGAGGCCGCTCCTTACAACTAAAAATTGTTTACAGAATACCATTAGCAGAGTAGCAGATCTTGCACGAAGAGGTCATCCCCCACATTCACGAAGACATAATTATAAGATACAAAAATAATCTGGAACTTATCACTGATTAAATAATCCACAAAAACACAAAAAACATTTTTATCTAAACAAACTCTTTCTCTGACACTAGAAATGTCAACCTACATTTAAAAAAAAAAAAAAACTGGCACTAGAAATGTCAACATACATTTTTTTTTTTATCTGGCACTGGACTATCTTTGTGCCAAGTAATAAAAAGAACAGGCAAAGTGTCATGACACGATTCAGCCTAATTGGCCCCATATGCCAATGTGCCAACTGAGCCCATGCCCAACCATAACGAGTTTAGATAGCACTACCTACAATATTAAACACGTAAAGAAAAGGGTTTAAGCGTATTATGGTGGAAAACCAACGTTCGACCATTCCCATGTCCTAATTTCCTAACCAAATAGTTGTTATTAGCAAGTCTGCGCACAACGCGATAAGGCCCCTTATAAAATCGCGACAGTTTTGAACAAACCTTGGAAACTCTCTTAGGGTTGTACACTAGAACTAAACGAACCGGGTCAAAAGTTACGAACTTAACCTTTTTATCAAAATATCGCTTCTGCGTTCGTTGCGATTTACCAATTATCTTACTTCTAACGGCGTTAGAGATACGGCGGCCGCGACGTCGGCGCCAAGAATTATCAGGCTTCTTATCGAGAACCACCGGCGATGCATATTCACTATGCGATTCTCTACTTACACTATCATCTAACATCTCCTCAACTTGCTCCCTAATAATTTGATGCTGTTCATGCGACACTCTGTATGGCGCCTTGTGAACAGGAATCTCGTCGGAAGTGTTAATCTCCACATCCAACAAAGAACAAGAATCTAACTCTTTGGAATTAACAGCGGACCGGTCCTCATAACAGGACAACAGGTCGTTCAGTTTACTTTTCTGATAGCGATTTAAATCTTTATTGACATCTAATGATTGGACCGAACTATCTTTCAAGTTCTCAGTGTCCAGAGACGCGCGAAGATTCTCCCCAAGGACTTCTGGTGAGTCCACAAAAAACACATAATCAGATTGCGACAGCTTCGGTATCTGAGCAGTAGCATGTATTACATCCAACGACGAGGTGACTTGCGCAGGCTTGCTCATAAAACTAACACAACACCTATCTAAACGTACGACTTTCTGGCGGAAATCTATAGCAGCGTTATACTTGCACAAAAAGTCTTGACCTAAAATTACATTGGGCACTAACGCATTCACTATAACAAAGGTATGCACAAATAAATATGAATCAATCAAAAACTTTAATTCAATCAAACCATTAGTAACCAATTGTTGGCCATCTACCGCACGTACATATGGTGCCTCTTTATTCAACCTATCACATTTAATCACGCTACAGAGTTTATCAAACAACTCATTCGAAATCACGGAGACAGTCGCTCCGGTGTCCAACAGGGCTTCGGTTTCGTAGTTGGTGAACGACACCTTCACGATTGGCGAAGTTGGTCCAGAGGGAGCTTCAGTTGGACCAGAAGGAATTCCTCCCACCAGCGGGTGCATTTCGTTTGGGTGAACATTCCTCGCATCACCAGTTGGCCGATTTCTCAAATTATATCGCTGTGTCCGTTCTTGCGACGACGGCGGAGTAGGCGAACGGCCTCTCCCAGCACCATACGCAGGGTGCGCCTGCTGCTGCAAGGGCGGCGGCCTGACGGGTGTCTACCCGGCGCCTCCACCAAGTAAAACGGGGGGCGGTAGCCAGATGGGCGCTAGCTATTAGAAAGGCACAACCGATTAATTATTGCAATTGGATTTATTATTCTTTAAGCACTATCACACAACAAGCCCGTCTACTCGGAAACGACGTGACGTCCCGAGTCAAAACTGCAAAAAAGAACCATTCGTATTTCAAAATCTTTAAACTCTATCGAACTATACGAACAGCCAGTCCGCTCAAAGGAGGCCGCTCCTTACAGTACGTAGGCCTTTCGCTTTAAATCAGGAGGCTTGAGCCCCTCGGTGGGGACTTATATGAGCTGTTGATGATGAATTATGACCTTTCAGAGAGATTTTCAGTTACCCATACCTACTATTTTTTTATGTTCTGGACATCCATAATTGCAACCAAACAAAACGGTTTAGGGCGCATTCCGAATCCGACTTTCAGCGCTATCATTGACCAGAAAAGCATTAAAGTTCCGTTGTAAACTAAACCCTATCAAAATTCACTAGTACGCATAATAATAACCAACACAGACGTCCCAAAAATGACCCTAAATGGACGTCGATAGGATGTGTCATTCATAGCCAATATAGTACGTCACATAATTGATCCTAAATGGACGTTTATAGGACGTAATATTCACGACCATCACTGGACGTCACAAATGACCCTACATGGACGTTATAGGACGTAACATTCACGACCATCACTGGACGTCACAGAATTGACCCTAAATGGACGTCATAGGACGTAACATTCACGACCATCACTGGACGTCGCAGAATTGACCCTAAATGGACGTTATAGGACGTTACATTCATGACCATCACTGGACGTCGCAGAATTGACCCGAAATGCACATTATAGGACGTAACATTCACGACCATCACTGGACGTCGCAGAACTGACCCTAAATGGACGTTAAAGGACGTAACATTCACGACCATCACTGGACGTCGCAGAATTGACCCTAAATGGACGTTATAGGACATAACATTTACGACCATCACTGGACGTCGCAGAATTGACCCTAAACGGACGTTATAGGACGTAATATTCACGACCATTACTGGAGGTCACAGAATTGACCCTAAATGGACGTCATAGGACGTAAAATTCACGACCATCACTGGACGTCGCAGAATTGACCTTAAATGGACGTTATAGGACGTAACATTCACGACCATCACTGGACGTCGCAGAATTGACCCTAAACGGACGTTATAGGACGTGATATTCACGACCATCACTAGACGTCGCAGAATTGACCCTAAATAGACGTTATAGGACGTAACATTCACGACTATCACTGGACGTCGTAGAACTGACCTTAAATGGACGTTATAGGACGTAACATTCACGACCATCACTGGACGTCATAGAATTGACCCTAAACGGACGTTATAGGACGTAATATTCACGACCATCACTGGACGTCATAGCATTGACCCTAAATAGACGTTATAGAACGTAACATTCACGACCATCACTAGACGTCGCAGAATTGACCCTTAACGGACGTTATATTCACGACTATCACTGGACGTCGCAGAACTGACCTTAAATGGACGTTATAGGACGTAACATTCACGACCATCACTGGACGTCGCAGAGTTGACCCTTAATGGTCGTTGCTAGGACGTATAATGCATGACCAAAACAGGACGTCACAGAATTGACCCTAAATTGACGTTACTAGGACGTAACATTCACGACCATCACAAGACGTCGCAGAATTGACCCTAAATGGACGTTATAGGACGTAACATTCACGACCATCACTGGACGTCGCAGAATTGACCCGAAATGGACGTTATAGGACGTTACATTCATGACCATCACTGGACGTCGCAGAATTGACCCTAAACGGACGTTATAGGACGTAATATTCACGACCATCACTGGACGTCATAGAATTGACCCTAAATAGACGTTATAGAACGTAACATTCACGACCATTAACATTCACGACCATCACTAGACGTCGCAGAATTGCCCCTAACGGACGTTATAGGACGTAATATTCACGACCATCACTGGACGTCATAGAATTGACCCTAAATAGACGTTATAGAACGTAACATTCACGACCATCACTAGACGTCGCAGAATTGACCCTTAACGGACGTTATAGGACGTAATATTCACGTTTATCACTGGACGTCGCAGAACTGACCTTAAATGGACGTTATAGGACGTAACATTCACGACCATCACTGGACGTCGCAGAATTGACCTTAAATGGACGTTATAGGACGTAACATTCACGACCATCACTGGACGTCACAGAATTGACCCTAAATGGACGTCATAGGACGTAAAATTCACGACCATCACTGGACGTCGCAGAATTGACCTTAAATGGACGTTATAGGACGTAACATTCACGACCATCACTGGACGTCGCAGAATTGACCCTAAATGGACGTTATAGGACGTTACATTCATGACCATCACTGGACGTCGCAGAATTGACCCTAAACGGACGTTATAGGACGTAATATTCACGACCATCACTGGACGTCATAGAATTGACCCTAAATAGACGTTATAGAACGTAACATTCACGACCATCACTAGACGTCGCAGAATTGATCCTTAACGGACGTTATAGGACGTAATATTCACGACTATCACTGGACGTCGCAGAACTGACCTTAAATGGACGTTATAGGACGTAACATTCACGACCATCACTGGACGTCGCAGAGTTGACCCTTAATGGTCGTTGCTAGGACGTATAATGCATGACCAAAACAGGACGTCACAGAATTGACCCTAAATTGACGTTACTAGGACGTAACATTCACGACTATCACTGGACGTCGCAGAACTGACCTTAAATGGACGTTATAGGACGTAACATTCACGACCATCACTGGACGTCATAGAATTGACCCGAAATGGACGTTACATTCATGACAATCACTGG
The DNA here is from genome assembly GCA_951230895.1 of Carpatolechia fugitivella. NCBI lineage: Eukaryota > Metazoa > Arthropoda > Insecta > Lepidoptera > Gelechiidae > Carpatolechia > Carpatolechia fugitivella. The sequence goes on along the minus strand of OX579654.1, from coordinate 14,838,502 downwards.
ACGTCACAGAATTGACCCTAAACGGACGTTATAGGACGTAATATTCACGACCATCACTGGACGTCATAGAATTGACCCTAAATAGACGTTATAGAACGTAACATTCACGACCATCACTAGACGTCGCAGAATTGATCCTTAACGGACGTTATAGGACGTAATATTCACGACTATCACTGGACGTCGCAGAACTGACCTTAAATGGACGTTATAGGACGTAACATTCACGACCATCACTGGACGTCGCAGAGTTGACCCTTAATGGTCGTTGCTAGGACGTATAATGCATGACCAAAACAGGACGTCACAGAATTGACCCTAAATTGACGTTACTAGGACGTAACATTCACGACCATCACAAGACGTCACAGAATTGACCCTAAATGGACGTTGCTAGGACGTATAATGCATGACCAACACAGGACGTCACTAAATTGACACTAAATCGACGTCACTATGACGTTCCGTTTAGTACCAGATACAATAAGTAAAAATGACGTCAGTGTGACGTACATTTTGGACGAATAAAGTACCGACCCTAAAATGACCTTGGGATGACGTCATTTTTCCGTCACAGACGTCATTTTGCTACCTGGGGAGTCCCCGCGTACTAGTACTAGAACATCGTTGTGAAGTCATTGTAGACCCACATAATTCTTAGATCGCTACTGAACTATGTCCCATTGTTCTAGTACTAGAACACAATATTTTGTCAAGTTGTATGGGTTTGAATTTGGCGCCACGTCACGTGGTTGATGTTGTTCAGACTGTGAATATATTTTTGGATATGGTAATTCTCAATGAAAGAAGAGGATAGCTATATATCGTCTTTTCAGTCACGAAACGTCATCGCCATGCCACGTTCTCAGAGAAAAGGTAAGATAAATCAATTAATATCTTTGAAATCTCCATTCTAATTCCAATTAATCAATACTTATTTTGTTATTTAATATCCCAAGCTTGAAAAAAACATATAATTTTCCACATTACTTGTCATCTTGACCGAAAAATTTGCACCTGTTTTATTGTGTACTAGTTCTAGTACTTTGGGCATCCATTCGGATTGTTGATAAAACACGTGTTTTGTTACTGATTTGATTGATTTTGATACTGTGCAATAAAAATAACACTGACATCATACCACATATATAATATATAATTACTAATCTTACTACAATAATTAAATTAGTTTATGATTTTTTGTCAATTCAAATTTCTTTACAGTTGTAAATGATGCACAAATGTTGGAAATGTTAGAAGAGTCTGAAATAGATGACAATTCGGAAGATGACGAAGCATTTCCTGCGACTGCTGATGACGTTGATGATGAAGAGTTTAGACCTATAAATGAGAGCAGAAGTAGTGATGATGAGACCGGTAGTAGTGACAATGAGCCTAGCGTCGATATGCAAGTAATTGAACGCGGTGGCACTCATGGTCCAGGAAGAGCTTCCCGAGGAAGTTCTCGTGGACGAACTCATGAGCGTTCTCGTGGCTATTCTTTTGGCCGTTCTCGTGGACGTTCTCGCAGACGCCCTTACTTTGGGACTTCACGAGGCAGAGCTTCTTCTTCGGGTATCAATCACAATCAAGAAGATGATGATTTGGCTACCGAAAATAAAATTTCTGAAGATATTGACCCGAGAAGTTGGACAGAAAAATCTTTTCCCTGATTGTCGAAATGACAAACCAGACATCTGTTCACAGGACTGGGAAAAGTCTACAATTCTCTAATAATGAATGCAAAGTTTTGATAGGCATCTCATTAGTTATGGCATGTGTCGGGTACCCCATAACAAGAATGTATTGGGAAACTAAGTGGCGAGTTCCAGTTATTGCTGATAACATGGCAAGAAACAGATTCTTTCTGTTACGAAACTCATTGAAGTTTGTTTTCGATGATGACATTTCTCAAGAAAATCGAAAAAAGGACAAACTGTGGAAGGTCAGGCCTTTGTTTGCAAAAGTTTTAGATGCTTGTAACAAAGAAGAAAAAGCACAGCACATGTCGATAGATGAGATGATGATTCCTTTTACAGGAGCATGTAGTATCCGCCAGTACTGCCCAGGAAAACCAATCCTGTGGGCTTGAAAGCATATGTCTTAGCCAACCCAGACGGGACGGTGTGATTTTTTGATATACCAGGGCAATACAACATATCCCGAATATGATGCTACCTCATTTGGCCAAGGAGAAAAAGCAGTATTAAAGTTAACAGAGTCATTAGTTCCGGGTTACTTAGTCTATTTTGATCGGTTTTTTACAACTGTTACGCTCATCGAAGAATTGCAGAAAAAGGGTATTAAAAGTACTGGTACTTTGATGAAAAACAGGATTCCACGTCTAGTACGTGAGAGTTTAGCTACTGATAGTACCCTAAAAAATAAAGGACGTGGCAGTTGTCAAGTACTTGTCAGAAACGACGGCGAAATGGTGTTAACTAAGTGGTATGATAATAAACCAGTTCTTTTGTTGTCATCAGTTTTTGCAAATGAAGAACCTGATCTGTGCAAACGATACTGCAAAAAAGAAAAAACTTACATGTTTGTAGATAGACCGGACGTCATCAAAATGTATAATAGAAATATGGGCGGAGTTGACCTAGCCGATCGTCAGCTGGCAGTCTGTTCTTCGAGATGCAGAACTAAAAAATGGACTGTAAGATTCTTTTCTCACATGCTAGACTTGTCCGTTGATAACGCATGGATTCAATACAAAAAAGAAGAAGAAAAGAAAGGTATTCCTGCAAAAAAAATACTACAGCTAAGATTTTACAAAATGGGCTTAGGTGAACAACTAATTGAAGAGAATACTGCCCCATTTGAAATATCAGATATTGATGATAAAGAAGAAGACATAAATCGGAAGCGTTATCGGCCGTCTGTTGTTCCTGTACCATCAAAAATACGCCGTACCCAAGGTTCGGTGCATATGCCAGAAATAGAAGAGAAGCAACATCGTTGTCGAATGAATAGCTGTGACAAAAAAACGACAGTTAAATGCGTGAATTGTAATATTTTCCTCTGTCTTACCGCTAAGCGGAACTGTTTCAAACTTTTTCATGAATAATCTATTTTTTTCTCTTCTATTTTCTGATGTTTTCTTGTCAAAGATACTAAAGAATTTACATTTTGATTATTAATTATGTTGATTATAAAATAAGAATTTTGCTAAGAAATGTTAGTTAGTTTTGTTAAACTTTTGTTTGTTTAAATTTATTTTTTCTAATTGTTGATTGTTTTTGAACTTATCTTTTTGATTTCTTTAAATGGTTAGGTGCTCAATGTAGGCTATGATATTATACTGCTAAGAATACTGTGCCTTTAACAATTTAGACTGATTATGATGGATCTCATACTGCAAAACCAAGTGATAAATGTTAAAAAATAATGTTTTTAGTATAAAAATAAATAAATATTGATTTATTTTTCTTTTCTTACATAATGTGTTATTTTTAAAACATAAATACCACATTTCAAAAAAACATAGTCAAAATTTGTATGAAAATAATAATAAAATAAAAATACTCAATTTATGTAATTAAGACCCAATGTTCTAAAAAAAGAACATAAGATATTTAAGATTTGTTTGTGGTTCCAGCATCCTTAAGTCAATATAACATCACCCTAAAAATATTGTCTTTGAATCACTTCGAATAGCATAGATATGATGAAAAGATGGTCTGGGCCTATGCTCCATATTTTATTCTGTCCTAGTATTAGGACACTGGGTCTTAATTCAGAAAGACTTTTTTGGATTGCGGGTCTCAGGATAAGCTGAATCTATAAGCTAGGATCAAGTTTATGCTGTCACAAATGGAAGAGTCAAACCTTCCAAACATTTAGCTTTGGGAATGACTATTAAAAGTCTTACCAACAGCAGGAAAGTAGTCAATGTTTTAAACAAGTATGGCCACACACCAAGCTACACTGTATTAGAGGAATTGGAAACAGAACTGACCTATGTAGTATGTTTATTCTAGATTTCAATGTATGAACAAAAAGGCAAAATTTATAATTTAGTTTTAGTGCTGCCGTGTTATACCTGTAAGTGAGTACATTAAAATACATAATCCTCCCCCCCCCCCCGCAATTGATTTAACCCCTCCCCCTTGAAAAGTCCGTTTTACAGGTATTATCAAGTTTCAGAAAAACGGAACAAGTTAGGACCAAATGTACAACAACTAAAATATTAATTAATAAATTATTTTTGATTGCCAAAAGAACTTGCCCCTTCCAAAGGTGCCCGATCAAATGACTTACTACAGCCGACAACTGTATTTCTACAATTTTACAATGGTGGAGGGATCATCTAAACGTACTTTTTCCAAAGAAAACATCTTTGCTTACATCTGCACTGAAAATGAATTCAACAAGGATTCAAATCTTGTTGCGTCTGCTGTGTGTCACCGACTGACTGTAACAGACAAAACCAATATCATCCGCGTTCGATTGGTTGCCGATGGCTGCGGTGGCCAGAATAAGAATTGTATTGTAGTGGGTGCCTGCAGCAAATGGCTGTTAAGTAATCCTGATATCAAGGCTATCGAAATAGTGTTTCCAGTAAGGACATTCTTTTATGCCAGCAGACGGAGTGTTTGGCGTCATACGATACGGCAGGTGAGCGTTTTAAAAAAAAAGTGTACCCTACACTTTTGAGCTGTCCCTCGAGTTTGAAGTCTATTAACTAGTAAAATTTGTATCTGGCGGATTTATTGTGTGATTTAAAAGCCTAAAACACACTCTTAACTAGTTACTTCACGCAATAAATTTACTAATACTTTGTATTATATTTAAATAATGACAAATTTTCAAAACAAACATGACAGTTTTGGTGTGTCCCACCCTCAAGTTTCTTGACGTTAGATGAGATTCTGAAAACTTTTTGTATGTAGGTAGGGTAAGTTTTTGGTATCGTTAGAAAGAACACAGAATCGCCTAGCGTCGCCGGTAGTTTTTAATTTTAATTCGTAGGTCATCTAAATACAATTGTATTTCTAAAGAAATCATAAAAAGTGGTACCGGCCGGACATGTCGGTTTTATCACGGCCAAAAGGCAAGATCGGAGATTATAAAGGTACTATCAAACAAGATCCTCTTATCGACATTCTATTGAGATTTAGATTGCATAAATATGTGATAAGTGCAGACATTGAGAAAATGTTTTGCAATATACTTCTTTCTCCAGAACAACGACATTTACAGACAATTTTTTGGTGACCCCGACCCCGACTACAGCATCACAGGAGCTGAAGAACGACGCATCTCTCCGCTGCGTATCGTTTTCGTGGACGCGGAGGATACGGAACGGCGAACGTGGCCGCGCGCACGCATGCTGCACGTGGCGTGTGCGCAAAACCGCGTGGTCAAAATCGCCGTTGAAAAGCGTGGTCTGAAGGAAGTGCTGCAGAGGCTTTGGAGTGCAGAGCCAAAATCGACTGTGAAGAAGCAGCTAGTGTGGCTGCATAACGTTTCTTCACGTACCCCGGCCAGTGTGGTCGCGCTACCTACCAGCCTAGCTACCTTTCCAGGCGGACCGGATTGCGTCAGCCGTCCATCCACCTACATCAAGCCAAAGTTACGAGTCGGTGAGCCGCGTGGCGTCCGGAGTGCCGGCCACGATTGCGTCAGCCGTCCTATCTACCTACATACCCACATTACGAGAACACGTGGTGAGATCGCTCCTTAATCCTACTCCTGCAGCGTATCTAGTACCCAGGAGGTCTACGGGCTGCGAGTCGAGTCTACACGAAGAGGAGAAGACAAAGAAACTGTAAGTGAGCTGGTTTCCTTCATATTCCTCTCTCTCTCTATTTCCCTGTCTTTCTTATTTTGTGCTTTCTTTTCCACTCATTATTCTTACGAAGTTTACATTTTATAGTAAATTTTATTAAATATTCAAAAATGCCTATGTCAGACTCCGACACAGGCTCAGCCTCGGATGACGATCGCGGTTCTAAACAAACCAAAAGGCTAAAGAAACTTGTGAAAGAAAGGGGAGTATTTAAAGCCAAACTCACCCTGTATGTAAACTACTTAAAATCATTACCCTCCGATGGTGGTACCATATCCGCTGACCAAGTTATGGATCTGGAGTTACGTACTGAGAAAATGTCTAGCGTTTTCCAGGGTTTCGATAGAGTACAAACAAAAATCGAAATAATAAGTTCTGACACTGAAACCCAAACTTCAGAGCGACAGTTGTTTGAAGATTCTTATTATTTGTCATTAGCACAAGCACAAAATATAATTAAAATTGTCATACTTATGTCTTCAAGAGGACGTAACAATAGATCTCACAGAACTTCTAGAATTCCAAAATCAGTAGGGATATTACATTCTGCCCCACAAAGTCCGTCGAGAGTTTCTGACCTTGATGTTCCGAAACCTAGTGTTTCTACGGACGATCTACAGGTTCCAGTAACTAAACCTTCAGTTACAAGCGTAAATAGATTTTTAAAAAAATTGTTAAAAAATAAAAGGGCCGTGGTACTGAGGAAACAAGAGATTTGTGCTGCCGCTGAGCGTGGGCTTCGAAATGTATTTTGGAAAGTCTGACAATCGTATATTTATAGTTGTGGGAAAGCGACATCTGTTGGCCAACTGAATAATTATTAAGCAAGTCATCAGCTCAATAGTAGTTGTCTCTATAGATCGGTTAACAAGGTTCTATCGTGATTCAATGTTTGAACAACAGATGGCGCCTCTTACAAAATGGAATATTAAACATACTGCCACCTTGAAATAGTGGTTTTGACTACTATTTATACATAAAACCAAAAATTTATAAAGCTGAGTTCAGTAACTTCAAAAATAACTAACTGGAAAGTGGAGTACAAATAGTAGTCACAGAATATGAATTGAGAAGTATTAATAAAAGTTCAAGTCTCGGCAGCGCTTCCTACAGCCCACATTCAAATGAAAGCTATTCAATTTCGAATATTACACATAGTTCAGCATCAAACCTGAGCCCATATTCCCCTATCAGCAGTATTGCGTCTCCACCTGCCCAACCAACTGATTTAAGCATCCCATTACTGAATCAGGTTGCTCACGGATGAGAATAAAAGTTGGCACAGATTTAGTTTAGGTCCTGGAATAGGACATAGGATAGTTTTTATCCCGAAGAAACATCCCATTCCTACGGGAAATCGTAAAAGAAACTAATAAATAGTAATATTCAAAACCATGGTAACCAATACACAAAACAAAGATATCTAAAAACACGGATTAAACCTAGAAACGCCTGTACAGGAAGTAGCTCTTCCATATTAGGTGTAGGGTACGTGTAAAGTACGTGTGGGGTACGTGTAGGGTATGTGTGGGGTACAGGAAGTGGCTCTTCCATATTAGGTGTAGGGTACGTGTGGGGTTCGTGAGGGGTACGTGTGGGGTACGCGGGGGGCACGTGTAGGGTACGTGTGGGGTTCGTGAGGGGTACGTGTGGGGTTCGTGAGGGGTACGTGTGGGGTACGTGTAGGGTTTCATGAATTATTTAATGAATATTGTTTTGCATGAATAATTTAACTTTTTATTGCATGTTTTTTTTTTTAATTTTTTATTTTTTTTACTCTTCCCTCACTTTAGGCCTATTTCGGTATTGAGTTTGTTTTATTTTATATTTAATATTATTATTATATTTTTTTAAATTTACCTATATTTCATTTATTTATGTTCTATTGGTGTAAGTTGCAAACAGGCGATATGGCTGCAGTGTTTTAAGCAAAGATTGTTAATAATAATTATTATCAATATTAGACCATTACAGGTTTTTTTTGTTTTATTTTGAGATAACATAGATTTTTTGTTTTTTTAAACCTTAGATTTAAAGATATTTTAGCTGATTGTTCAAAATACTTTAAAGTTTAATGTTTTTCTTTCTATTAAGTAATTTCAGTTAAAACTTAGATTGAAAGTGCCTTAAAATGATATTTTGTTTTATATTAAAAAAAAAAATAAGTTTTGATTAAATACATGTGAAGTCTTTAATCTGAGACCTCTAGATGATAATCCTACTAATATTTTAAATGCGAAAGTTTGGATGTTTGTTACTCAATCACGCTTCAACCACTGGACGGATGAGAATAAAAGTTGGCACAGATTTAGTTTAGGTCCTGGAATAGGACATAGGATAGTTTTTATCCCGAAGAAACATCCCATTCCTACGGGAAATCGTAAAAGAAACTAATAAATAGTAATATTCAAAACCATGGTAACCAATACACAAAACAAAGATATCTAAAAACACGGATTAAACCTAGAAACGCCTGTACAGGAAGTAGCTCTTCCATATTAGGGTACGTGTAAAGTACGTGTGGGGTTCGTGAGGGGTACGTGTGGGGTACGTGTAGGGTTTCATGAATTATTTAATGAATATTGTTTTGCATGAATAATTTAACTTTTTATTGCATGTTTTTTTTTCATTGGTCTTTTTTTGTTTTAGAATTTGTTGGAATTACTTGAATCAAATATAGAAGGCAGGACTTTACTTAGTATGCATCGTGAAGACGGGTTACTGAGTAGTAGCTCGAGAAGAAAAATGTGCAACATTATCGTCAAAGAATTACTTGGCAATGACCCGAAGACTAAAACAATACCCAGTTCAATTCTATATGACATGGCATGCCAAATAAAACAAATTTTCAAGAAAGAGAACATTGGAACATATTTTATACCTTACATAAACAATAAAAAACTTAAAATTAAAAGATGTGCCAAAGGAAAACTGTATGATTGTCTGCAAAATAGGAAACGAGAGTATCGTTTAGCTGAAAGGAAAATCAATAAAAATGTAAATGGTTCTGAATTAGAAGAAAATGAACTACCTAATGAGGAAACAGGTACTCACTAAATAAGTTTACATTTACTGAATATTTTAGGTTTACGTGTTCATGTTTTTTAAAATTATATTTATTCTTACAGTGGTTGAAGAAGATATTGAATGGATTAAAGTTTCTACTGAGCCCTGGAAACTTCTAGAAGAAAAATGGAAAAATACCACCAAATTTAGACAAAAGCAAGCAAAAAGCATGACTATTGCTGAATACATGGCACAGTATCCAGGATTAAAGAAGCCAATAGGGTATCACCTGCTTTGCATTGATTTTGATGCTATGTATCCAGAATATAAAGATAACTTGTACAAATACTTCATTTTGTCTAAAAAGTTTATTTTGGAATTAGCAACGATAAAATTTAGGTCAAATTCTAGTATGAACGAGACAATCAACTCTATGATGGACAACTTGGCAGAACAACCTCAAGGTAGTTGTTTTTATTTTTCATGCAATTTATGTTGTTTATTCCCAGTTTATTTCCTTTAGCATATATAATATTGCTCTCTTTGTTTTCACATCAAGGCAATGCTGAAGAAAGGGAAAATATTACAGCATTTTGTATGTTACCTCTGCTCGTTGGTCCACCTCTGATAAGAAAAGCAAAGAAAAATAGCTGGCGGCCTTCAAAACAAGAATGCAAGGATGAATTTCTGACACATGTTCAAAGGCAAATGGACTTACAAGAAATAATCAATAAACGGAAAGAGAAGTACTTAGCATATGGAATAACTCTGCAACCCTCAATTTTCATTGTCGGCCAAAATTTGGGTAATATTGAACAATATTTTGTGATGGTAGATAACATATTCTACACTGCCAACAACATTGTGCAAGCACTAGACATCTGCTTTAAATTATTTCAGGCTCTTCATTGCCAATATCCATTAGCATGTGAAACAGTTTGGCAATTTATCCAAAAAGGATTTTATAAGATTACTACTTCTTATGACAAACAATTTGTCTCAGTGAACTCATTATTAGCCGATTTGCAATTACTTGATAATAATGCCTAAGTGTTTCATATGTCAGTTGGATCTATCAAATATTAAAGATTTGTGTCATCATTTTAAACACATGCATCAAAATTATACGTTTGATTATTACGAATGCATAGAAACAGGTTGTAATCGTAAATATTTCTTACTGAATTCATTCAAAAAACATTTAAAAGTACATATTAACTCTAACAATGATGGTAATAATTTCACAGACGTACGTGATCTGGTCCCCATTAATTTTAATGTCTTGGAACCAACTCAAAATAATAGTTACGATGAAAGTAATAGTAATACTGCTTGCGATTCATCAATAATTCGAAATACTTTTCAAGCCAAATCTGACACAGTTTTAGAAGATTCCTTGATACAGTTTACCGCAAATTTACATGCCAATACTTTGATCCCCAGAAATGTTGTCGAATATGTTATGAAAAATATGAGCGCTATGATTTCAAATTCCTTAATAAACCCTCTTCAAAAAATATTATCTCAATGTTCATCTCAAGGACAAACATTTACAGAATGCTCCCAACGTATAGTAAGTCAGTTCAATACATTTAGCAATTTCCTTCATGACGTAAGATCTGAACATGCACGGTTTTTGTTGTATAAAAATAAAGGTACCTACATAGAGCCTAAAGAATACGTTATTGGCCAAAGAATGGAAACCAGCTATGCTAACAATAACTTCTGTTTAAAGCCTGTGATGAGGTACTTGGGTCCTTAAGATTCCAATTTGCAACAGCTTATCTCGATGATATTTTGATTTATGCTGAGAACAATGACGATGAGCTGGAACGTTTACAAGCCGTGTTACAGAAGATTAGGGACGCAAATATGACATTGCGCCTTGACAAGTGTTCGTTCCTCATCTCACGTATCGAATACTTGGGTCATGAAGTGTGTAACGGTGAGGTGAGGCCATCAAAACATAAACTAGCCGCTGTTCGCGATTTTGAGGCCCCACAAAACGTACATCAAGTACGCCAATTTATGGGACTGGCCAACTATTTTAGAAAGTACGTGCCTGGTTTTGCATCGCTAGCTCGCCCCATAAATCTTTTAGTAAAGAAAGATCAACCCTGGTTTTGGGGAGACGAACAGTCACGAGCGTTTGAACAAATTAAGGACATACTGATTCGTCAACCTGTTTTGGCTTTATTCAACCCCGATTATGACACACAAATTCACACGGACGCATCGAAGATAGGATTGGGTGGAATTCTATTACAAAAACAGCCAGATGGTGCGTGGAAGCCAGTCGCGTATGCAAGTCGCCAAACTACACCAGCTGAGCAAAAGTACCACAGCTTTGAGCTCGAAACGCTAGCTGTTATTATGAGCTTGAACAAATTTAGGGTATACGTTACCGGTATAAAATTTGTTATCGTAACCGATTGCAACGCTTTACGCTGGACTTGGACAAAACGTGACTTGTCACCACGCATCGCTCGCTGGTGGCTAGAAGTGCAAAATTATGATTTCGAGGTTCAATACCGTGCCGGTAGATCGATGGCTCATGTCGACGCATTGAGTTGAAATCCTGTTGATCCCTCTGTCTTGCGTTTTGCTGAAAAAGATTTAGTTGAGTGTATGCAGCAGGATAATGACTCAATACGTTCAACAATTGATCAATTGAACGACGAAATAGCTAAAGGCAATTCTAAGGGACTTGCTAATGATTATTTGTTTGAGAACGGCATTTTATTTCGGAAGGTTAATGGAGACAAAAAGGTTGTAGTCCCACGGAGATGTCGTTGGTCCTTGGTCCAAAGTTTCCATGACAATAACGGTCATGTGAATTATAATAAAACGTATGACGCCATAAAATCCAAATATTGGTTCAGCGGCATAAGACGTTTTGTGCAAAAATATGTGCATACAGTGTATACAGTGTCAGTATGCCAAAAAACCGACTGGACGTCGTGTAGGGCTATTGCACCCTATTGAAAAGGTGGCCGTGCCTTTTCACACGGTGCACGTAGACCATCTTGGTCCGTTCTGCAAAAGTCCTTCCGGCAAGATGCACATTCTTGCAATTGTTGATGCCTTCACAAATTTATTTGGTTAGAAGCCGTACGAGATGTAACTTGCAAGTTTGTCGTGCAAACATTTGACCATCTCATAAAGACATTTGGTCTTCCAAGCCGTATCATTAGTGATAGGGGTAAAGCTTTTGATTGCAAAGAGTTTAAGGATTATTGTGCCCAAAGACAGATTAAACATGTAATGACTGCCGTTGCTAGCCCGCGAGCCAACGGTCAGGTTGAGAGGTTCAACTGAACTATTCTTGACGTCCTCTGTGCCTATGTGGGTGATGACCAGAACGACTGGGAAAGGTATTTACCCAAAATTCAATTAGGATTGAATTCAAATACTAATAATAGTACGGGTAAGGCCCCTTTAGAGCTGTTGTATGGTTTTCGTCCAAGAGTATCGGGTGATATTATTGTCCCCTCAAGGTCCTCAGATCTTGACTCTATGCGAGAAGCTGCCGTTACGCGTTCTGCAAAATTATCCCAACAAGCGAAAGATAATTTTGATAAGAAGAGGCGTGATTGTGCTCCTTTCAAATTGGAGATATGGTCTTGGCGGAACGAAAAATAATTCGAAAGGGGTTGCGTAGTGGCAAACTAATGCCCCGTTTCGATGGACCATATACTTACCATATACTTATATCTTCCACCTGGCAACACTGGTTGGACGGCGGGTGGGGCGTTCGTGCGCTCCTGTCAATATTCGCCGAGTGGTCAACGAACTTCACTTTGGCTCCGGATCTCGTCATAGGCATCATCAAGTTATATCCAGTTTTTATATCTTTGCATTTTTAATAAATTATAATTTTATAATTTGGTGTTTTGCTTCTGAGTATTCTTATAGTAATTTTATGGCTGGATTCAAGACACGTTATTCTACTGTACACCAGCAAAGAGATAGATTTGAAATTAAATATAATCAATGGTTACAACAAACAGAAACGTTTCCTGTGTATACTTGTGTAGCAAAATCTGCTGGTCGTCCAAGCTTACCCTTTGACGAAAGCAGTGACAGGTCAAAAAGACGGAAAACTGAAACTTTACGACAATCAACCTCCACATCGGAACTCTGTTATGCGGCTTCTATGAACTTGAGAAGTTCTGGCCAGCCTAAAGCAGAAGATATTGTAAGACAAATTTCTGTTTCACCAGAAAAAATCATCTTTAGTATTTCCCAAAAACCCATCGAACCACGTCAATTATTGTTATCTCCTGAAGAGGCTTTAGCATTTTTCATTAATGGAAGGTTTTCAGTAAGCCAGTATAAGTTGATAAGAAAAACTGATCCTGTACGTTTTCCTAGTTATAATTCAGTGCACCAAATTAAAAAAACTTGTATTCCGCCTGAAGAATTTATAAATATTACCGAAAAATGCGCAACGGTAAAGTTGCAGGCTCTTTTAGATCACACCGCTGATAAAATTTTGCAATTACAAAAGGAAATGTTGTCGTCCATTAAATTAGACCATTCAGAAAGCGTAGATTTAAAACCAATTGTTAAATGGGGTTGTGATGGCACATCTGGAATGAGCGAGTACAAACAGAGTTTTGTTGATTCATCCGCAGTGTCAGATGCAAGTATTTTTTTTACTTCCATGGTGCCCCTGCGATTAATGTTCGGGGATGTTGTTTTATGGAACAATTTGAAGCCACCATCGTCCAGATTTTGCCGACCTATTAAAATGGAATTTACACATGAAACGACTAGCTCTACGCAAGCAGAAATTGCAAGAGTTAAAATGAAATTAAAAATCTTTTGCCATTCAAAAAGTTGTCGTCGCCGTTCAATGTCACATATGACTTGCTCTTTACGATGATCGATAACAAAATATGTAATGCTGCAACAGAAACTTCTTCAAGTCAAAGGTGTTATTTATGTAATACCACATCAAAGCAGTTTAACTGTCTAAATGCTATGATAAGAAGGGAAATCACCACCTCTCATACAAAATTTGGATTATCTACATTACCCTAGGCAACTTCCAAAATTTTTGGAAAAAACTCAATATCAACCTGAATTTTTGTTTACGATCTTTGGGCGTAATTTTAAGATACTATATTTTTTGATCCACCTCATTTTAGGTCCGAAAGGTCCCGAAAAAAAATTGTAGTCATAAAAGGGTGCAAATTTTCAGCAAATATGATATCAGCATTTTTGTATTAAAAATGTATTTTGTAGACCAAATTTAAGGATAGTAATCAAAGTCCAAAAATAAATGTATCTGAAAAGAGGTTGTTTTACATTGTAATGGTTTTTATACTAATTGTACGTTATACGCCAGGATAATAATAAAATAAGCTTTTTTGAGGTAACCTTTAGCTAGAAGCAATATTTCAAACATATATTTTTTTAAATCGACCATCGTTTTTGTTTGGGTGGTAGGTAATTTTATTTTACGTTATTACACAGACGGTAAAAAAATATAAGTAATTAATTTAGGTAGACTTTTTTTATTAAAGCCTACATAATATGATTTATCCGATAATCACTCAAAAATATTAAAAATATATATATATTAAAAATATGTGCAAACTGATTTGGATTTAATTGTTCGGTACATAAGTATCATTTTAGAACGCGTGCTTAGTTCGTTGTGAAGCGAGTCGTAAGTCAAGGACGTCGCGATCGCCGAACGCGCTATCGCCGCTGCACGGCACTGCGCCCGGGCGCGCGGTGGCGGCCGGGCCACGCGCTTTGCGAGTCTGATTGGAGCAATTTATAACTACGTATGCGCGTTGTGATCAGTTTGATGCTATTTATAAAGGTACGCGCACAATGTGTCGGGCCGCAGCGTGCCGGGGCGGGCCGCAACGCAGCGCAAAATGCGTCCATAGCACATTGTGACGGGCCGGGTCGGGCCGGGCCGCAGCGCATTGACGGATTTTACGCAAATATGGTTCTAATGAACACGTGCGTGCGAGGACTCCAATCCGCTTGGTGTGCTGCGACCCGGCATAGTGTGCGATAGTTCATTTAAAATACATACGAGCGATTAGAGCGGATTTTTGCGCTGCGACCCGGTATGCTGCGCTGCGGCCCGGCAAAATGTGCGCGTACCTTAATACCTACTTATTTCAAAACTAGCGATCCACCCGCGGCTACGCTCGCGTTATGTAAGGTTATCCTTGGGAATAAGACATTTTTCTTTAATAAGTACCTATCCTATGTGTTAATCCAGGTTACAAACTATCTACAATTTCATCCAAATCCGTTGAGTAGGTACCCTTTAAGCGTGAAGGCGGAACAAACATCCAAGCATCTATTTAACATCCAAAATTATATTTTCACATTTATAATATTAGTTTGAAGTGATCTTTTAGATACGTTTCACTGGACAAGTCTTGTCGTTTTAATGATCACACCCTTTCTTTTCGAATACTTATCTATATTCTTTATTGTATTACATATTATATTTTTCTTCGTATTGTGCACGCTGTTTTATTATTACTTATATCAACTACGTCTATTTATGTCATCTATGTCTTGCTATCTTCACTTTAGGGTAACCAACCATACGTCCGGATTTAGGCTACTGTCCGATCTTTGTCCGGCTTTTCAATCTGTCCAGATTTTTTAGCTTTATTGAAATACAAGTAATTCGTAGTCCAGCTTTCTGTCAGGTCAGGTCTCTTCAGATATTATTTAAATGCAGTAATGGTTCATTTCTGTAGAAATAAGAAGGCTTGTTGTTCCGTTTTTCAGTATAATAAAATATTATGTTTATTTCGATAGATACTGATCTAATTACCTATAAAGTTAGTTCTCCTGTAGACATGTAATCTGTTGTCTTTTTGTTAAAATAGTAAAATAAATGTTTTACATGAGTATACAATACAAAGTAACAGCAAAGATGAAAACAATTATAAGAAAAGATAAGGAAGGTGAAGTATGACGAGAAAGTATGTACGAGTAGTACCTGTCTGTTACAAATTGCATTTCAAACTTTTCACGACTTGAGATCAGTGGGGGTGCGGTGTGTAAGCGTGCAGGATTTTTTTTCAAGTTTTCTTTGGGAAAATATTTTAATAATTGAGTATGTGCGATAAAAAAGTTATCTAATTAGCTAATTGTAATTAAGCATATTTAAGTTAAAAGACTAGTATCATGTATTTCATAAGTTACATTAAGAAAGTGTGAAAAGTGTAAGATAAAATGTCTTGTTTGCTGTGCTGTTACAGGGCATCATTTTACAACATATTACTTGCAAAATGTAAATATGTAAAAAATATTAGTTTTTTGTATTTTTTGCGTTATTTATGTATGTTTTTTGTTTTTGTCTGATGTGGAAATAATAATTAAAAATTTGTTTTTTATATAAATTGTATTTAATTAGAAACTCTCCGTTCTATTTAGAAACATAAATTAATCTAAAGAAGAACAATACAATAATCTCAAAACAATCATAATCTCTTTTTTAATATAAACTAGATTTTTTTACAAAAAATTGCGATCAACCTAAGTACTTGGCAATAAACAAAAAAAATACCATACTAAACAGATAATGGAACCTTTTTCTTTCTATTCAGAAACATAGATGAGACTAAACAGGAACAATACAATAATAACGAGGTAGCTCCCTTATTTATAAAAATAAACTAGATTTTTTTTACTAAAAAATGCGTTCATCCTAAGTACTTGGCATTAAACAAAATAAAAACGACACTAAACAGATAATGGAACCCTTTCCTTTCTATTCAGAAACGTAGATCAGTCTAAATAGGAATAATGCCATAACTCCATCACAACAGCACTAATTCTTGGCAACAAAAATTAATTAACAGAGTCAGAATCCCATGGTTCAATAGTGATTAATATATTATTTTCTTTATCAGATACCGCATCACTCAACTATTCAGTAGGTTCTGCATCATGTGACAATCGTTTCCTGTGCAGTTGATATACAAGTCGGTGCAATTCAAGCCACATTTTTTACAAGTGCAATTGTAGTTGCAAGATTTTTTACATTTGCAAAAAATCATGTCTAAAATTTCAGCTGGTGCAGCTTGTAACGTTTTTTGGATGGGCGTCAATATTCCATCCTGCATTTCCCAGCCCCATTCCGTAGGAACTTTGTGATTTCCTAGCCATGTTTGATCTTGATGGTAAACTCGATAGCAGTGTTGTGCCGCTGAATCTTTTGTCGGTGGCAGGTTTGCCATATTAAACGATGTCTTTAAAGTTGCTTGTGCAAAACGTTCATATGGTATTGTATTTAATGTTTTAGACGAAGCGCCGTATAATTTACACAAAAATTTTTCACCAGCTTCTGCTATAGTTTGAGGATCTGCTACAGAGTTATTAAAAATTTTGAGTAGTTCCTTCAACTCGATGTCTCTCTTTAGGACTGCAACACATTTCTTTTTTCCAATACGATATAAAGCTGAGGTTGTATCACATCCGGACATAGCATAAAAACAAAATGTAATCTTTTAGTGATTCTTCAATAAAACTGTTCGAGTCGTAAAACCTTGTTGGAATTTTGCCCTTGCCAGGTTTAATTAAATATACATTTGAATGTATGAATGTTGTCAAAATAACCAATAGATCAACGTCTTCTCCCACCACAAAGACAACTTCATAGGAAGCAGCTTCTTGTACAGCTGTAGATATAATCAGTGTGTCAGCATCGCCATCACTTTGGTACGTCTTGATTCCAGCTTTATCCAATTTCGTTTTAAGCATTTTTATAAGCATTGTCTTGTTTTTGTCATTACTTAAAAATTTATCTTGAGGGACAGTTGCTCATGTGTTTTCGTCAAAGTTAATTTCGACAGAGGCATTTGCTCGTGTTCTTCGGACTCGTTCTGCGTATTTTGTATTATTATCGTTGTTCTCATAACGTAAACACTGATGAAAGGTTACCCATAGACCCTGAGTCGATAATGAGAAGAATATGTTTCACAAAAAAAAGTCAAGAAGAGCTGAAGATCTACTTTAACTATGAGTTAGTTTTTCCGTAGTTCGACGGTCCATATATAATACAACGAATAGAGTTTGGCAAAAGTCAGTTGACTTTTGCCAAACTCTATTCGTTGTATTATATATGCAAACTAACAACACAGTTGTGTGTAAATGTTTTAGCATTAATTTCGGGACTAATTTTATTAATATTTAATTATGTGCGTTGTTTTATGAGCTTCAAGCTTTCTGGCAAGCGACGAAATAGAACGCTATTATTTATCATGGATATAAGTTATATAATAATATATACCATATCTAATCTTCATATTTCAATAGATTATTATGTATTTCTTTCTCCAATTTCATTATTTTGACGTATTAAACCTAAACCAATACCTAGACATTGCATGTTCATACTTGTTCAATTCGCATAGAATTTCAATAAATTTTCTCTCTCTCTCTTTCCTCATAACTATGAACGGTTTGTATTTAAATTATATTGAATCACATAAACAAAAACCTAGACTTTGCATGTTCATACTTGTTTGCTTCACATAGAATTTCAGTATATGTATCTCTCTCTCTCTCTCTCTTTCTTTATATGTATGAATGGTTTGAACTAAAATTGTATTAAATTACATCAAATGACATTCAAGTGAGACTCATGCTCTCGTTAATTTTTTTTTTCATTTCTTGTTCAACATTCATTTGATGCAGTTATTTCTTTTTTTTCTCTGGATATTATCTTCAGTAAACTAATCACGTAATCTATTAGCGCCTATTTTTATTGGTGAACATATTTTCCATCGGCTTTAATGTAAGTACAAGTTAATTTTCAACATAAGCAGGTATATTCATTTTAAATATCATTAACTAACGTATTTTTTTTGTTTTTAGATAATGGCAAATTATTCTTCAGTATCTCCAGATAATATCTTTGGTAACTATTTTGAAGCCAGCCCCTTGTTACATGCTGATGTCAACAAAGGACATCCATTTTATCATGCACAAGATGTAGATGGATGGCTTCAAAAATGTGAACAAAAACATTTGGAGAAACAATCAACAAACAATGCAGAAAATTCGAAAAAATCTAACAAAACGGATGGTCAAAAAAGAAAGAAGAGCGCAATAAGAATCGCTTGTTTTCCAAAGAACACTAGTCCATAAATTAGTTTTTTTTTTATGCTGGCAATAATTTTTATTTATCAAGGGACATAGGGTTTTGAAACTAAAACACACTTGTCCCTTCACAAAGTTCGTAAACCACTTACTTTGTAAAATGCGTTTCGTTCCCAAACCCCACTAGTCCTGGACTAGTGTTTTATTGTAACGAAACGCAATCCCACATTTTGACATCTGTCAAATGAAAATATTTTGTTGAGATTTCAACACGTGTTGCAAGTTGAATTTGTTATAATATTTCATCGTTTTAGTGGCTATAATTCTTCATTATGGATCCGGATCCTATTTCAGACAATAGAAAACGCAAAAAAGGTATCTGCAATCCAACTGAATACTCCAAAAATAAAGCGAAAAGAAGTCGTGTCAGTGGTCAGGAATATCGTAACTCACGCAAAATCGTCGTTCCAAAAAAACAGCCCAGAGGTATGTGCAATGGTTGCAGGATTAAATGCTCCTCAAAATTTAATTTGGATGATCAAAATAAAGAGTTCGAGAAGTTTTATTCATACGAAACATCAGTCGAACAAGATATTCATCTGATTGGCTTGATGCGTATGTCACCGGTATCTAGACGTCGTCCACGAGCTGATGCTTCTAAACAAAAGCCTCGATCTGCAACATTTATGTATAGTTTGCCTAATACTGCTGGGGCAATGCAAAAGGTCTGCAAGACCATGTTCCTGAATACATTTGATATAACATTTGAAAGAGTTCGACGACTACATCGTCTTATTATAAAAGGAAATATACCCCAGCGAAAAAACCTTGGTAATAAACACCACTCAAACCCAGAACAGATGAAAAACCTCATCATGGATCACATCAAATCTTATCCAACACATGAAAGCCATTACAGTGGCAAGGTTTACATCTATTTAGATCCTCGGCTTAATATAAAGAAAATGCACAAAGATTTCAAATTAAAGTACCCTGGATTAAATGCAAAGTATACCTATTATTACACTATTTTCAAGAAAAAATTTGACCTGCATTTTGGAAGGCCACAAGTTGACACATGCATCACTTGTGAAAGACTTAAAGTGACAATATCAAATTCACATGTAAGCGAAGCTGCCAAGAATCAAGCAGATACTGAACTCAAAGTTCACCTGGCACGTGCAAATAAATTTTATAAAAAAATACAAGCCACAAAAACTCTATGCCAAAACAGAGATGATATAGTTGGTCTTACCTTTGACTATATGCAGAATTTACCTTTGCCTAATATTCCTGTGCAAGATGTGTTTTATTTGAGACAACTTTGGGTGAATACTTTTTTGGTCCATAATCTGAAAACTGGAGCTTCGGTAGCCTACATGTACCATGAAGGCATAGCGAAGAAAGGAGCTAATGATGTGTGTTCAATGTTGAGTCACTATATTCAAAATTATGTGCCATCTACTATAAAGCATTTAAGATTAATTTCAGATGGTTGCACAGGCCAAAACAAAAATCATGCCATGATACGATTTAGTGCTGCTCTAGTTGACTCTGGCCGCTTTAAGAATGTGAGGCAGTTTTTTCCAGAACGGGGTCATTCATACAACCCCTGTGATCGTGTCTTTGGTACTATAAAAAGAAGCTTGAAACAAAATGATCGGGTCTATGTACCAATGGAATATGTTTCTTTAACTGCTCAATCCGTCACCACACCAGGAAACTTGGAAATAGTATACTTACAGGACAATGATATATTTTTTGATTTCACTGGTTGGTGGCCTGCTTATTATTCAAAAACTGCAATATCAGAAGAGACAAAGGGTAGATCTGTGAACAGATCTCAGAAAATCCATTTCCAGCCCTCCGCTTTCAAGGAATATAGACATTCCTCAAAGAAGCCTGGCTTAGTTCAGGCTCTAGAGTTCATTGACTGTGTGGTGAAAAGTCATTTCAAACTTCTCTTTTCATCACAAGTAAGACTACCAGATAAAAAGGCATACAACGGTGTCAATCCCATCAATGAAAAAAAATTACAAGACATAAAAAAACTGATTCCCTACATTCCAGATAAACACAAACTATTTTATGATATTTTATTGAAATGGCCTACCACCAATATTGATTATGTTGAAGAAGATGTGTAACTCTGTATTATTTTTAATGTTTTAATTAATAAAGTAAAGTTTTTTTACTACATTTGTTTATTTTTCCTTTGGTGTATATTGATATTTTGTTTAGTATTTAGTTACTAAACAACACTTGTCCAAGTTAGTTTTCCAAACAACTCAAGTCCATATTTTTAAATATATATATTTAATTTGTATTTTACAATATCATATTTATTTATTATTGTATGTCTTTCATAGAATTAAATCTATAAATTAATCAAAATATTTTAACTTATTTCATATAAGAATTCAAACTTATGCAGTTATTTATGTATACTGTAAACTTGATATTTTGTACTTGTGTTCTTTGGAAAACAAGAGATATACAAATAATTTATTTATTTTCGTCGTGTGTCTAAAAAATAAATGTGTTTCATAACATTTTTGATAAGAGCGCGCTGCGTACCTATATAGCGATAATTAATAAGAAGGCATGTACTTATGTATTTTAAAAAATTACATCGTTACAAGATTAAAATTAATATAGAAGCTATGGACCCTAGTGATTGTGGTCGTGCTGTGAGTGCCCAATATATTGTATCAGATTTGTATGATGAAATTATAGATGCAACAGAAAATGTAATAAATAAAATTTCAAAAAAAATAAATGAATCGTCAAACTTGTAAAAACTTGGTAATTAATTAATTAATTATTGAAATTAGGGTTAAGCTACATCTGACCGCACCAAATCTTTCTTTCCTATGCTTTTATCCTTTTCTATCACTCAGAACCGTTATTTACAAGAGCGAGAAAGAGAACGGTAGTGCGACCGGACGATCAAGGAGTCGGTCAGATGTAGCTCAACCTTTAAATGCAAGTACATCTCAATACCATATTAAAATTTTGTCTCAGGTTTCTAAGAATGACTATACTTACCTTATGTGATAAGAAAGCAGCTAGAGTGAAACTGAATCTTAACCAAACCAAATAACAAAGTCGAGAACATTAGTTTCCTTATACTTTATAATTTACTAACAAATTATGGACCCTGTTGTCTGATAATAAAAATTATTATTATTATTATTATTATTTATGCTACTGGTGATAAGGATTAGGGCATGGAATACCGGAGTAATTTTTCATACCGGTATTGATACCGGTATTGAAATTTCAATTACCGGTATACCGAAATTTCGGTATTTTTTCGGTATTTCTTGAAATACTGCTAGTTACTGTTTAAATGATTCCAAGAACGATTAGTAAGTCTCGTTTGCGAAAAGTTATTAAAGAAGTTTTCTACGCTGTATAGCAGAAACACTCAAACTATTTATCAACTCCCTAGATACCACAAAATGAGTAATTAAAGTAATAGGTTATTAAGAATACTAAAGAAAATACGTTCTTTGATCCAAGAATTATTTATATTGTTTCATTGGCACAAATATGACAATCAAATATTAAATTATAAAGTAAAAAATATTTTTTTAACAACACGTTTTTACGCACTAAAAAGTATAAAATAATTTTTATTGAGATTTTTATTGGTGTAGTACTCTTGTAGGACTTAAAACGAAAAACGTGGGGTGCATGGAATAGATATTCTAGGAAGTAGAGAACGAGGTGATGGCTGAAAAACAGCATAGCTGACGCTGTAATCTTTTCATTGTCTTATTTTCATGTCTGTCTGTACCACTTATTGATACATAACATATTGTTATTGTAATGAAAATTAATAAATGTCTTCTAAATCTTATGAGTGCCAGGGGTTGTTATGTGTTATGTCTTGAAAACTTACAAATAGTTATTATTAGTATATTATTTGCAGTGCAATTCAATTGTTGTGTATTTTATTATTGGAAAGACTTGCGTTTGACCATTATTCTAGCTGATGGAAATGCATCATAAGGTGAAAGATGGACCACGCTCGCCTAGAAGATGTTTATGTTTTTTTTATAAAAGAGCTAATCTATAGTTTTTTGAGAAACACGGTTATGCTTCAAAATCTACTCCATGCTCCCCACGTTTTTCGTTTTAAGTCCTACAAGAGTACTACGACAATAAAAATCTCAATAAAAATTATTTTACACTTTTTAGTGCGTAAATAAAACGTGTTGTTAAAAAAATATTTTTTACTTTATAATTATTTTGTGCTTTTTAGTCCAGCGTATTTAAATGTTGCAAGATGAACATCACGTAGGACTAAATTGCTAAGACTAAAAATCCCAAGCATGCCGAGATTATGTTGTTACGATGAGATTACCTTCCGGCTTCATCATGAGACCCTGGACATCACGTATAACTAAAGATCTTGTCAAGACAAATCCAATGAGTCCAAACACGACGATGTTGTGTTGTGCATTTTAGAAGCTCCTATGGCCACCTTCCAGCTCCATGAGACCTTGGACATCACGTATGACGAAAGATCTTGTCAAGACAAATCCAATGAGTCCAAACACGACGAGGTTGTGTTGTGTATTTTAGAAGTTCCTATGGCCGGCTTCCGGCTCCATCATCAGACCAGCTCCATGGTGTCTATTTATATCGCAATCTATTTTAATTTTAGTTGGAGTTAATGCAATTATTGAAAGATGATTTTGTGGCCACATCATTAATTCAGTATGTTGGACAATCATTGCCAAATGAAACATCAAGAAATATATTGACCTTGTCAATAGCCAAACACATACTAAAAGTAAATAAGAATACTCCAGTCACAGGAGTTATTTACAATAAATGGTGCAAGGATATTAAAGCTCTCTTCCCAGGAGAAAGATCAACCACGTATTATATACCTGCCTGCGTTACAGCCCAAGGCGTTACTCTTCAGGCCCGGGGAAAATTAGTGAGCCAGGTTCTGAATACTAGGCGCAAGTATCAACACCTTGGTGTGCTTGATAAGAAGCTTCCAAGCCCTAGTTCTTCAAAATCACAATTAAGCACAATAACCTCTGCGTCCGTCTGTGCTGAAGATGACCGAGTAATTCAAGAAAGCCTATTGTGGCTTGAACACAGCTCATCGCCCTGGACTTTGGTACAATCTAAATGGGCCGAGACTTTTCAAAGTCGAATAAAATATTTAATAAACCCAGAGGGCTCTATTGAGCAGTATATAAAGAAATACCCAGCACTACAAAAACCTGAAGGTTATACTTTGGTGGGTTGTGTGGTTTTTTTTTTTTTATAATATATTTTCGTTTTCTTTTTTAAACGGTCTGTTTTCTGGTCTGCCCGCGGCTACGCTCGCGTTATGTAACATTTTCCTGTGAGACATTTCCGTAAAAAGTATACTATTTGTTATTCTAGGTTACAAACTATCTACATTCCAAAATGTATTCAAATCCTTAGACTACGCCTGAAGGCGGAACAAACATCCTCACATCTAAACATCCAAATATATTTTCACAACACCATCACACTTTACACTAATATTATAAGTAAAATATGTGAAAATATAATTTGGATGTTTGTTCCGCTTTCACGCCTAAACTGCTGGACGGATTTGGGTGTAATTTGGAATGGAGAGGAGTTTGTACCCTGGATTACACATAGGATACATTTTACCGGTTTTTTTTTTATTCCCACGGGAAAATCTTAGTAGCCGCGGGTGGCCCGTTTATAATATTAGTGTGATGTTAAAAGCGATTGTATTTTTTTCTAGCTTTGTGATGATTTTGAGACGACTCATTACGCTGAAAAAGAAAATTTATTTTTAAATTTTCCTCTAATAAAAAAAAATCTCTTAAAAATATTAAACGAGAAAAAATCCAAGGACACATACCACAGCGAGCTAGTGCAGCTATCTAAGGGTAAGTTGTTTGTAAATTTTAAATCGAAAGAAACGTACAAAGGGGTTAGAACATCCTAGAATGGGAGGTTGGCATAGTGATAGCCACAATTTTGCGGGATTTTAGAACATTCCTCTCTTATCTCGAAAATGTTGCGCGGTAGGACATTAAGCCATTTATGTTGTTGTGTTCGTCTATAGGTTAACGTGCGCCGTTCAGTAAAAGTCCTAAATTCCCGCCAACATGTGGTTATCACTATGCCAAAATGTTCAAACCTCTTTCATAAAAATAGTTGACTACCTTTATAAGGTTCAGTTCTAGACTTGTACTTTTCTCCCATTTGCAAGGAAACATTATAACCTACACCAACCTTTTTCTAGTTAGGCCGTTTGTCCACCGTCGCCGTCACCGTCACGTCAACGAGAACGAGATTATCGGGCCGAAGAAGCGGTACATAGACTACTATGGCCGCGTGTCCACCGCCGCCGCCGTCACCGGGCCGTCGCCGAGAACGAGATTATTTCATACGTGTTTTGTATTGCCGGCACATCGGCCCGTCATTTTGACCGAGATTTTGACGGGCCGGTGCCGGCAAATACAAAACACGTATGAAAATAATCTCGTTCTCGGCGACGGCCCGGTGACGGCGGCGGCGGTGGACAAGCGCACTTATTCCCAGTCGGTTGCACCCCGTTACCAAATGGGACAAGTTGGTCACACTAGTGCAGTGTTGACAAAAGGGACAAAAAAATCCCATTCAGTAACAGTGTTTAGTAAGTTAAAATACTTTATTGCACACAAAAGTAAGGGTAGTATTTAAACGCAAATCAAAAAATATCCTTTTTCTATGCAATAAGATTCCAAATTCCCATCAAAATTACTGATTGCACAGCAAAATATTCAACTCAAAATATCACTAAACACACTACAATTTATTTTCGCAGCGTACAGCGATTTTTCCTAAAGCAAAAGCTTTTTCATCATAGACCTAACCTGCGGTCGCCGACCCCTGCCGGGGTACGCTCGCTCCGCTCGCTCGGCTCCCTCCGCCTGTTTTTGACACCAGTCTAACCTAACCTAACCAACTGTTCCGACTTCTAGGTAGAATTTTTTTTGTCTTTGCGGGGGGCAAGCCCCCCGAGCCCCCATGAATGGGGCGCTGCGCCCCCCTTGCCCCCCTCCAGAGTTTTATTAACTCTACCGTATGTTTTTACCTAGGGAATCTATTTGCTGTGCAGTCAGTATTATTTGCTGTAAAAAAGAATATAAATGATGAGTATGTATTGATAGGCGATTATTTATTTGATATGCAATTTATAATATCCCCAAAAGTAATATAAAGCAAGCACGAGGTTACAGGTTTAATTTATAATGTTTTTTTTTCTCAGATACAGATGAAGAAATTACTAATTTGGCAGCAATACTTAGCTTATCAGAGCTAATTGTGCCAAATGTTGTTCTGATCCCTGCCAAAGATCAACCCTCTGCTGCTGGTCCCTCAGCGCCCAAAAAAGCCAAGAACACAAACAAGAGATGGAAACCCAGCAAGGCTGAATCCAGAGAAGCATTTGTAATGCACATTAAAGACGACAGTTACCTTCAGGTAACGTTGAAGAAAAGAAACGAAGCAGTTTTTCAAAAAGGTTTGACGCCTCAACCTTATATTGCTAATGTAGGACATACCTTATCAACAATCACGTCACACTTTGTGGTAGTAAACCCGAATACTTTTTACAAACGGCAAAATATATTAGAATCAATTGACACTTGCTTTAAAATTATATGGGCTTTGAATGCAGAGTACGCATCAGATTCTTACGGACCTTGGTATTTTATCCAGAAAAGTTTTTACAAACTCTCTAGCCCCCATGATAAGGGCTCAACATCAGCAGAGTCATTAATGACGGACTGCAAATTGTCTGTTTAAAATATTGTACCTAATAATAAGTAGAGCATGTAGGTACTTAATTGTATTTTGAGCTAAGCTTAATATAAAAATGGTTGTATGTTTTTTGTGCCGAAACGTTTGTGATAACATTAGCGCCCTTCAAGCTCATTTAAGCTTAATGCACAACAATAACGAGTATAAGACTTTGTTATGTACAGAAGGCAATTGCTCAAGAAAATTTCAATTGTTTACATCATACAAACGACATCTTTTAACTCACGAAGCCACTACTTCAGCTGTTGCTTTAATAAATTTGCCTGACCCAGAACAAAATGAAACTAGCTTTAACAGTGTACACAATCTCCCAATAAATATAACAAATAATGAGCGTTTATCAGAACAATCCTCACAGAATTATTTTCAAACAGAATCACTTCACTCTCCTCAGCATTTAATTGAAAAAAGATTATCTGAACTTATTGCTAATTTATACGCGAGTCAAAATTTGCCTAGAAATGTTGTTCAGTTATGTATTAATAGCTTTCGTGAGTGTGTTTCGGAATCTTTTATCACAGCCATTGAAAGCTGCTTAAATAATTTATCACAAAAAAACACAATATCAGCTTCATCTGTCTCAGAAATAATTAATACGATTAAGCCTTTATTGACTTCACCATTGGAAACGTTTTCTTCAGAACACAAAAGATTAAAGTATTTTGAAACACACAATACTTACATTAAACCTCAACCAATTGTTATTGGTCAAAGACTAGAAAATGTGATAGAAGGTGGCATTAGACGTTTAGTACCTGTAACTTCAGAACAGAGTTTTATTAGTTTAAGAAAGATCTTACAACTATTCTTATCGCTTGAGGGAGTACTTGTTGAGACTCTTAACTACATGGCGTTGTTAAACAGCAATGATACACCTGTTGCAGCCGTTGAAAATTTTATTCAAGGTTCCTATTGGAAAACTGTTAAGCAACGTCATGGAGAAAATATTGTGATGCCACTGTTTATGTTTTATGATGACTATGAAACTGGAAACGTATTAGGTAGTAGATCGTTGAAAAGCGGTTCCTATATTATTATCGTGTTCGTATGAACAATAAATATAAAACATAGACTTTGCATAATATTATAACCATGCTTGTTATTAAATAATAAATAAATATGTGGGGACATCTCACACACGGCCGTCTGATGCCAAACTGAGCAGAGCTTGTACTGTGGGTACCAGACGGCTGATATACATTACTGAAATAGATAAATACATACTTATATAGATAAACAACAACTAGACACAGGGCGGGCCCAGGTGTTTATCACACGAATGTTTGCCTTGGGCGGGAGTCGAACCCGCGACCCTGTGTGCGTCGGAGGCAGATACACTACCACCTGGGCTACGGAGCCGTCAATATTATCTCATATTTGGTGTGTGGTAATGTGAAAATAAAAGATAACAATCTACCCTTAATTAAATGGGTACAGGTAACGGGAGTTTGACAGGTTGCAATATGCTGAATATACACTATACCTACACTTAGTACACTTACCTACATAAACGCGTAGCAGGCACAGTGTGTCGATACAAGTAATGTAACACATTAAATTGTGTGCGATTCTCAATATAATGTTATACAGTGTGTCGATACAAGTAATGTAACACATTAAATTGTGTGCGATTCTCAATATAATGTTATTGAGGTTGTATTATTCCCAAAGGGATAGTTTATAAGCGCAGGACGTATAAAATACGTGTCATTAAATTGATTGAAGCGCATTGTTTAGAAATGGTTGCCAAGCAGATAAATTCTGAGCATTTAATTGCTAATGTGGATTTCATTAAATTGATACCCACATACTTGATTGTTCACTTGTGACTTTAGATAAGTATGTCTAGAAATGACTGACCAAGCAGAAAAAATCCGTAATAAATAAATACATAGTGACTAGGGGTCATAAAAGCAGATTAGCAATCTGATCATTAAATTGATTTACCTTTTTCAGGTCGCCCCAAAATGAGTCACGAAGGCATTGCTTTGAATCTTAGAATGGAGAGCTTTGATTGTGAGGGTGACTCAAGCTCAGTGAGCGCCAGATGGGAACGATGGAAAAGAGCTTTCCACATATACCTGCAAGCTTCTGGAACTGACCAGAATGAGAAGAAAAAGGCAGCCTTGTTGCATTTCGGTGGCCTTGATCTACAGGAAATATTTTATAATATTCCGGGAGCCGACGTGGAAGCAAGTACTGGCACTGATGTGTTCGCGACTGCTATAAGTAAACTGGACGCTTACTTTGCTCCTAAACAATGCAGGTTATATGAGCGTCACGTGTTTCGGTTAATACATCAGGAACCTACAGAAAAATTTGAAAAATTCGTATTGAGACTAAGACAGCAGGCAAATAAATGCTTATTTAAAGACAAAGACGAACATATAATGGACCAAGTAATCGAGAAGTGTTTCTCAAACGATTTAAGACGAAAAATTCTTAAGGCGGGTGACGATATAACCTTAGACCGGATAATAACTGAGGCTAATGCTTTTGAGGCCGTTAACCGGCAAATGGACGGGTTCGAAAAGGAAAAAAAATCTGAAATGACGGTTAATAAAATAGAAACGAGACGAATGTATCGAATGAGACGAGTGTATCGATATAGAGGAGGCAGGTGCGGTAGATGCGGCAACTCCAGACATTCTTCTAGTTCGGATAAGTGCCCGGCTAAGGACAAAGACTGTTTAAAATGTGGACTCCGAGGACATTTTAGACAATGGTGCAAAACCAAAGGGATACCTAAAAGGAAACTTCAAGAAGGACAGCACAACAGCAACAGCTATAATTCGAAAAAACCGAGACTACAAACCAAACGTACTGCAGAAGTAAACCAAATTAATGAGGACAACACAAATAAACAGACAGAAACGAGTTACGTTTTTCACATAGATGAGGACCTAGAAGTAGAGTGCTTGATAGGAGGCGTAAATGTTAATATGGTCATTGACTCCGGCTGCAAACACAACCATATAACAGGAGCAACGTGGGAGGCAATGAAAAAACAACAAATTGCTGTGACTAATCAAGTTGCTAAGCCAAGCATCAATTTCGTAGCCTATGGCAGCAGCGAGCCACTAGAAGTTAGAGGATGTTTTGATGCCACGCTCAAAGTGAGAAACAAATACGAGAAAGCAACGTTTTACGTCTTTGCAAATGGAACGAGGAACCTTTTAGGGAAACAAACTGCAATGTCGATGGGGATACTAAAAATTGAACTAGGTCCTACCGTTAACCAGGTGAATGAAGAAAATGAAAGTACATTCCCAAAGTTTAAAGATGTTTCGATTGAAGTACATATAGATAAATCAGTGCCAGCAATTTCTCAGCCATACAGGTATTAATAAAATGTATTAATATACATAACATATCATAGTATCTATTGAAATAATCGTTAAATAAAAATATAAACTATCTTACCATATTAAAAAATATATATATATACATATAAATGCTTAAATACGATTATAGTTGTTAAATTAGAAATTTCAGTTTGCTTTGTTAGGAATTTGATTGTACTCGATTATAATATAATTTGAAACAGTTTTATTCTAATTTTATTTAAGGAGGATACCGATACCTTTAGAGGAAAAAGTAGAAGCAAAGTTAAAGGAACTTGTACAGCGAGACATTATAGAAGAAGTACCTTGAACTTCCAAATGGGTCTCACCTATTGTTCCCATTCTCAAGGACAATGGAGAAGTTCGTCTTTGCGTCGATATACGGCGAACAAATGGAGCCATTCTACGAGAGAATCATCCACTCCCTACCATGGACCAACTTCTTCCAAAAATGCGAAATGCCAGGTATTTCACTAAATTGGATATTAAAGATGCATTCCACCGAGTAGAACTACATCCAAACTCTCGATACATCACAACATTTATCACAAGCAAAGGCCTCTTCAGATACAAACGTCTAATGTTTGGGATCTCATGCGCTCCCGAGATCTTTCAAAAGGTCTTAGAGCGTATGCTCCTTGGCTGCGAGGGTGTCATTAATTTTATAGACGACATCTTGGTTTTTGGCAAGGACCTTGGAGAACATGACAGACGTTTAGAAAAAGTGAGAGAAGTCTTAAAAGCGAACAATGTTGTACTGAGAGATGACAAATGCTTATACAGAGTGAACAAAGTGAACTTTCTAGGTCACGAATTGTCAGAAGGAGTTAAACCACTCAAAAAATATATTTCCGCTGTTCAAGATTTTAGGCCACCACAGACCGTAGGTGAGATGCAAAGCTTCCTAGGTCTAGTAAACTATGTCGGAAAATGGATCTCTAACCTTGCGACAATTACAGAACCATTAAAGGAACTACTGCGTAACAAAAACGCGAAGAATTCCGACATACAGGGACAATGGGGAACAAAACAAGAGGACGCCTTTAATCATTTAAAAGCGTCTTTGACAAATGTTGCAAATTTGGGATATTACAACGTGAGTGATAGGACAATTGTAATTACGGACGCCAGCCCAGTGGGTCTCGGTGCAGTTCTGGTACAAGTTGATGACAGGGGGCCAAGGATCGTCGCTTACGGACACAAAACATTGACGGAATGTGAACGTCGGTATTGCCAGACGGAAAAGGAGGCACTTGCGTTGGTTTGGGCTGTGGAACACTTTCACATATTTCTTTATGGCAAAGATTTCGAACTGGTTACAGACCACAAGCCGCTAGAAGTGATATTTGGTCCAAAGTCTAAACCCTGCGCAAGAATAGAGAGATGGATTCTTCGGCTCCAGTCATACCGATACAAGGTTATCTACAAACCGGGAAAAGCGAACATTGCAGATCCACTGTCTAGGCTTCTCAAAGTATCCGACACTGTACAGAGCGTAAGGGAAAATCATATTCATCAGATCGTTCAATATGTCACACCTGTAGCGTTATCGATCAAAGACATAACAAACTGTTCTAAAGACGATAAGGAGATACTCAACGTGAAAGAAGGGATCTATAATAACAAATGGTCGGAGGATGTGAAGTCCTACAAAATCTTCCAAAATGAACTTTGTTTCTACGAAGGTATTCTCTTAAGAGGTACTAAAATCGTAATACCAAGAAATCTGCGTGATAAGGTATTAAACGCTGCGCATGAAGGGCACCCAGGCATTGTGGCCATGAAAGCCCGAATGAGGACGAAAGTATGGTGGCCTGGGTGCGATAAAGACGCCGAGAACTTCGTGAAGGCGTGCAAGGGTTGCACTCTAGTGTCCGCACCAAATCCACCTAATCCCCTAAAAAGAAGGTTAATGCCTGAAGATGTATGGATGGATATAGCGATCGACCTGATGGGACCTCTCTCAAGCGCTGATTATCTTTTAGTGGTCGTAGATTACTTTAGCAGATATAAAGAAATCAAAACGTGCCGAAAAATTACCAGCTCCGAGATAATTGGGATACTCAAAGAGATATTCAGTCGTTTGGGAAACCCTCTTACTATTACAGCCGATAACGGCAG
The DNA here is from genome assembly GCA_951230895.1 of Carpatolechia fugitivella. Lineage (NCBI taxonomy): Eukaryota > Metazoa > Arthropoda > Insecta > Lepidoptera > Gelechiidae > Carpatolechia > Carpatolechia fugitivella. The sequence goes on along the minus strand of OX579654.1, from coordinate 14,806,303 downwards.
ACAGTTCTGTAGTGAAGAATTTCAGGGTTTTTGTAAAGAACGGAACATTACTCTTCTGAATACAGTCCCCTACTGGCCACAACAGAACGGTGAAGTGGAGCGCCAGAATCGAGATATCCTCAAAAGACTTAAAATCAGCCAAGCTGAAAACAAAAACTGGAAAGAAAGTCTACTAGATTACATAGCCATGTACAACAGTACACCGCACTCGGTGACTAGACGAACTCCATCGGAGTTGTTTTTCAAACGGAAATTTAGAGACAAGATTCCAATGGCAGGAGATATAGGATTTGAACCAAACAACACGGAAATGGAAGCAAAGGACAGGGACAAAGAAATAAAGGAGAAAGGGAAGGAATACGCGGATAGAAAGAAAAAGGCAAAAGATTGCGACTTAGAACCTGGTGACAAGGTATATGTAAAAAATATGAATAAGGACGGGAATAAGCTCAGCTTAAATTTCAACACAACTAGCCATACTGTAGAAAAAGCAGTTGGAGGTGACATTCAAGTTCGAAATGATGAGACGGGACCAATTTATAGGAGAAACGTGGTGCATTTAACGAAGGTAGAAGGACAGTGGAAAGTACTGAGTGACGAAGTTAATGAAAAACAGCATAGTGAAACCGGGTCCAATGTAGGAGAAGAAAATGAATTTAACAATAAAGAAAACTGATAGTAGTCATGTCAAACACTGGAACGATCAATTAAAATATTTCTGGTTGTGATTGTAAAAACCATGTAGTTATTTATTCCCTGTATTTTTGAGTTGGCTAGAAATTAAAATATATTTAGGTAAGGAGGGGATGTGGTGTATGACTATTTGTCTTGAGCGCATACGTCACGGTAGTCGAGTGGGAGGAGACAGTCGCTACAGAACCGCCGGGGCGAGCGGGTGTGATTTGTGTGGTGGTGCGTTGACAAGCCAAATATCTTGTCATACCTATTGGCGATACTAGTGACACTACAGTTATTACAAAATTAGATCATCGTCCGAATCAGATTTGGAATCATGTCTGAATTCATGCAGAACAAAACTCAGAGCGGACGTCCTTGTTCCACTCTCCACGGAAACAGCTATGCTATACAAATACAAATAATTTATTTAAATTTTACAGTAAATTTGTCATTAAAACTTATGAACTATGATTTAATTTTGGTGAGTTGACATATTTAATTGATCTGCTATCCTTGTCGTATGCAATTCAGTGATTCTAGAATTCGGAAACACGACAGTTCACGACACGCATTTCCAGTATTTAGAGGTGCGTTCTGAAATTTAACTGTGTTTGTTTCAGAACGCGCCATTTATTGGTTTTGTTTTTACCAATCCACCAGTACTGTGGAATTTTGAGCGCTAAGGGCGTCTGCTGCGTTAAGCGGGTGCACGGCGCGGGCGCCCGGCGCCGGTACCCGTCGCGCGGGCCGCCGCACAGTGGGCTGGGATTACAAGGTTTGGACTTAAGAGATAAAATGTATTTTTTTAGTATCTAGGCATATATTTAAAAAGTTTTTATTCTATGACTTGTTTTGATTTAGCTAGTACTTTCGGAGATATAGCCATATTTATTTTAGTTTCGCAATCCATGATGAAAGATAACAGAGTATTCCAATTAAATTGAAATTTAAAATAATGTTATACTTAACGGACTGAAGAATCAATGTTCGACATACTTTGTTTTGACACTTATTTCCGGGAATCAAGAGATAAGAGAGCGCGAGCGCACCAACAAGTTATGACGTGTCCTTACGTGATTGGTGCAACGACAGTGTACGGAATGTACGATTGCATTCGAACTTGCTTCAGTGTTTTATTACCCACCATAATAGACGCACTACCCCCACATACTATTATTCATTAAGTATTTCTTATTTTGTGATTTGTGATTGTGAAAATGTTTGAAGATTAAGCGCTAGTTCAGACACGGCGGGAACCGCGCGATTATAGAATCGCATGGAAATCGCGCGGGTCTTATTTATATGAGTTAGTTAGTAATCGTTCAGACATAACCGCGCGGTTAATCAAGCCGCGCGGTTACCGCAACCCAACCGCCAGAAAATAGAATCGCGCTGCTCCCGCGCGTTTCTATTACTATGGAGTCTTTACTTCGCGTTCAGTTGCGTTGCGGATACCGCGCGGTGAGCACGTCACTATTCGTGAGTTCGCCATGGATCGTTTCGACACTGAACTATTTATTGATGAGGTGGAGAAGAGACCTGCAATATGGGACATTCAGTGTGATGATTACTCAAATAAAATTATCAAGAACCGAGCTTGGCAAGAGTTGGTGGAGATATTTGGAAATTGCGAAGACACGGCGGCGGCTTTAAATTTACAACATCATTTGATGAATGGTCCTCTGTCCGGAATCGGAGATACTTGAGTCTCAATATTCATTCTGATAATTTTACTGGGGATACAAAATTTCGAAACCTCGGCCTTCTTCGAACATTTGGCTCTATGAATGCAGCAAAATGCATAGAGATTATTGGTCAGAAATTGCAAGAATACGGAGTATCTTTGGATAAAGATATAGTGGCACTAAGAACAGATGGCTGCAGTCTAATGAAAAAAATTGGTAAAGACCTCAAGAAGTACCATCAAATGTGCATAGCCCACTCAGTTCAGCTAGCTATTATTGATGTTATGTATAAAAAATCTACAAATAGAGAAGATGAAGATGGGCAGGAAGATTTTAACGAAAGTGATGATTTGACCTTAGCAGAGATAGCATATAGGATGCAAAGGGAAGAAGAAATAAGCAACGATATTGATGACATTTCGAACGAGGAGGAAGTTGATGGTGTAAATTTTTTTATAGCTTCTCTTACCGAAATAAGTCAAGATGTCCAATCTGATTGTGAATATTACGACCTCATTTCAAAAATAAGGCAAATAGTTAGACTGTTTCGTAAATCTCCCACGAAAAACGATGATATTCTTCTGAAACATGTGAAATCTGACTTTGGGAAAGAGTATTCCTTAACTTTGGATTGTAAAACTCGTTGGAGTTCGATGGCACAAATGGTATCACGTTTTAGAATGTTAAGAATATCTATTGAGAAGGCACTAATCGACATCAAATCTGAAGTTTTCTTCAACGATGATGATTGGCGAATTATGGAAGAGTTGGATAATGTCTTGAACATAATAAAGACTGTTGTAGAAGCCCTATGTCGGCGGGATGCCACTCTTCTTACCGCAGATGTCGCAATCAAGTTTGCACTACGAAAATTCAGCGATATGAACTCGTACTTGAGCAGCAAAATGATGAATGGGTTAACCAAAAGATATAAGGAACGACGGTTAATTCAGGCTTCTCTGCTGAAATATCTAACTAATTCGAAAAACTATTTTCACGATAGGACCTCTGAAGATTTGAATATATTTAAACGACAAAGTAGCGACGAAATGTGCCAGGAAATAGTCTCTCTAATAGAGCGTACTACTGAAAATGCAGTAGCAGAAAACAGAGACGAGCATGAATCTGAGCCGGAAATGGAAATTAGCCCTCTTTCGTACAAAGAAGAGTTAGAGAAGGAGATTCAAAGAGCTTCTGTTGCAACGAAGACGGCTAATGAAGCGGATGACTCTGTTCAAATGTCAGTTAAGCTTGAAATGGCTCTTTTCGAGAACGGAGGAAAGCGTGGGCGATACCTGGAAGCAGCCTATAATCACCTTGTGACCATTCCACCAACTAGTGTGGAACCCGAAAGAATATTTTCATCAGCAGGGATTACTTGCAATAGAATACGGTCTTCTTTAAGCGATGCAAGTTTGAACGCATTAAGTTTTTTACGTTCTTATTATCAAAGTAAAGCTAATAATATGAAATGTAACTAAAAAAGTCTTCGCATTCATTTGCTTTCAATTATTCTTCTACTTATGATTTTGTTTTAACAATCAAGCGGATGTTGATTAAGTTTTCAAGGCAGAGTATTATTTTCGTTTTGATTAATATAATTTACGTACTATTAAGATTAAATCTGTAACCATGTCATAGTTCCTAATTCAAGACTGAATTGTGCTATTCAACTTTTGCAGTTCCTTTTTCTAAATAAAAATTATTTTATGTATTTTTGTTTTTAATTTTCACCTTTTATCGCTTAAAACACTCGGCATATAGAGAACGTAAGTGAAAAGTTCTTTTTTTTCGGAGAACCGAAAGAACCGGGTACCCGGTTCCTACTAACCTTCGGAACCGTAGAACCGGTTCTCAATAGAAAGGTCCGGTTCTGCACCCCCTAATCAATCAAGATGCGCAGGACAGAGGCCAATGCAATGGCGAACGAAATCTAATGTCAGAGGCCAAGATCTACTTTGGGCTCGGGTCACTGAGCCAGCGAAGTAAATAAGAAGGTCAAATCTTTATGATTTTACACAATGTTTAAGTCAACGTAGCTTGACAGGATGTTGGGAACTTCTTTGTTACCTACTTTGATGCTTTATTATAGCCTTTGCTTGATTTTCATGTGCTAAAAAGAGGATTTTCTGACAGCTCTTTCAAAAATAAAAATAATAGTTCTAATTAAGACGATAGATGGCGACAGGTGTACTTTGTGGATTGTTTTTTTTTTTTAATCCTTATATGGCCCTGGGTGACTCGCCCTAGGAACAAGACTCGCCGCATTTCTTCGGATCCACGAATCGTCAACGCCATCTACTGAAGTTTTATGAACTAGTTTTGTTTAATTGGCCGTCGAAAAATCCCCCAATTCAACTAGGTATTTACCAGCAGCTCGCCCTATAAAAAATACAATTTATTTGAGCTATCAATAGTTAAAAAAACGCCTTTAGTTGTCAAAAGGGGCGTTATATTAGTTTGCAAAAATAAGTAAAACAGTTGTATCTCCACACATGGCGTGCCGGCATTAACATGATGATAGATGAAATTAAAGCAATACCGATAATTGTGCGATAGTGAGATAACCGCGCCAACAGAGGTTCGCACGCGCGCGCTGCGTACGCGCCGACTTTCGGCGTTCTTACAGTACTACCGTTTTCACTTGCCGCTCTATCCATTATACTATATATACAGGCTGTTGATGTAATTAAGATCGATATTAGCTTATATTTGTTAGAGTAAAACCACAACGTCCGTCCTCAATGCTGATTTATTTACGACTGTTTTTGACAGATCGATCATGCAGTTAAATATGCACAACATACCGCCCACCAAAAGGACTTATGGTCCTTTTAAATCACTTAATATTAAAAATACAAGCTTACAACTTTAATTCCCTACATAGTTATAACACTCACAAAAAAATCAAAATCGGACGGTATCGGAATAAAACATGCGAACAAATTGTACAGAATATGAGCGACACAAAGATTACGAGTACCTTACCAGCTATTTATTCATGCACGTAAACAACCTCGAACTTGAACGGTCAGACTACACAAACTACGAACATAAATTTTATAAAAACAATTAACGTAATAGTAAAATCACAAAAGCTATGAACTTTAAATATTTTAACAACAAATTATTTAATTGCTTGATATATTAACTAATGAATTATTTAAACAAATACATTTTTACTCGAAAAATATACTGTTAAATCTTAAACAAGTAGTTTAAAGCTCCTTAAGTACTAGGTTCATTACAATTAATAGGCAATGCACAAAGCTTTGTTACAGTCCTATTTGTTATTGAACTGCCACTCTTAACACTATAAACTCTTGTAAAACCGTCTAGGCCGGGATGTTTTTCTGTTATACGCCCCAATAACCATTTTCCGGGAGGTAAATTGTCAGTTTTTATGAGAACTACATCTCCAACTTGAAATTCTTTCTCTTTTTAAGCCATTTAGGACGTTGCTGTAATCTTGACAGATATTCGTCTTGCCATCGTCGCCAAAAGTTATTCAGAAGTTTTTGTGTATATTGCCAACGTGACAAGGTTGATATTTTTACATCCTTTGTATCAGGTGATGGCCCAACTATTGGTACTTCTCCAATTAAAAAGTGACCAGGGGTCAGTGTGGTCACGTGTTCAGGATCTTTGTCATCTAGCGGGCATAATGGACGAGAATTTAAACAAGCTTCTACTTGGCAAAGTACCGTTGTCATCTCCTCGTAGGTCAAGTGAGTTGTCAGGATTCTCTTCAAATGGTATTTAATGGATTTGACACCCGCTTCCCACAAACCCCCGAAGTTAGGACTATAGGCGGGAATGAAGTGCCAATGTGTCCCTTCTGTCGCTATTGTTTCTGCAATCTTGCCAGAGAACTGCAACTTATCCTCTTTCCAGAATATACAGGGTGGCGCAATAGAACGTGCATATTGCATCATTTTTTCTGGCGGGGTGGAAAGCGCGCGGGCGGGGGGAACCTTACCTCGTTGGTTAGGCGGGCTCATGGAGTTTTAGTCACTATGAGTCACTTCGACGGGAAGCAACGCGCATTTTGCGTGCGCGCGTTTTACCAGACCTCTCGTTCATACGTTGTTATTAGGCGACTATATTGTTCTGAATATGAACTACGGCGAATCAGTCAAGCTCCGAGTGCTAATTTAATTAAAATATGGATAAAGCGTTTCGAAGAGACTGGCTCAACGTTTAAACCCAAAGCAAAAGGTCGTCCAAGAACATCTAGGACCGAAGACAATATTGAGAGAGTTATGCAGTCGGTACAAGGAGAACCACAAATGTCTACTCGCAAGAGATCGTCCGTCTTACACTTATCGCGACGAAGTTTGCAACGAATTTTAAAGTTGGATCTTAAACTGCATCCATACAAGCTGCAATTAACACAAGAATTGAAAGAATCTGACTTCGGAGCAAGGCTCGCATTTGCTGATGAAATGCTGAATCGGTTTTCCAATTGTGACAACATCCTTTTCTCTGATGAGGCTCATTTTCACATGAATGGGTTCGTAAACCGTCAAAATTGTCGTTACTGGCAAAGTGAGAATCCTAAACTTAAACATCAGAAACCACTGAAACCACTGCATAGTCCTAAAGTGACAGTATGGGCAGCAATCTCGGGCAGAGGAATAGTGGGTCCGTTTTTCTTTGAAAATGCGCGTGGACAAAACGTCACTGTTAATACCCAACGCTATGTTGCTATGTTGGAAGGCTTTTTGGCTCCAGAACTTGAAAATTCAAGAATAAGGAATTCTAGGACATGGTTTCAACAAGATGGAGCCACTTGTCACACATCTAATGACTCCATGGCGGTTGTGAAACAGATGTTCCCTGGAAAAGTGATTTCAAAGAGAGGTGATATCCCATGGCCCCCACGTAGTCCGGACTTAACGCCTCCTGACTTTTTTTTGTGGGGATACCTTAAACACAAAGTCTACAACAATAATCCGAGAAACATCGACGAGCTCAAGCAGAATATCCGTGGTGAAATGGCAGCAATCACACCAGCATTACTGAACAAAGTTTTAAATAATTTCCGTTTGCGGTTAGAGGAGTGCCGTCGTAGAGAGGGTCATCATTTAGATGATGTTATTTAAAAAAAATAAACTTCAGTTCTTACTTAACAATTCCTCAGTTTTATTTTAACTATACCTGTTGTATTTATTTTTTTATATTTTTTTTAAATATGCACGTTCTATTGCGCCACCCTGTACAAACAGCAGAGACAATAAAAACAATGGTATGCGAAAGAGAAAGTAAGATGGGTGAGTTCTACGAAGTCACTCCCTATCTTTTTGTTGAGAAAGAAGTAACGGTAGCTCTGATAAACAACAAACCATATCTACTGCCGACTCCACTTATGATCTGTATACTTGACAATCTCCAATCAAGATTCTACATACAATTTCACATATCATTCAAAGAACAATATGAATCAATCTGTGGTCTTTTTCACCACAATCTTAAACTCCATGAATTCCTGATAAGACAACGAGATGTCCTGGGAAATAAGTTCTTCCTTATGATGAAGAACTGGGACGCCCTTGCTATCGGTATTTCCATAAATGACCCGGTAAATGATTTTGGGTTCACGAGATTGGAAAATGCAGTGAGGGACAAGCTAATAGAGGAATTAGGAGAGAGGATCACGACTGAATTCATATTGCTCACACAGCTGTCATCACTGAGAAATATCACAAGAGACCAGCGAGTACATTTGTCACTGTATTTCGCTTCATTAGCAAAAGGTTATGGACATCCAATTATTGGGCCGGTCGATGGGATAGCTCAATTGCGAGAGAACTCCAAAAAGGCCGTTGATGTTGATGACAATTTAGCCAAGAAAACTCTTTGGATGTTCAGGAAACATTTTATATTCAATTATTACAAAAAACGTGGCGTATACCCCCAATTAGACATAGTAGGGGAAGCTCACCCAGTTATTTCTCAATTAGTTGCTGAATCACGCCTTCCAACTAGGAAAGAAGAAGAAGTCATTCCTCTCTCCGCATAGGACAGCATCTGGTTGAGAAAGAATTTCAACTTAGATGCCAATGTTGATGAAAAGGATTTGATAAAAGACACAGCTTGCGCTCCCGCTAGGGAAGACTGGTTCGCACCGTATGACCCATGTGCATTCAAACATCTGTACCAACAAAGAAAACCTAAGTTGAACAACACCTATGAACCACGGGTAATAGCTCGGTATTTGAAGGGTGACGAACACGAGTTGGCGAGGAAGATATATGAGCAAATGAGCGGGTACTTCAACCACATACGAGATGACATTGTCCGTTTATCATATTTATCGATTGAGACAGGTAACCTATTTTCTCGAAAGAGCCTTTTAGATCAAGTTAATGATAAACAGCTGATCCTTGCACTGTTGAATGCTCCATCTGTTCTTGGAGGTCTTCCTTTGTCAAATTATTATCAGCACAGCCAAAGGGGTTGTCAGGACCAACTCACTATTTGGTTAAAAATATGGGACGTCATTCATGAGAATGATAGGTATCAGAGGCTCTTGACTCTTCTTCCTTGCCATGTCAAACAAACGTTCGATCCTGTCAATTTAGTGGAAGACATTTACGGGATCAATATCACAAAATTGCCTAATTTTCTCGAGAAGTAGTTGAAGAGTTCTTGCCAGGATACATAACTAATCCCCAGGTAACTAAGCTGATAGGGACTACTCGATCTGATCTGACCACTCTTTGTTCGATCTTGACCACTATGAGGCCATACATCGCAAATTTAGCACATGAAATCTTGAAGAACTCAAACGAAGGAGTCCACTTACAATTAATCGGAAGTTTTTCAAATGTGCAAACTATCAACCGTATTATCAATGAACAGGGTGATCAAAATACTAGTCCATTCGTACTTGGAGGTATTAAGGACAAAGCAGCCATAGAATTATTGAAGAAGAGAGCCAATCGAGAGAATCGACCTGAAAGCGATAACAACGACCATATTGTGTTACAGGCCCAAAGAGATATCAGATGCACCTATCAGCAGGCCTATTGGTTAAGAGAAAGAACCTAGGGCTTTCCAATAGAGGGAGTAACTACCCCTGTTCCGAGTGAACAGGTGTTTGTCCTTAATTGTGATGATCTTGGGAACAGGAAGAACAGTTGCATACTGGCGAAACTATCCCATGCTCTTTTAACTGAGGGGAAGAATGCTTTGCTGACACGAGGTCCATACCCTCCCTATTTGGGATCAACTACGCCTGAGAAAATGACAAAACCTCTCTTAACCGTTGTTGACCCGAATTCGACGACCAAATCCGTCATGAAACTTTACTATATCCAGTCGTACCTAGAGAAAATGAGCCCTGGATCACCAATGATAAACCTCATAGCAGGGTTAATCCAATCTAAAGTCTTGTCTCTTCCGACAATCTTCCAAGAGACCCCGCTAGACCAATGGTGCGGAAAGACTTATGGGGGCAGTTATGACCATCGTTTCAAAGCTTCATCCCAAAAAAGATCAGCTCTTTACGCCTTGAAGACTAATGCGGCTACGCATATCAACATGAATGCCAATCTGATTGGAAGGAACTCTTACTTAAGTATTAATAATTATTTACCTAAAATAAATTGCGCTGACTTGCATTGTCACGTGTTTAGCTATATTGGTGGAAACAATAAATCAGTGTACGTTCATCACTCGTTGGGTTCGGTCATTTAGCTCTCTGCGGAGAAACCGCCCTTCAGCTAGCTACCCTTAGCAATTTCAGCTTAGCATCTATTAACTGTATAGCATACTATACAAGCCCTCCGGGGGAATGAGGATTACAACATTTTCTTCCAGGAAATATTCCTCTTTATACAAAACTACATCACTGAAACAGCCATAATCAACGAAATGTTGAACCCCGTGTAAGGAATTCCCATAAATTGTGAAGGCTGTACTCATCTCATTACGCAAAAAGACCTGACCATCGGATCTCATTCTCATTATGTCAGGCCGCTAATTCAATCCAATCCTCAGCTCGCTTACGAGCAAGAAACCACGATGGTTATAACCTGCACATGTATGATGTCTGTTGCCTTAGGTAGGAAAACTGTCCTCATAACTGGAACTGACACCTATCTTGACTTGAAGGATAGCATAGGACTGGAGCTGGAAACAGATGGTGAATCTCATATGTTGATGTAATTAAGATCGATATTAGCTTATATTTGTTAGAGTAAAACCACAACGTCCGTCCTCAATGCTGATTTATTTACGACTGTTTTTGACAGATCGATCATGCAGTTAAATATGCGCAACACAGGCTGTTAGCAAACGGAAACTTTATACTAATTTCAACCTGCCCATCCGCCGGCTTTCCGATTGTATGTCACAGTCACAGTCATTTCACTCGAAGACACCACAGAGTTAACTTCCTACGCACTACATGATTCAGCAAATTAAATATTCAATCAATTCACCAGGCGGCCAAATGCGAAGTGGGTTAATGAGGGCATATGCGAAGAACCCAAAATATTTACCGACTATACTATATTACACTATACTACACTATATTTACCGACTATACTTACCCATATACCTTATTATAATACCTCTACAACATGTTAGTTAAATATCGTAAAACCTCACGAGAGCTAGCTCAGTCCATAAAAGTGAACTCAATCAATCAGCCTATTGAAGTCCACTGCTGGACGTGTGCCTCCCCAAGGGCACGCCAAAGCGCACGATCACCCGCTTTTCCCATCTAGCCACCACCAGCGACCTACCTCAGGTCATCAGTCCACTGGTCCTTACCTATCTTACAAATAAACACCCATTGACTGAGGGCGGATAACTTTCTTATTCTTCGTCCTAGCGTTTTCCCGGCCTAGTGCTGGGGTCCGCTTTCCTACTTAAGCTTCTCCACTACGGATAACCTTCGGTGGAAAAAAAACGCCCCCACACTACGTTTCCCGAGGCGTGAAAAGTGAACTACTTTATGAAAAAAAAAATACCTACATGTGAGAACTCGCACACGGCCATCTGATCCCAAACTAAGCAGATTTTGGTTCGAAATCTTTTGGTCACATTTTTTAAGCTCCGTACAAACTGACTCGGACAAAAAAATGTAGAAAAAAGAGATAAGAAAACACCCAAGGCAATAAAAGTCAATGAATCACAACAAGAAGAAAACGAGCTGTTAACAAAGAGTAAGCAAAAAAAAAAGATAAAAAAAGAAAATAAATTAAAAAAAGCTTTTGGTCAGACTTTTATAAATGAAAAAGGGCAAGAAGTTCCACCGAAATCAATGAAGCCTAATCCCTGTAAAGATGTGAAATGTAATCGAAACTGTGGAGATATTCCAGATACTAGGCGTCAAGAATTATTTAATTTTTATTGGAATCTTAGTAGTTGTCAACGGCAAAGGGATTGGATAGCTAAAACCGCAATCCGGAAAAAAACTGCGAATCATACTACAGATAAAGGCGAATCATCAAGAAGGAAATTTTCATTCGAATATTATATAAATGAAGGGGAGGGACGGAGACAAGTATGTCAATTTTTTTTAATAAACACGCTAGATATTACCCAGAGATTTATAGTATATACTTTAGATAACGCAGTTGAAGGGTTTGCAAAATTAGATGAAAGAGGAAAGAATGGAGGTTCAAACAGAACTTCAGAAGACACTATAAACCATGCAAAAAAAATTATATCATCTCTACCTTTGGTACCATCACATTACTGCAGGAAGGATTCTAACAAACTCTATTTGCTAGATGATTTCAAAAATATGTCCAATTTATATCGGATTTACGAAACAAACTGCACTGAAGAAGGTTTGAAACAAATATCTTTCAAAGTTTTCTCAAATTGGATAAAAGATAATTACAATATTGGTATTCATGTTCCTAAGAAAGATAAATGTATGTTGTGTATGACACAGACATATGATGTAAAAAACTTTGATGAAATGTCTAAATATAATGACCACATAAGAGAAAAAGAACAATCCTATAAAAGGTTTAAATGCCACCAAAAGCTTAATGATGTTGATTCCAGTGTAATATGTGCAAGTTTCGACATGCAAAAAGTCCTTAATACACCGCATGGTGACAATATGGCATTATACTACTCTAGAAAAATAGCTGTGTACAATCTCACTATTTATGAAAGTAATACTCAGATGGGATTCTGCAATGTATGGACTGAAGTTGATGCTCGTCGTGGGGCTAATGAGATATCCACCTGTATATTTAATTACCTTCAAGAAGTAGACCAACGAGGAAATGTGGATTCTGCAATGTATGGACTGAAGTTGATGCTCGTCGTGGGGCTAATGAGATATCCACCTGTATATTTAATTACCTTCAAGAAGTAGACCAACGAGGAAATGTGAAGACTGTTCTATTGTACTGTGACTCATGTTATGGACAAAATAAAAATAATGCTATGATGAGTATGTTAAGATATTTTTTGTCCATAGCTGTCAATATAGAGGTAATTCAAATCAATTATCTCATACTAGGTCATACATACATGCCAGTTGATAGCATGCACTCTACTATAGAGCGTGCTGTAAAGAAAACAACCGTGTGGGCGCCTTCTCAATGGCCTACTATCGTAGAAATGGCACGTAAAAAACCAGGTCCATATCGAGTCTCTATTTTAGAAGGCAAAGACTTTATGGGATTCGAAGAAATTGTGAGCAAAACATTGAAGAAGAATCAACGAATTCAAATTTCGAAACTATGTATTGCAACATTTAAAAAGGCGAACCCAGACATTATGTTAATAAAAAAAACTATGCTCCCAGATGCGGAAACAACATCAGTTTCCCTATGTAGCTTAGGAAATGCGCAACCAAAACTTTTCTTATATTTAACTCAGCTTCCAATTTCAATTTAAAAATATAAGGATCTTAAAAAGCTAGTGGACAAACAAATTATTCCCAAACGTTTCGCTCAAGAGTATTTGAATCTAAAGCATGACAAGAAAATTGAAGAAGTTTTTGTTGAATCAGAGGAAGAAGAAGAAGATTGTGATTGAAAATAATAATGTTAAAAACGAAGTTCTAATATTTTAAAGTAATTTTCTATGTTCCTAATAATTTAAATAAATAATTATACTGTTTTCCCGGTTTATAATGATTGTTTTGTTTACTCTGTTTTAACTAAGAAAAGATGAATGGTTTTTGTTTTATTTCATTACTTTCTTATATTGTAATGTTAATTACTTACATTTCCAAGTTGTAAAACTTACGAAAAAGTTATTTTTTAAGTTTATTTGCTGTAATTTGTTCATATAATAATCATAACTCTTTTTTAATACATAATTCTTTTTTAATCATTAAACATATTAAGTTTAAGATACAGCATTTAATTTTATGAACATCTGTAGAAATTTTTGTAGTTAAAACAAAACCTTTTATGTAATTTAATCAAATAAACGATATACAGCTAAATGAAATATGTTTCGGCATTGACACATTTTAGATACAGCAGATCCGTCGCTCAAAAATATGTCTTTTTAAGTTGGCCATACATTTCACCTCACAGATATAACATTTCTGCTGCCTAAAATGTAAACATCAATTGGCGTAACTTATGAAAAATCAATTATAAACTAACTTTACGTCAATTTAGACAAAGACATCAAATAGGCCTTAGATAAATATAGGTACATTCCAACTTACAACTTTCTATCTCTATAAATATACAAGTTATGAATTTTCATAATCGTTTTTTGGCTCTAGTGTAAACTTGGGTTTTTCTAGATACGACGTTTCCGCTTTCACCCGTCGATATATACTTTAAATAAACATGAACTCAAAATTAAATTGACTAATTGGCTGTTATCTTTAAATTATGAAGAAACTGAATTGCTCACTGCTTTTACTGTGTAGTTAGTTTTGGTATCAAATATCAGATAAGTTTTATTTTTCAAAATCTTTTTTACGTTACTTGCAATGCAAAACAAATAATTAATTGTTCACTTTCAGTACGTTACACACACAGGTTGTCAATATAATTTAACATGAACGGTGAGCCAGCTGGCTCCTAAAATACAAGCTTGCCTTAGTTTAGGAGTCAGAGGTTCTAGTATAATTTGATTTGTGTATAACCAACCTGCTTGTTTATATCTATCTGTATCTGCTATTGTTTGATGTAATAGTTGTACTCTTTTGGACAATAAAAAAAATATTTATTTATTTATTATTTATTTATATTCTCTAAACATTATGTGACAATATGCTGCGACGTTGTAATTTGTTTTAGACCATAAGAAATCAACACAAATAATATTGGCCGCGCCGCTATAGTGCGCTGTGACCTACTACCTTCACATGCTACGATCAAGAGATACTTTCGCTTCATTCACATTCGTCACTATCTTAATTTTCGAGTCGCTTTTTAAATTCGCTACCAGTAACGCCATCTTCCGTCGAATAGCGAAAAAAAAAACATAACAAAAGTAATTTGTTTAGCGCCCCTTAGTGTACAGTAGTACAACTAGTAATAATATTTTCATATAACCTATAAAGTAACTTTTAACATGCTTTAAAGAATGTAAATTGAATTCGTTTGCATGCAATCACAATAATGTTAATACCTAACTAAAGGTATACGTTTCAACTCTAAAGTCACATTAGGAACTAAGATACAGATACAGACGTAAAATGGAGAATATTTGATTTTTGACACACTAAAAAGAAAAAAACGGTAAAAAAAATGCATACCATTAGAGATTTAAATACCTACAATTTGGTACCTAATTTGTAGCAGTAGTCGTAATATGAATGGAGATATAGTCGAAACAAAAATTCACGTACAGTTTAATTTGGCTTCTACGTTTTAACCCAATTGTAGATCGTATTTAAAAAAAAATAGAATTGTTGACAACTTTTATGTCTATCTTACTATCTTTATGCGTTTCAACTCTAAAGTTGCATGAGAAACGGATATATAAATAAATAAAAAAACATTTCACGTACAGCTAAATGTTGCATTAAGTTTTGAACACTTAGATATCATAATTTTTGTATTTTTTTCTACCATCGATAGCCTTTTTAATACCTTTCTTTTGGTATGCAATTCATTCATAAAGGTCGATCAGGAAGAGAGTTACAGCCGAAACAAAATTCACCATCACCTATAAATTAAGCTGAGCATAAAATTTAACTTTTAAACTACTCTGAGATCATAGTTTTTTTTTTTTTTTAAATTATCAATAACCTTCTTCAATGCCTGTCTTTTGGTATGCAATTCATTCATAAAGGTCGATCAGGAAGGGAGTTACAGCCGAAACAAAATTCACCATCACCTATACATTAAGGCTTAATGAAAAAAGGGTTTCTTAAAGTGGGGTCCACGGACCCCTTAGGGGTCCTTACAAGGGGGATTTACAAATCAGGGGTCCGCGGGCGCGAGCCCGGACAGGCGCGTGAGTTCTCGCCACTTCGCCCCACACCGCCCCCGCGCCACCCGCTCGCTCACTCAGTCTCGCGCCCGCCCGCGATACAAGCAGACGAGTAACGAGTTCATTGACACGCCGCGCCGCGCGCCGCACGGCACAAAATATCCACCACTTGCATTGTTTTAAATTAATTTGTGAAACGAAAAGGTACGTAACAAGAGAATTAATAAGTTTTTTTTTTAGTATGAACATAGTGAAGTAGTTTATTAAAATAAAACAATAATAATAACTAATTAACCTAAACTAAAATAGCAATTTATATACAAACTTACTTATTCAATTGTGTAGGTAACTGTATTTTATTATTACATTGTTTCAGCTTGTTCAAGAAAATGTCCAAGAAACGAAAGTATGACGAGTCTTATGTCAACTTTGGGTTTACTTTCATGACTGAACGTGATGGAACTCAAAAACCGCAGTGTTTTTTATGCGGAAAAGTCCTTGCTAATGGAAGTTTGAAGCCAGCAAAGTTGTCAGAACATCTTAAAACTGTCCACCCTGGAAATGTATCTGATAGCATTGACGATTTTCGCTCTAAGAGAGCTCGGTTTGAAAAAGCCGGCACTTTACCTAAATTAGGATTCACCCCGACACAAAAACCATGTCTTGAGGCTTCTTACAAGGTTGCTTACCGTATCGCTCAGCAAAAGAAGCCACACACTATCGCGGAAATATTAGTTAAGCCTTGCGCACTGGATATTGTGGAACTTGTGTGTGGTAAGAATGAAAGAAAGAAGGTTGAAGCTGTTCCCTTATCAAACGATATTATTCATTCTAGAATTGTTGAAATGTCGTCAAATGTTTTAAAGCAGGTTATTGAAGAATTGAATGCTTCACCGTTTCCGTTCAGTATGCAATTGGATGAAAGCACCGATGTATCACAATGCAGCCAGCTCTTGGTGTTTGTCCGTTATGTGAAACATGATACGCGTAGTATCAAAGAGGAGTTTCTTTTTTGCGACTCACTTTAAGAAACTACGAAGGCTTCAGATGTCTTTGAAATGATTAAAAGATTTTTCATCGAACAAAATGTAGACTGGAAAAATAAACTTGGTAGCATATGCACCGATGGAGCTCCCGCAATGCTTGGTAATACGTCTGGTTTTGCGGCTTTGATCAAGAAAGAGTGCCCTCATGTTATAATCACTCATTGTGTCTTGCATCGACATGCCTTGGCTTCACGAACTATGCCTACTTTTTTAAAGGAAGTGATGTCTACATGTGTCAAAATAATTAACTTCATCAGAGCAAGAGCCTTAAACCACCGCCTGTTTAAAAGACTTTGTCAAGAAATGGGGTCAGAACATGAAGTACTTCTTTACTACACAGAAGTTTGTTGGCTGTCAAGGGGACAAGTATTGAAGCGCTTGTTTGAGTTGCGAGAAGAAGTGTTACTTTTTCTGAAAAACAAAGCAAATTCATTGTATGAACATCTTGAGAGAGAAGATTTTGTGGAAGGGCTAACGTACTTGGCAGATATATTTAATCATTTGAACGAGATTAACCTGTCTCTTCAGGGTCCTGCCGTCACCATCGTGGATGCGTCTGAACGGCTGAAAGGTTTTTTAGGTAAACTGCCACTTTGGAAAAGGAGAGTGGAATCCGGTAATTTTGCAAATTTTCCGATGTTGGAAGAGTTGATAACACAAAGTGACGGCCATACGACCTCAAAAACGGTACAGAAAGAGGTGTCTAATCATCTGGAAACATTGCAGACGTCTTTTGAAGGTTATTTCAGTTCAGAATCGCTTGAGAAAGAAACATGGATGCGGAGCCCATTTTTAATCGATATTGACAGTATCAGCGATGAAGATCTTATTAAAGATGATTTAATTGACATGAGATCTAAAGAAGTTTTGAAAGCTGAATTTCATGCAAAAGATCTTGGCGACTTTTGGGGTTCCTTAAGTCAAGCTTACCCTCTTCTTGTCAAGCGAGCTATGTCCGTTCTGATACCATTTGCTACTACGTATCTTTGCGAGGCAGGGTTCTCGACTCTGGTGTCAATAAAGACAAAAAGTCGCAATCGATTGAACGTCGCAGATGACATGCGACTTGCCTTGTCGAAGACGGTCCCGCAGTTTAACGTTCTCATTGAGGCCAAACAACAGCACCCTTCTCATTAAGTTACTCGTAGTAATAAGTGTAATTAAAGTTGAAATAAAAGTTTTTTATATAACTAAGTTTTTTTTTACCAATTTTTTTTTGGCAGGGGTCCGTAGACTTGTTTAAATTTCGAAAGTGGTCCGTGACTCCAAAAAGTTTAAGAAACCCTTTAAATTTTATGCTCAGTTTAATCATTAAGTTAATGATTAAGCTGAGCATAAAATTTAATTTTTAACCTACTCTGAGATCATAATTTTTTTTCATTTTTTTTGTCATCGATAGCCTTTTTTAATACCTTTGTTTTGGTATGCAATTTATTCATAAAGGTCGATCAGGAAGGGAGATACAGGTCTTTCGTCTCAGCAGTATTTCTGAGAATATTTATATTTTAGCATATTTATAGTTCACAAACATGAAGAAACCGCATATTGTTAAATAGAAAACGTCAATACCTACCTTTTGGTACCAAGTTTTTTTCTGTAGCTGTAATAGAAACTGAGATATGGTCAATTTAAAAATTTACGCATGGCTAAGCAGTCCCCGGGAAACTTTCGAGTTTAAGTATACTTGGAGATCATGTATTTTTAACAAACTTTCTTTTCATTTTGATAGATTGATGCATCATTATATTTATATACTGAACTTATGTTCAGAGTTTTAAACTAAATATTTAGAAGTATTTTTGGCTATTTTAATTCATTTAAAACTTTACTAGTCGGATGGTGCTAAAATCAGGTTTCGGAACACGTCACGTCACGGTTTACGTCACGTCTGTCATCGGCCGAGGTTGCCAGTCCTGTTCGACGCTCTTTCTGACAAGGGAATATGGATGGAGTTTCTTATGTTTTTCTTAATTTAGATTTGCGATATAAATAAGAAGTTGGTTTATAATATGATGTAGTTTCGTCAGTTGTTGAGATTTTGTCTATGAGAAACATTTTCAGATGTGATTAGTTTCAATCTTTGTCGGGTTTTGTTAGTTTTGGAGCTGCCGACAATCGTTATTTTAGACTGCGAGGGTATCATTATCGATGTCTTTGTTCGAGTTGAGGATTCGATCTTTTCGCTGCGGGGAGGCACCGAGTCAACTTTATTTCACTGTTTTTGGAATTCGACTGGTGGTGTGATTTGTCCAACCGAAATTGGGAAAAAGTAAGTATTTCCCATTGTATTGGCTGGTGAGTATTGCATTTATATTGTGCCAGGGATTACGCTGGTGTTTAGATTTCTAAATTGTACGTTCTTTTCGGTATGGTGTGCTTGAAGACCAACATATTATTGTGGGTAGCAGTCGCTAGTCACTACATTTGAAGTTGACATTGGATTGGTTCTCTCCAAGCAGAATTCATTTTCCTTCTTGGTAAGTTCTTCTTCTATATTATTCATACTATTTCAAGTATTTCTTTGAGTAAATTCATCATGATTAATGGCCAGTTCGGGTTCATTTATATTTTGAGTGTATGTGGGTTAAAAAAAGTTTATCACACGACTAAGTGTTGTTCCGGATTATTCCAGAAAGTCTTCGTGTTGGCTTCCAGCAAGTTAAGCAGCGGGGTCTAGCGGGAGCTTGCTGCCCAGGCCCAAGTATATAATTTTACCTCCATCGGTAAGTGTTTCTGATTAATTATTGATGGTTAGTTCATACATCCCTGCCCATTTAGTTTCTATAAAGAGATGTTTGTTGGCAGGAGGTGCCACGTTACCCCTACCTTTTTATCCTCTTACACAACTTCTCCGAGTCCGCTTCGAGTCTGCGGAGGCCGCTGGATTTGATGACGTACTTCTTTCTCCAAGTTTTATAATTGAACGCTTAGTAGTTTTCTAAATCTACTTTGAACTTAGATTTTAATAACTTAAATTCAACTTAATTACTTTTCAATTAAATTATATTTTAAAACTTTCGTTTTATGGTCGCACGGAGTGAGGTGTAGGCCTTATCATGTACCTGAGATAGATTTTAAATTAGATTACCTTCATTATCAATTCTGCTATTGCAGACAAGGCGCCCAACTTTTACTTTTAAAAACCTGTTATTTGAAATCTACTAGAAGCTGGAAGGAAAAAATATGAATTTATAATTGTTTATAGTTTTTTTCCTTGCACTCTTTTTACAACTCCTACCTAGGTAATTCTATAATCTCACATCTCCACCAAAATTGTTATGTTACAATCATAGATATTTTTTATTTGTCTTTTACTTGGAAAGGTATTTCAGTAGGTACATTTTGATATGCGATTCATTCAGAAAGTCTTGTTTGAAACATATCTACTCGAGCGCCCACGGCCACCAAGGTTGCCTGTCGCTTTGCAGCGAGTGTACCCTCTATTGAAGGTAGAATTTTTAATCTTTACCGAAGAAAAGTTAAAATTTTATGTCTATGGTATTGAGTTTATGAATCGGCTGTATGTTTAAAAGAATTGCCTGCCCGAAATCTGTCAAGCAGAAATCGAAAATAAATAAAGAAAAAAAGTTATTTGCATCCGAGCCTGGCTGTCGACGTGTGTGCGTGTTAAATTAAAATTAAAATGTAAGTAATTTATTAATCATAGCTTGTCGTATATCAATTTAATGCTTAGAATTATTACTTTTAGATTATAGAATAACATCCATGTTCTAAACAAAGATGCGACGACAAATCGACATGAAAAGGTAATGGTCGTGAAGTATCCATATTCTGCCACGTTTTTTGTGTTGCAATTTGATTTCCAATTAAAATATACGTTCCAATAGGGAGAATAGGTCATATATCGCAATAAAAAAACCAAACACCAATTTGTAGTATTTAGTTAGTATTTCACGATCTACTCTCGCATTCCGCAGCTATTCTGTATTGGCAACATAAGTTGCCCTGGACGTTTACGTTGTGTTTATGTATAGTGTTGTGTTTACGTCATTTGGGTCGAATTAAGGGTTTGTACAGACGAGGATTCATGAGTGGTATTCAAATTGTGGTCAGAGGGTTGCCCAGAGGGGTCGGGTGGCGGGGTGTGGGAGTTGGAGTATAGCCTTTGGGGCACTTTAAAATGAATAAAAAAAATTTTTTTGGTCTTGGAATTTTTTTATAAATTTTTTTTTTTGCTTTATCGGGAGGGGGAGGTCAAGAGGAGAAAGATTTATTCGGGTCATTTTTACGAAAAACTCCTCCCCACCCCGTCAGAGCTCACAACTTGTTTCCGTGGTAAAAACACTTAGTAAATTTTTCGATCAAAAATTTTAGTCTCAATACCCCCCCTTTTTTTTGTTTTATCGGGTGGAGGAGATCAAGGGAAGAAAGTTTTAATAGGATTTTTTTACGAAATACCACCCCCTACTCCGATAGACCTCATAATATGTTCTCTTTTTGCAGTATACTGGATGGTGCATTTGAGTAATAAAGGTTATTAAATAAGTCATTTGCTTTGACAAGTCCAATACAGTGCTTTTTTTTAAACTATACATTACATTTTAAATACACATTCCTTCTTCGCACGGTATGCTACATATTTCTTAATTGCGGTAACCTGCTACTAACATTTTCATCATTTTGCTTCATTGCAAGCGGTTTGTGAGCACGCCAAGCCTGAGAATAAACTTTGTTAACTTTACGAAATCTATAACAGTACAATCTGGCTTTTAGGTCTGATGCTGAAAATGTAACCAGGGGTCGCGGGCGTGGCGTACGAAGCCGTGGTAGCCGCAGCCGCAGCCGCGGTGATGGTGGCCGTGGTGGTGTTGGCCGTGGTGGTGTTGGCCGCGGTGATGGTGGCCGCGGTGTTGGTCGCCGCGGTCGTGGCGTCCGAGGCGGACGTGGCGGCCGAAGTGCTGGTGCTGGTGCTGAAGCCCTACCGTAAGACATTCTTCACATATTCATTTCATATATGATACATATAATTATATAAATATAATTATATATATAATTTCTTTACAGTGTTTTGGACCAAATACGGCAGGAGGCGCAGGCGACGCGTCGTCGTGTTGCAGCTCTGTCCACGCCACAACGCCAAGAATTAATGGCACGGAAGCGTGTGGCACAACTGGAGCACGTTTTATTGCCCGACGCACCACCGCGCAAAAGGCAGTCTAGGTGAATTTTTTGCTTCAACTTTATTAAAATCCTTTTTACTTCAACTTTTCTTTTCATCGTTTGCTTCTATTTTACAGACGACCGTCGCCTGTACGGGTGCCCTGTCCAGTCGTAGGTAAGTTGTTTGATGGTCTTTGGTTAGATGCTTTGTTTAGTGTAATCTTGTTTGCTATCGACCTGGCACGTCTCAAGCACAGACTAACCCTTCTGTTGGTAAGTTGGCCATTTTTCACTGTGATGTTAGGCTAGTTGCTTTGTTTAGTGACATCTTGTTTGCTACATGTGATGTTTGTTTTAGAACGCATAGATCGACCTGGCACGTCTCAAGCACTGACTAACCCTTCTGTTGGTAAGTTGGCCATTTTTCACTGTGATGTTAGGCTAGTTGCTTTGTTTAGTGACATCTTGTTTGCTACATGTGATGTTTGTTTCAGAACGCATAGATCGACCTGGCACGTCTCAAGCACAGACTAACCCTTCTGTTGGTAAGTTGGCCATTTTTCACTGTGATGTTAGGCTAGTTGCTTTGTTTAGTGACATCTTGTTTGCTACATGTGATGTTTGTTTCAGAACGCATAGATCGACCTGGCATGTCTCAAGCACAGACTAACCCTTCTGTTGGTAAGTTGGCCATTTTTCACTGTGATGTTAGGCTAGTTGCTTTGTTTAGTGACATCTTGTTTGCTACATGTGATGTTTGTTTCAGAACGCATAGATCGACCTGGCACGTCTCAAGCACAGACTAACCCTTCTGTTGGTAAGTTGGCCATTTTTCACTGTGATGTTAGGCTAGTTGCTTTGTTTAGTGACATCTTGTTTGCTACATGTGATGTTTGTTTCAGAACGCATAGATCGACCTGGTACGTCTCAAGCACAGACTAACCCTTCTGTTGGTAAGTTGGTCATTTTTCACTGTGATGTTAGGCTAGTTGCTTTGTTTAGTGACATCTTGTTTGCTACATGTGATGTTTGTTTCAGAACGCATAGATCGACCTGGCACGTCTCAAGCACAGACTAACCCTTTTGTTGGTAAGTTGGCCATTTTTCACTGTGATGTTAGGCTAGTTGCTTTGTTTAGTGACATCTTGTTTGCTACATGTGATGTTTGTTTCAGAACGCATAGATCGACCTGGCACGTCTCAAGCACAGACTAACCCTTCTGTTGGTAAGTTGGCCATTTTTCACTGTGATGTTAGGCTAGTTGCTTTGTTTAGTGACATCTTGTTTGCTACATGTGATGTTTGTTTCAGAACGCATAGATCGACCTGGCATGTCTCAAGCACAGACTAACCCTTCTGTTGGTAAGTTGGCCATTTTTCACTGTGATGTTAGGCTAGTTGCTTTGTTTAGTGACATCTTGTTTGCTACATGTGATGTTTGTTTCAGAACGCATAGATCGACCTGGCACGTCTCAAGCACAGACTAACCCTTCTGTTGGTAAGTTGGCCATTTTTCACTGTGATGTTAGGCTAGTTGCTTTGTTTAGTGACATCTTGTTTGCTACATGTGATGTTTGTTTCAGAACGCATAGATCGACCTGGCACGTCTCAAGCACAGACTAACCCTTCTGTTGGTAAGTTGGTCATTTTTCACTGTGATGTTAGGCTAGTTGCTTTGTTTAGTGACATCTTGTTTGCTACATGTGATGTTTGTTTCAGAACGCATAGATCGACCTGGCACGTCTCAAGCACAGACTAACCCTTTTGTTGGTAAGTTGGCCATTTTTCACTGTGATGTTAGACTAGTTGCTTTGTTTAGTGACATCTTGTTTGCTACATGTGATGTTTGTTTCAGAACGCATAGATCGACCTGGCTCACGTCTTGCTCGCCCAGGCCCATCCCAAGTGCGGACTACGCCTTCTGTTGGTAAGTTGGCTATTTTTTACTTTGATGTTAGGCTAGTTGCTTTCTTTATTGTTATATTGTTTGCTACATGTGATGTTTGTTTCAGAACGCTTAGATCAACCTGGCTCAACCCCTTCAACTTCAGGCCATGAAAGGACTTCTTCCCCTGAATTCATAATCTTCGAAGACACAGGTATGGACAGCGCTGACGAATACCCTAAAAGTATTATTATGGACGACCGTAATACTGACAGCGCTGATACCGAACCGAATTCGCCGACTGTACCACAATCCACTTCGTCGTGGACTTCTGAGATAGTTTGTATCCTGGATTAACACATAGGATACTTTTTACCGGGAAAGAGACATCTCAGCATCATGAAGAGAGCAGAGAGCCCCACATGTCCAGAGTGCGGCGAAACAAGCTTACACTTCCTGGCAGAATGTCCGATGTACTCACTGCCGAGATAGGATATACTAGGAACAGACAGCATCGAAAAGGAAGAACTGAGTAATCTGTCATTCAAGAACATTCTGAGATACTGTAGAGCAACAGGCAGATTTGAGGGGGCCATCACGGAGGAGCTACAGTAAAACCGGTACCAGGCCCGGCCGATTGCGATCTCAAGGGGGGAGAACAACCGTGTGGGGGAACCCAGAATTTTCAAAGCTTAAGGTGTGGGGGGGGCACTGGGACTCACGCGGCGCTCGGGGGGGCTGGCTTACCAGCCAGCAATAGGGTCAGTCCGCGGTAATCGATACTACAAATGCAAAAAATAATAATACGAAAATCAATAGCAAAATATAAAATTAACAAGCCTGATATCCTATATTTTCATAATCACACAAAAAAATCAGAATTTTTTGGTACTTTTTACGATAATTTTGTTTGAAACGACATAATCTCAGGCTAATGATAGAGTTTGGCTAGCGAGTCGTGGCACTAAGCATTTTTACAAATTCTTTATGTGGCAACATTTTCGAACTGTCATGTCAAACGTCACAAATCTGTTTTGTAACCTATCGTCTTGTGTATTTTTATCAAAATATTCCGAAATTATGTCGAAACCGATAAAAAGTGGCGTGAGAAGTATGTTGTATACTATGATAAATAATTACGAACAAGTAAAAAGTGAATTCAGTGAAGCTGCGATGCAAAAACAACGCCTTTTGGATGAAATCCTGTCCGCGTCAGGTACTATGACCAAACGTTATTGAAACTTGACGGTATATATTTTTATGTTGCTATTTTTTCTTTGACTTAGCTAGAAATCAGCATTTGTTCTTTTATTCTTTCAGCTCGTGTGGATGATGAAGTTAGAAATTCAATTCAAGGTCTAGTTCTGGAGTTACAAAAAAGTCAAGAAAATGAGATGTTGAATTCAAAGTCACGATATATAACACAAATCAGCACCATGACAGGTAGTAAACTGAAAAATATACCTTTGATAATATCCAATTTCTTGATACTATCTCTGTAAAAAAATCTGACTAATCAAAATACAGGCTTTCGCCTAGTTTGAGGTGCGTTCTTAAAGTAATCTGTTGAACTGTGTAATTTCACAATGAATAAAGATTTGTTTTTAATGTACTTAGCATTAGTTAAAATATATTAGTTAATATAAAAATAACACTACTACTAGTTAGATCGTCCTTGAAATATTATGTACTAGTTTAAATACTTTGTACTAGTTGGATGGTCCTTGAAAAATTTTAATTAACACATTAATCCGTTTTATTTTACAGGAGTAAGTGTTAGAACATTACGACGAATACAAAAAGAAGGTTCTATGAACCAAGGTGAATGGAATACACCAGGTAAAAAACGACCACGGCAACCGACAGTGTCCAATTTGGATGATTTTGATATTTCTGTCATAAGAAACAAAATAAACGAGTTTTATGTTGTCAAAAAGTGTGTTCCAACCTTAAGAAGCTTACACATGGAGCTGCAGGATTCAATTCAATTCTCTGGAAGCCGGGAAACGCTGCGACAACTTTTACATAAAAATGGCTTTGAATTAAAAAAAAATAAAAATGAGCGATCTATTCTTATAGAAAAATTTGAATTAGCTGCATGGAGGCATAGATACCTGAGGACCATTCATCAAAAACTCCAAGAAGGAAAACATATTGTTTATCTTGATGAAACTTATGTCCACCAAAACTACAAACCCAAAAAATCGTGGCAAGGACCATCTACAAGTGGATTAGTGGATAAAATATCTGCAGGAAAAAGACACATTATAGTCCACGCAGGATCAGAAAAGGGTTTTGTTCCTAATGCTTTATTAGTGTTTAGCACAAAATCGAAAATGGCTGACTATCATGATGATATGAATAAAAACAATTTTTTGAAATGGTTAGAAGAGAAGCTAATACCAAACCTGATGGAACCCTCTGTAATTATCATGGATAATGCGAGTTACCACGTAACTCAAATTAACAAGCCACCTACAATGCACAACTTGAAAGCTGACATTCAAAAGTGGCTTTCTGATAATAATATTTCGTTTGACGAATGCTTTACAAAGCCTGAGCTCTTATGTCTAGTGCAAGAAAATAAACCAACTCCTCTATATGAAGCAGAAGAGTTACTGAAACAGCATGGGCATGAAGTTTTAAAGTTGCCTCCGTATCACTGCGACCTCAATGCGATAGAACTTATATGGAGCTTGGTCAAACGAAAGATTGCAAGCAAAAATTTGGGCGTGCATGGCACTCAAACCGAAGAATTAATTCAAGAATGTTTCTCAACCATCACCGCAAGCGACTGGAAGAAAATCACTGACCACATAATTAATGTGGAAAATGAATATAAAACTAGAGACAGAATTACAGAGACTGAACTGGAACCATTTATTATAAATGTTCGTGAAGACGATAGTGACAGTGACGATTCCCTCTCTGGTATTGAGTTTCTCGAATCTGATTTTGATTATGATGAATAAAATGTTATTATTTTTAGTACTTTGTTTTTTTTAAACTTTATATTTCAATGGAAGTTGAATAGTGCTCCAATGTGTGTTCTCTTTCTATGGAAACCAATGGCGAGGTTGTGAGCAGGCAAGGCTATGAATAAATGTCATTATCATTTAACATTTTGTTAGCTTTTTGTCATGTCAGTGGTTTTAGCAGATATTTAAACTCATTTCAATTTCTGTCCCGGCCGGGAATTGAACCCGGGACCTCTTGCATGTTGACTACTGAACCACTCAGGTCGTCTGACAGCACGCACCCACAAAAGAACAAAAGCAGATCTTATAATTTTAGACAAGGTCCATAAATAACCAATTATCAAAACCGTTTTATCCTGGTATATTGAGTGTTGTCTGCTTAAGATTTTTCAAATTTGCCGCCGTTTTCTTGTGCCACGACTCGCTTGCCAAACTCTAGTAGATATTTTATTTACAAATTTGGCAACACTTTTTTAAACGTCAACCGCAATGACAGCCCGCCAATTTTATTGTAATTGGACGCCGCGATAGTGTACTTTTTACTGAGAAAATTGAAATCTATCAAGTAAGTAATCCTGTTTTAATAATTAAATAAGTAACTGCAGGTATTGTTGTCACACCTGTCACAATTTACAAAGAAAAGTTTTATATTTCATGATCAAAAGTGTATTTTGCTGTGTGATTACTTTTTGAAAGTAAGGTTATGTGGTAAAACAATCTACGAAAGGTAATTTAGTGTCTGTAAAGATGCTTTAAACCCATACATGAGCTAATTTATCTTGGTCACGCCTGTCACATGTCACGCCTGTCACAAAAACTGCTAATCCAATGTATGTATTATTTGGCCAGGGTTAACTGTAATATGTTGTTCACTCAGAGCATATATACATACATACTGCACAGTTTGGTTTTTCTGATGCTTCCACACAAATATTGGTCAGGTCGGGTGCGCGCTTTAAAATACTCTTTTGCAATTTGGTTTTTCTGATGCTTACCTCTAATAATGGTGGTCGGGTGCGCTTTAAAATACTTTTTTGCAACAGATATGGACGCGGCTGCGAGGAAGAGAAAGAGTCGAGAAAAATTAAGGAGCGATCCTGAAAAGCTAAAATAATTTTTGAGAAAGAAAGAGAGATAGATAAAAAAAGAAGAGATAAATTGCGAACTACTTTGTTAAAAAGCAAACAGAAATTGGAAAACACCAGGCTAGCGAACAGAATCAGACAACGCAAATGTCGGGAAAAAAGAAGATTGCTTTATTGAAAGAATGTACGCCAATTTCACCCTTAGGATCATATAAATGCAAGCAAACATTGAGCAAAGCCGTAAAGAAATCTGAAAAAACATTGCCATCAAGTCCAACAAAAACTCAAGCAGTAGTTTTACAACTAGCCAGGCGAATATTACCACCAGGAACGATAAATGAAAAAAAAAATTGTTGAGGCGTCACAGAGGTCTGATTCTTTATCAGATGAAACTCTTAAACTAGTGGAATCTTTCTATACTTCTGATGAAATAAGCCGACAGGCACCAAATCGAAAAGACGTAATCCGTATTAAAGATCCTAAGGGCGATCTTAAAACTGTTCCCAAACGACATCTTGTAATGACTGTGGCAGAAGTCTATGAATTATTTAGACTTAAGTACCCTGACGTAAAGATAAAACGGACTAAGTTTTTCGAATTACGGCCTTTTCACGTGCGAGTTATGTCGGAGATACCGCACAATGTGTGCGTGTGTATCTATCATGCTAATTTACAATTTATGGTGGAAGCACTGAAGGGATATTAGATGCAGAAACTCCGTCTCAAGTACTCAACGCAATATGTTGCGACACAAATAACGAAGAATGTATGACTGGAAAATGTCACTCGTGCTACGATGTTTCAGAAATCGTGAAATTGAATGCTGATCTCAATAGTTTAACGCAATGGAAAGAGTGGGGCAAGTCCAGCTTACGAAATACAAAACGCACTGATATGTCAAGAAGGAACAATCCCAATTTTTCGAAATATCGCGACTGGAAAGCTCGGATATAAATGGTGTCATGCAAATAGATTTCGCCGAAAATTTTTCCATTATCTCACAGGACGAGATTCAAAGTGCCCACTAGCGGCACCCTCAAGTTACTCTTTTTACTTGTTGTAACATAGGGATTTTGTTTAAGATGCGAGATTAAAGAATTTCCTAGGTAGGAGTTGTAAAAAAAGGTGCAAGGAAAAAAAGCTTCAAATTAACAATTATAAATTTATATTATATTCCTTCCAGCTTCTGGTAGATTTCCAATAACAGGTTTTTTTAAAAAGTAAAAGTTGGGCGCCTTGCCTGCAAAAGCAGACTTAATAATGTTGGAAATCTAATTAAAAAAATCTATCTCAGGTACATGGGTACATAAGGCCTACACCTCACTCCGTGCGACCATAAAAAGTTTTAAAATATAATTTAATTGAAAAGTATTTAAGTTGAATTTAAGTTATTAAAATCTAAGTTCAAGGTAGATTTAGAAAACTACTAAGCGTTCAATTATAAAAAAACTTGGAGAAAGAAGTACGTCACCAAATCCAGCGGCCTCCGCAGACTCGAAGCGGACCCGGAGAAGTTGTGTAAGGGGATAAAAAGGTAGGGGTAACGTGGCACCTCCGATGGAGGTAAAATAATATACTTGGGCCTGGGCAGCAAGCTCCCGCTAGACCCCGCTGCTTAACTTGCTGGAAGCCAACACGAAGACTTTCAAGAAGGAAAATGAATTCTGCTTGGAGAGAACCAATCCGATGTCAACTTCAAATATAGTGACTAGCGACTGCTACCCACAATAATATGTTGGTCTTCAAGCACACCATACAGCCAAGACAATGGGAAATACTTAAGATACTTCTTTCCCAATTTCGATTGGACAAATCACACCACCCGTCAAAAACAGTGAAATAAAGTTTACTCGATGGCTCCCAGCAGCGAAAAGACCGAATCCTCAACTCGAACAAAGACATCGATAATGATACCCTCGCAGTCTAAAATAACGATTGTCGGCAGCTCCAAAACTAACAAAACCCGACAAAGATTGAAACCACTCACATCTGAAAATGTTTCTCATAGACAAAATCTCAACAACTGACGAAACTACATCATATTATAAACCAACTTCTTATTTATATCGCAAATCTAAATTAAGAAAAACATAAGAAACTCCATCCATATTCCCTTGTCAGAAAGAGCGTCGTACAGGCAACTTCGCAAATGGCAACATCGGCCGATGACAGACGTGGCGTAAAGTCTGTTCCGAAACCTGATTTTAGCACCATCCGACTAGAGAAATTAAAGTTTTAAATTAATTAAAATAGCCAAAAATACTTCTAAATATTCAGTTTAAAACCTTGAACATAAGTACAGTTAATAAATGTAATGATGCATCAATCTATCAAAAATGAAAAGAAAGTTTGTTAAAAACCGTAATTTTGAGCCAACATAGTTTGTGAACGCACCACAACAGCTGATTTCAATCTGTCAAATGTTCGTAAACAAGTTTCTGTGCAGTGTTGATTAAAATTTAAAAAACCGTTTAATAATGCAAAACAACAGCGTTACAGCACATGGTTTGAGAAAGGCCAAAATGTAGCCAGCTATGTCGTCGTAAGCGATGACTTGACTCACGATAAGACAACAGACAAAAAAATTATTGAGTACCTCAGGAAAAAACTTGTTATCTTTTCTGATGGCTGTGCGGCCCAGTTTAAAAACCGGTACACCATTTCCTGTGTCTTTTACAGTACCGAGGACTGGGGAGTGAAGGTTGACTGGGCATTTTTCGCCACCAGTCATGGGAAAGGCGCCGTAGACGGACTAGGTGCAGTAGCCAAACGCAGGCTTTGGAATGCTATTAAAGCCAGGCAAGTCACCTTAAACGACGCATGGGACTGTTATCAATTTCTAGTAGCAAATCCAAAAGACGTCAAATATTTGTTCATCAGTGCTGATGACTATAGTTTCGCCGAAAAGAAGAATGAGCTACAGCTCCGTTGGCAAGACTTGGACATGTTTCTGGGTCTTCAAACACACCACTATTTCACATATATCGGAGGGAAGGACATTTCCTACGGCTTAACGGTAAACTCTACCCTAAAGACCACATCACTTATGAACAATAAACTAAACTATAAGGATGTGTACTCAGACAGTGAGGAAGAAATCGAGGAAAGTAATGACAGTGACAACGAAAGCCAGGAAGCAAATGCGAAAAGCACTAAAGGAAATTACGAAGAGGAAACTGAAGGTGAGGGTAGCAACGAAGACGGAAAAGGCTTTGTAGAGGATGATTTCGATAGAAATAAAGAAAATATGATCGAAAATACCGACGAATCCAAAGCAGGAAGTAGCGGGATCTCCAAAGACCAGTACAACTGTGGTGATTATGTGTTGGTAAAGTTTACGGGGAATGGACAGAGTATCGATACGCCGGTATAGTCAATAAATTAGACAAAGAAGAAGGCGAAATCACTATAACCTATTTAAGAATAAGTGACGAGAGCGGTAAATTATTTAAAGTTGCCGAGAATGATGTCTCAGATGTGACATATGACCAAATAATAAAAAAAATTGCGTTCACCTACATTGGTCACAAAGGGTGACTGCATTTACTATAAATTTGATAATTCTATTGATGTTTTTGAACAATAATTAAAGTAAAAACCATAAACATAATTAAAATAAACTGATTCTTACAATTGAGTCTATTAGAATCAAAAACCACATTGTCCATAAAAAATGAGTTATCTATGGCGTAAGAATCTACAAAGAAGTAGTATCTTCGTATTTTTAAAATGTTACTAAAGCCGCATTGTCCTGTAGAAATTTGGCTTTAAAACTCAAAGTATGCTTCAAATGCAGCATTGTCCATTAGTTTATGTATCCCAATCAGCATTGTCCGTTACAGCCAATCACGTGGCATCAAACAATATGGCGGATTATCGTGTTCAGTTGTGAATTTGCTCTCGGTTTATTTAAGTTTTCTTGTGCTAAAAGTTATTAATTCGAAATAACTTAATTAAAATACTTGACATGGAGTGTTACCCTGAAGTTGTTGACAACAAACAGGCACGGAAACGAAGAGTTAATGCTGCAAATTGGAAAAAGAATCGTGCCAAAGAAAAACGGTGAGTATACTATTCCGATTATGTCTTGATACTTTTTACCTACCTTTTCATATTTTTGGGAAAAATGTACCTTGCGAATCAGCCTTTGCCTATGAGGTGTCTACCTCATATTTATATTTTTGGACCATTCGACCATACAAGTATTGGGTCAACTTTTACAAACACAAATGAATATTATATCCTTTATGCCAAGAAAAGTTTTGTATGAAATTGTTTGAAATATTTTTATTTACAACCTTGTCATTAGGGAATGCAATCTTTATTCCACCAAGATCTTGAGTGATTTTCCAAGATTCAATCTTGAAAGCCATCAATCTTGAATTTCGAAATCCTGTTCGCGATCTTGACAAAACAGTCCAAGATTGTAACAAGATTTCGAGATTTTCAGACTGAGCGCGCGTAAAGTGTCATACGTGTTCATACCTGTGCGCGGCAAAGCGCGAACTGTCGTCACTCGTCTCGCGCGCTGTAGCAATAGCAAAGCAACGGAGCGGGGTGTGTGTAGGGTCGCGCGCGGGACGGGGAAAGAAGCGACCAATCACGTTCCATAATCGCGCGGTGCGGTGCGCCAAATTTGTTTATTATTTACTTGCAATTTGACAACTTTACGTTGCGTGTTGCGTCTATTGTTTTAGTTACTATCTCCGGTGGAACGAATACACTTATTCCGATATAATTATACAATAATTACGTAAAATATTCCTTATTTCACTGTTCAAAGAAGTGAAAATGTCTAAGGACAGTTCAAATTCAAATCAAGTGTTTATGGACGTTACTAAAAGTAATTTGCCGGTATAGAAATACTTCAAAAAGTCCGTGGATGGTTTGAATGCTAAGTGCAAACTGTGCAACGCTATTCGCAAACTCTCAAATGGTTCACCAAAGGGCCTACATGTTCACATGAAGTCAATTCACAAAATTGACACGAAATGTTTAACGAGTGCGGAGGAAGGAACAAGTGGCAGTGGCAGTGGTTCTAGTGTCATATCAACTTTAAGGCCGACCTCGTCTGCATCTGTGCCTAACTTGCCAATTCAAAATCAAAATGATCCTGCGTCTGCGGAGCTTGATTTCAATCCAACGCCGACGAAAAAAAGAAAAAATGGTGTCACGAATGGTAGCTAAGGATGGGCTACCCTTTAGAGTGTTCGCACTTCTGATGACCTACGCAGTCTTTTTGCAGCAAAGGGACACAAACTGCCTACTTCACCTAATTCTATTAAAATGATGGTAATGGATTATGGCACTACACTTAAAATGACAGTCAAACAAGATCTCATGAAGCTTAAAGAGCACGGTCAACGATTTACCCTCACTTTTGATGAATGGACTTCGGGAAGGAACCGCCGCTTTTTAAATATAAATATTCACTCGCACACCAACAACCAACCCGTTTTCTGGAATTTAGGCTTAGTAAGACTTTTTGGAAGCATGCCTTCAGAGTCATGTATTGAGCTCTTGAGTGAAAAGTTATCGGAATATGAAATTTCTCTGGAGGAAGATGTTGTTGGTATAACCACGGATGCAGCTAGTGTGATGGTTAAAGTCGGAAAACTAATAAAACCACTTCATCAACTATGTTATGCTCATGGCATCCAGTTGGGAATAACAGTTGTCATCTATAAGGAAAGTAACCAAGATGAAGATTCATTTCGAGAAGAAGAGTATAATGCAGATTCTGATGGAGTCACTGAAAACGACGAAGATGATGATGATATTGGATTTCGTTTTTCATTGCCGTTTAGGCAAGTTGATTTGACTGCAGAATACCGATTAATAATATCAAAACTTAGAAAACTAGTAAAACTTTTTAAGAACTCCCCAACGAAAAATGACGTACTTCAAACTTATATCAAGGAAGAATTCGGAAAAACACTTCTGGTACTAGACTGCCAAACTCGCTGGTCAAGTCTTGCCAACATGATCTCTACATACAACAGAGTCAAACAATGTGTAAGCAAAACACTTATTGATTTGGGGTATGGTTCTGCTTCTGAGTTCTTTTTCAATGATGAAGAACATGCTGTTCTCCTCAGTATGCAAAATGCTTTTGAACCCGTTAAACTCGCAGTGGAAGTTTTGTGCCGCCGTGATACCGATTTAGTGAGTGCAGAATATACTTTGCGATTCATGGTTCGTAAGTTGGAAGAATTAAAGACACCATTGTCAGAGAATCTGGCTATTGCCATGAGAAAGCGTATTTCTGAACGTCGACTTGAATCAACTGCAACATTATTATATCTTAAAAATCCAGCTCAGTATCAAGAGGATTTAGAAAAATACGCCACTGATACAACATTTCAATTACCGGCAAAAAGCTCGATCAGAATGAACATAAAAAACTTGGTGAAACGATTGCAAATCAACAAACAAAATCAAATTTTATCCGAAAATGCTAGTGAAGATGATGATGAAGACCAGCCACTTTCAAGAATACAACAGGCTTGCACTGAAACTTCTCTGCAGCTGGAACTCGAACAGGCCTTGAGAGCATGTAATCAACTGCAACCCAAAGCGCTGATTTCTGATAAAATTGACGCAATTTTAAAAAAAGAAATGAATCTCTATGAGTACGGAGGAGAAAGAGGGCAATACCTGAAATTCGCTTTTAACAGCCTTTTAACTTTCGTCCCTACTAGTGTGGAGGCAGAAAGGGCCTTTTCAACCGCGGGCTATTTAGCCACTGATATACGGTGCCGATTAGGTGATGACACTTTGAGCGTACTGTGTTTCTTGAGAAGTCATTTTCAAAAGGATTTTCAAAAGGTTTAAACTTTTTGTTCTTCATTAAATTACGTAAATTATAGGTTATAATTTGTGATCTCATTGCATTATTGCATTTATTTCATTTAAGTCACTAAAATGTTGATTATTTCTTGTTCATTTTTAAAATAAACGTTGATTATTGTGTTCATACAATGTTGTTTAATTTGAAAAATATACTCAATTTTATTACATAATATTAAAATACTGGTTACTATCAATTTGCAGTATTTGATACAAAAAAAACGCATTTTTTTCAATTATTCTGTTCAATCTCGAAAATCCCGAAAATCTTGATTCGCGACCAAGATCTCGACCCGAATCTCAACAAGATCTCGAACTGACCAATCTTGAATCAGAAAAAAGACGCCAAGATCTTGAATAGTCAATCTTGGTCCAAGATTGCATTCCCTACTTGTCACTATTCCATGTCACTTTCATGATATTCCTTAATATTATATCACTTTATTTTGTTGTCACTTTATTCCAACATGTGCTTTAGGAATGATTAAAACATTTACCTGTTAAGCCAACATGTGAACATAAATGCAAAAATTTACAATGCTCTAAAATTCCACTGCAAGATGTACGAAAATTCCACGAGTCTTTTTATAGATTGAAAGACAAATTGAAACAAGACTCATTTATATTGAAACATGTGAAATGTATAAAAACACAACGTCGCCGACCAAGATCTGAATCTAGAAATTACAAACCTAGAAACTTGCAGCTGAAATATAGGGTATACTGCAGATCGGAACTTAAAATGATGCCTGTTTGCCAAAAAGCATTCCTTCAGGTTTTGCAAATCAAGAGATACCGCGTAGAAAATGTAATAAAGAATTATTACCTACTTGGAAATTTTCCTAAAGAAAAACGCGGAGGTGACCACAGGTCTCACAAATACAAGGATAGAAAAGAAAATGTCATTAAATTTATAAAGACATTTAAGTGTTCTGAGCCTCATTATTGTCGTGGCAATACGAGACGTCTGTATTTGCCTTCAGAGCTCAGTATTAATAAAATGGCCAAAATGTACAACGATCAAGCACCAGAAAACCTTAAAGTGAAAAAGTTATATTTTCGAGCCATTTTTAATCATTGTTTAAACTTGGCTTTGGGAGTCCTCGGGTCGACGTATGCTCAACTTGTCTTCGGATTAATGAAAAAATTAAAACTGTGCAAAATGCTAGTGAAAAAGCTATGCTGATGGCTAAAAAAACAGTACACAAACGTCGAGCTACAGAATTTTTCAAAATGTTAAAACAAGACAACCGTAAAATAAAGAAGATAACCGTTATGCCCGCCCATGCCAAAAATACCAGACCAGAGTACCTACTATTCACGTCAACTGTATTTTTTCAATTTCACTATTGTTGAAGGTGACTCCAAATCAGCATTAACAAATGAAAATGTATTCAGTTATTGCTGGACAGAGGATCAATTTGCAAAAGATGCAAATCTCATCGTATCTTCAGTTTACCATCGGCTTTGCAATACAGATTTTCTCCCAGAATGTAATCAAGTTCGACTTATGGCCGACGGGTCAAAACAAAAATTCTATGCTTATAGCAATGCTCTCACATTGGCTAACAAAAGATGCACCAGCTCACATACATCTCGTTGAAGTGGTCTTCCCAGTAGTGGGACATTCATTTCTTCCACCAGACAGAGTATTTGCTCGTATTGAAAAGGAATTACGGAAAATTGAAAATATTATCGAACCAAAAGAATACAGATACAGATATGTAGTGGATAAACATTCTACCGCTATAAATGTTGCTACTACGGTTCAAGTATGCGACTGGAAAACCGTCGTTAAAGATTTTTTATTAATAACTACTAAATGGCATAATTATACCCTTTTCTAAATGCAAAAGGTTTTATTTGAAAAGAGCCAGTAGAAGCAATGAGATGGTTGGCGTTAGAGGAGAACTCCACTACAGAGTTGATTCAGGTTAATATAAAAGTGTTTGCATAAAAGGCAAAAATACAGCTATGATTTCTCCAAACACTATTCCACAGGGCACAGAAGTGAAACCGTTAAAATTCAGGGACGACGTTAACAAATTGTTATCTACTCATTTCGGGGACAATTGGCGCGATTTACAGATTTTGGAGTATTATAACAGAGTAGTACCATCATCACAGGTAATACCGGGCGAAAATATGGTTGACGATGCAGATTTTCCTAAAGAGTCGGTATGTGAAGAACAGGAAGAATCACCATTACTTTTAATTTAATATCAGTTTTGTATAACTAATTTAATAATAAAGGTTCTTTTTTGCAATCACAGTTTTATTTAACTCTGCGTGGACATTCGAAAAATCCCTATGGTACGAGAATAGAAAATATTATATCCAGACTATCTGTCACTGTGTAAAAATTTATTCAAATTCGTTCAGCCGTTTTTGCGAGATTGATAAACAAACTTTCACTACAAAAAGATAAGCAGATAATAGGATGGGCGATATCTTAACTGGCATGTACTTTAAGGGCATTTCGATTAAAAAGTATCAAAATGGTTTAATCATTTTAGGCCAATTTAGTCCATGTTGTTTTTGCAACAAAAACCGCGAAGTCCTGCCGAGTGTTACAAAGTTAGCAATGTCCATAATGTTTTTCTGGTTATTGTGCAAGTTCGTAAAGATTTTTCATGAATGAGTTCAGTATTTGATTAACTACATTATTTTAAATCAAACTACTATAGTTCCAATATAAGCACTTATAAGTAGGACAAGGAAAATGATTTACGTGTTCAGGAATCTTCGTGATGTGGTTGATATGGGTATCCTTAGATTAACCTATTCTGCACTCTGCCAGAGCATACTGTCGTATTGCATATGTGTATGGGGTGGTGCAATCAAAACCTCTCTTATAGAACTGGAACGTGCTCAACGTGCGGTCCTGAAAGTCATGTTGCGCCTCCCGTTTAGATACCCTACGGTGGATCTTTATGAAAAGTGCGATGTACTAACAGTAAGGAAACTATTTATCTACCAAAGCCTGAGAAGATATCACCGAATTACAGTACCAGTTCTTCCCCCAAAAACAAAAAGAATTTATAACTGTCCTTTGCCTATATGCAAAGGTGTAGCTGCGCGTAGATTCTACGACTATTGTGCTCCGATGATTTACAATAAAATAATCCCTGATATTTCAATTTCAAAAGCATATAACAACCATAAATTTAAGATAACTATTTATAACATTTTGAAAACTTTTGACTATGAATCCACCGAAAAACTATTTGATCGAATTACTTAAAAATAAGATAAAACAAAAAAAGAGGACTATATATATATATATATTTATTTATACTATAGTAATTTAAACAATTATATAAATATAAAATATAATAACTTTTGTGCAAAAAAATAAATAAAGCATACTCAAACACGACAACAAAATAGGCATTCAAATACACCTCTATATTTACTATACATAAGAACCTTTTAAGTAGCTAATTGAATAATATCATTAACTTTGTATTGTAACTAGTGAGTGTCATTAACTGGGAAGACGCTGAAGCTTGTAACACAGTTTTTAACTAGCACAAGCTTCAGAGTTACTACATAAGCGAACCATGTAAAGTTACAAATAAAGAATTTATTATTATTATTATTATTATTATATAATCACAGGCGCCCATAATGCGTACAACGAAAATAATAAATCATGCAACATTTTTTACAACGGACATTGCGGTTTTTGATTCTAGTAGACTCAATTGTCCTTTTATTTTTGTCACTTAAGTCAACCAGTCACACCTGTCACAGTACATAATAATTTATATAATATATATAATTATAATATATATAATTAATATAAAAATATATATAATAATAACTTTAAACATAGTAATATAATAATCATTTAATTTTGAATACATTAAGTTTGATAAGGTACGAAAAAGGTCTTTAATTTTGCTAAACTTGCGTATCACGTTGCATAGGTTGCGAAACATGCAAAAGTTGATGTCACACCTGTCACAGGACTTAGAACAGTCACATCTTTATTTGTATTTATTTATTTATATTTTTTTCTTTCTACATACATGAACTACACTGAGATCTATAGAAAATTGGAACAATCATGTTATTAACTATACATATTATAAAGTTAGGACCCAAAATCCGAGATGAAATGTCACACCGGTCACCGCAGACTGAGCCAATAGCCGTTGCCAAGCTGGCTCTTCTTGGGTAGTCGCAGGGGCCATTGGGTCAGTCCATGCCAGAAGCGGAGTGAACAAGGGATAGACCTAACACAACTCACCCACCGTGAGTATCACGCGGTACGGCTGAGCTGATGCGGCGCTCATGAAAGGAGCATCCATCAAAACTGGGATTAAGGGTGAAATAGTTCTTATATATAGAGCAGGTCACCCGTCTGCGCTCCTCGCAGACGTCCCCCTTATACATACATACATACATACCGGAAAAGGTCTTATTCCCACGGGAATATCTTACATAACATGTGCGTAGCCGAGCGGACTGCTAGTTTTTAATATTTTGCTTTCAAAGCAAACAGCGAAGCAATAAATTTCATAGAATTCAAGTTCATTGTAGAAAGAAGTCAATACAAGAAAGTTCAAATCTTGAGGACAGACAATGATTTAAAAGATTTTGAAGGTTTCTTGAAGAAAGAAGGCATAATACACCAAAAGACAAACCCATAATACATCTGAATAAAACAGACTTAGGGAGAGGTCAAACCAATATGAATAGCATGCTATTTATTTGAAAAAAAAAAACAGGTCTGAAGCATTAGGCATTGATACAACTCCATACGAGGTTTGGACTGCTAAAAAGCGAAAAGAGCACATAGACATTTTCTGATGTAGTTCAGTATTATGTATAAAACGCATCATTTGTCTTCATTATTTTGCTACAACTGTCAAATACATGACGTAGGCTTCATCAATGTCACTACCCTTCCTTTCCTCATTTTCCCCAAGAAAAACACAAAAAGCGAGGGTAGACCTAAAAATTTGGACAGTAGCTGCTGAGCACCACCTATTCGCAGGCCACTTACAAAGGAGACCAGCGGTAAGTGTTTTTCTCACTCCTTTTTTTCCCCCTTAGTTCCCAAAGAAAAAAAAATAAATGGGATAGAAAATCAAAGTATTGCTCTAGTAGATCTTTATAAATAAAAACATAAAATTTTGGTCATTTAAAAAAACTGTCCGTATTTTTCACGATAAACATGTACTTATAGTCACTTGGGAAGGATTGTGTGACATCTCATTGTGATAGGTGATGTTATCGAAAACTATCTAAAGATCTAAACCCACTTTCACTAGCTATTAGGTACTAAGGAATAGACAGGAAAGCTTACCCAACAACATGAGCGCAAGCAACGCTTATTGAGCGCTCGCCGTAAATGGTAGGGAAATTTAGCCTCAGAAGATACTGATGCATTTAGGTACAAGTTTTCATAACACATTCACGTTACCAGTAGAAGGTTTGACAGACAACTAAAATAACAAATTTTGCAACACAACATTCAAGAGAAACGTAGGTTTTACCTAGCATAAAGATTAGAAAGGTTAGAATTGAACCACAAGACAAGTAAACGAACTGAGTAACATTGCTTCATCCTATTCAACCAACATAGTAACCTACAAAACAAAATACAATTGAATTTATGATATGTAATCAAAGAAAAGAAAACATCCATAAACCCTGCCAGAAAAAAACAAACCACAAAAATTATCAAAAAGGACAGTTATTTTTACCTGATTTAATTTCTATCTGAAAGTGAAAAAATTTCACGGGGTACGTGCAAGTGAAATATTCACAAAAGTGGATGAAATTCCAAAAAACACATTCTTCCATAATTACGACAAGCGAACGAATGATTGAATGAAGCGAAAGCGAGAACAAACGGAAGCTCGAGCGAATGAGCTGAGCGGTATTAGTGTAGTACTGGTATAGATAAAAATACAATCAATCGAATAAACATAGTTTTTGTTACTTTACTTGCTTCTGGCTGATTTTACTTTAATAATATTTTACTACTGTCGTTATGACGTTTTACAGATTTAAAATTTTGTAAACAAGTTCTTTGTCTGTAAACAATATAAAATAAATAATACTTACTTGTAGTTTTCCTAAGTTAAAATAATGTATAATAAAAAGAAATCTATTAAGCGCCATGATGTTATTTACAATAATACCACAAGGGATTCAATTCCTAAAAGAGGATATTATTCAGAGCTGGTCTCTGATATGACAAAAGATGATCCTACGAAAGATATATGTGCTAAAAAACGGATGAAACTTATTTTACAGGTACTAAACATTTCTTTCATTACACACTGGCCACTCAGGCCACTTCCAAGTGTGATTGCATAAAATATGTCGCCGTAATAAATATACAACAAAATTGCGAACACAACGAGCGTAAAATGCGTGTACGTGTTCTGTATATGACCTCGCACTTACAATAAGCAATATTATGTAAATCGAGCCTTAATCTAACTAGCTATAGCTAGCCGTTAATTAGTAAACAGTGGCGTACGTGGTGGACTACTAAAGACCATCGCCATTATGTACAGGGCAAAGGTACAGGGGGCAATGGCGTATGATGGCGTGAAATGGCTAGTGGAAAATAAATCGTGGCGTGCAATGGTGACGTTGTCGGTTTTTCGGATATACATCAAAAGAATCGTGGCGTAAAATGGCCCATTGCTCAACCACTGACGGAGTGTTAATTACGGATAATTTAATAATTGATCGATAAAACGACATTATTTTGGAACAATAAAGAGACTTTGAAGTTTATTGAGATATAATAATATGAGTCGGCTATTTCGGAGCCTCGCCAGGCAGCACTGGGCAAGTGATCATTGTGTGAACACCTGTTCCTCGAGTCGACAGGCGATCATGGCGTATAGTGGCTGGCCATGCACGGCCACTGTGTACTGGCTCCTTTATACTTGGATTCTTTAGTCGTTTTGATTCTGT
This sequence comes from Carpatolechia fugitivella, assembly GCA_951230895.1. Lineage (NCBI taxonomy): Eukaryota > Metazoa > Arthropoda > Insecta > Lepidoptera > Gelechiidae > Carpatolechia > Carpatolechia fugitivella. The sequence goes on along the minus strand of OX579654.1, from coordinate 14,764,643 downwards.
AGTCAATAGGTAAATAAGTCGATGTCAACTACCGCGCACATAATAACTACGTTTTGTTCCCCGGATAGCCTTTAGCCGGATAATCTTTAAAAGTAAAGATTATTACGACTTTACAAAGATTTTTATTTGTCGCGCAGTACTGTGACAGTGGGAACGAAATAGCAGCTACTATATATTTTAATAACGGCTGATAACGTTATTTTGAGCGAATTGTTTGTTGTGATACCGAGTCCCGTACGGTACTCATTCACTCGTTCGTTCGATGAAGCAGGTAGGTATGTATATAGGCCGCGTTCCGATTTGCGCTGACATCACTTTGAGTACCCAAAACCGCGTACCGAATCACTGTCATTGGGATTACGGCAGCCATTGTGACGTCACGGATTGCGTCATGACCGCCGCCATCTTCCGCTAACGGCGCCCATGCTCCAGAGCGAAATTCACGTAAGCATAATGTCAAATTCGACTTTGACATATTGTTTATTTATTTTTAAAAGTTAAATGTGTAATGTTTAAATGTAAAATTAACGTTTCTTATATTTATTTGGTTGAACAAAATTAAAAACTCGTTATTCAATTATGAAATGGCGATAAATTACTGAAATATTTTAAATCAATCAGTTTTGTAGGTCAGGGTTGCCAGATGTTCGATCGTAAAAGTATCGAGTAGGTTATGTATATATTACGATAGTTTTGACTCAGGTACATACATACATAAGATATTATCATAGGCAATCTGATAAAATATAAATATATATATCAAACATTCTTTTTTGTATTCTATTAATTTTACGTGCCTATTTACATCTCCATTTTTAAAAATTCGCATACCTTTTCTTATTTTGGGTACTAGCCATGCGAAAAGTGCTGTTTTCACAGCTGTACGATACTTTTTTAATACGTATAATAATTTAGAATTTTGCCAGTTTTGGTACCGTAATCAATATCTGGCAAGACTGAGTTATAAGCACCCTGCGTTCCGAAATGCGCTGAAATCGATTAAAGCGCCTGTAATCGCGTTCCGAATTACTGTCAGCTGTCAAAACTCATACTTTTTTTGCTTTTCTGATCGCTGACAGCGCTGAAAGTCTGAATCAGAATACGCCCGCAGTTTCAACACGCTCAAACGCCGTTCCGTTTTGATTTCGCTTATGAGCCGTATTATCGCGATTTCTGAATCGGTACGCGAGTAATCGCTGTCAGTACTTTGAGCCGTGAAATCTGATTCGGAATACACCCATAGGTATGTAAAGGTACAAAACAGATGACAGATGGGGTGCATTCCGAATCAGACTTTCAGCGCTGTCAGCGATCAAAAAAGCAAAAAAACGTATGACGGCGGTTACACGTTCAGTTTTTCATTAGTCTGGTCCACCCACAGTCTGGTCAGATACCAGACTGATAGTCTAACCGGGGTGACTGATGGACTGAAGCTACGGACTGACGGATTTCTAAATATTTTAATAATTTCGTTGTCAGTCTATGTCACTATGTCTATGAGTTTTGACAGCCGTGATTACGGGTGCTTTAATGGATTTCAGCGCGTCTCGGAACGCAGGGATGATGGATGAATGAGAATGAATGAAGCGGCGCGGGTGACTCCAAGCACTTCAAAAAAGTTCCATAATAAATAATCATTTAAATCATTAACGTAGGTAGATGGTGCAAGTTTTTGTGATCTGGTAACGATGACCTGCTTTTCTTTTATCAGGCTAAAACAGAAAAGTTGGCGCCCACGCTAATATCGCTGCCGAAGCCACAAAAAGCGAAAACCCTTCTGCCTCCTGGCCGTTGGACTACATACAAAGAAGATGATAGTATTGTAAGCATTTATTTAAATTACTGTTGTTTAAAATAATACTATTTGGTAAGTAATACTTATCTTATTACTGAAGCGCGCTGTCTAAAAAAAAATACCGTCACAAGTGCACCCAAACAGCAATATACACGTTGAAATTTACAGCGATTTATTCCCGCCGTGTAGTGGTAGTACTCGTCATACTGAACAACTTTTCTCGAAAAAAATATAAAAAAATATTTTATTTGCAGGTTTTTTTTTTTCGTGAAAAGTTGTTCAATTTGACGGATCACTACACGGCGGGAACAAAACGATGTAGGTAAATTTCATGCTGTATAAATAAATAGGACACTGAATTTATTTAGCGAGTCTAGGTAAATGGGGACACCTGAATTAGTCCTACAACCCGCACTGGCTCAGCGTGGTCGACTAAGGCCTTATCACCCTAATTCAGGGTAGGCTCGAGCCCCTCGGTGGAGATGTATATGGGCTGTTGATGATAGTCCTAGTCATAGTCCTAGGCTCATCAGTTCTTTTAACTGCTTGCCTGATTAAATAAACAATGATAATAATAACAGTCTAAAACTAGGCCCACTGTGGATTGATTGGCTGTGTTTAAGTTGGAGATGTGGGTTCAAATCCCACCATTAGGTTTAAGTTTTTGATTGTTGCTATGCATCAAAAAAATATTTATTATCCCTCTCTTTCCCTTTTTTTTTTCTTTTTGATAAACACTGTAGTGTAGTGACACACTCTCCCTACGTAAGCTAGTTTGTAAGTTAGATATAAGGCATTACAATCTGCACTCGCGAGCATTATACGTCTGAATGTCAATCCAGTTGTTTCATTCACAAACCCTCTACAGCCCACATTGCAACACCATGTGAAAAAGATCAATAAGAAAAAGTTTAAAAAAATCAAATTTTGTGCTACTAGTTGAGTGGATCAATATTTTTCTGAGGACACCTACGGTGAAGTCACATGGAAGCAAACAGTAATAAATTAAATAAATTTTAAGGAACTTTTTGCTTTTTTGCAGCAATTTCCGTTTGAGACATTCTGGCCAAAGCTTCAGTTCTTGGCGGTGGTGCTGCCTAAGGAACTCCCTCGTCTTGTCAAGATTGAAAGACTACGGAGGAGGTTTCTTGCATGCAATCTTAAGGTTGCTATTTATATTTCTAATTTCTATTTTATTGCTACCAGATGATGTCGCACAATGGGGCTTGAGTTCATAATTATTATTTTTTTAAGTTTGTTTCAGTCTTATTGCTTGACGGTCATTAGAGATTTGTGTTCTTTTGACAAGCTATTTGTACATACAGCAGCTAACAGCTAGAAGAGAGTCTGCCGTCTATAGATAGATTAAAAATAAAAGGTTTATTGTAACAGATTTAACTCCAGTCATCAAGGCCTATCAATGGAGGTTTTAAATTTTAAATTTAATTTAAGTTTATTATGTTACATGCAGAAAATGATACGTGAAGAAGAGATTTCAACATACTGGCTTGTGCCTCCCGAAGAGTATGAAACAACGGATGAGCAGCTATATGAACTGTACAGCCAATTCCCAAGACTTCCTCTGGAGGTGTTTGATAATACGGAATTTGACTGTCGGTGAGTTATTAAGTAAATCTTAATCCAACAGCTTAATGACTACTCCGTGGCTTTGTTAATAGTATGCCTGCAGCGTTGTAAAGTCACCTCAAAGTAACATCAACAACTTACTATGTCACGCCACCTCTGTGACATAGTAAAGTCAGTCACCTCTACGGCGTAGTAAAGTCACCTCACAGAAACATCTACGGCGTAAAAAGAGTCTTGGTTTTCCGATATTCCAGGGAGCCGTTTCACGAAGCTACAAGTTACAAGTACAATTCGATGTACATTGAGTAGACAATCAGATAAAACGATAAGGGCTTACAGTTTTGACGAACTGACTACGCGTAACTTATTACTAGTGAAATCACGCAAATCGGTCGTCGGGTTGCGGACAATGACCCGCTTTTACCATTACTAGTGAAACAGGGCTTAGGACTGCACAACGCACTAGCAAACGCAAAATCACGGGTGCCCAAGAAACTAAATGTATTACTTCAAAACTTTTAGAATTCGCTAAATGTTTTTTATACTTTAACACAAATGGACTCGGTTCGTTGATCAGTTTGCGTGAAAAGTTACAAACTTTGACAGAACTTGGGGACCTTCTAGAGAATAAGTTTCATAGGCTGAGCTATTTCTCGCGTAGTTTTTCGTTATATAGCTAACGCATTATGTAAACTGATTATGTATTGTTACAGGATACCTGATGAATGGATAGGCTTAGGTTTGATAGAGGGTGAGACCTACCCATGTCCAGCGTTAGCGTTTATACCCAAGGAGGCCAATAAGGCTTTGAAGGCGTCTGGTGACCTCATCCAAATACTCAATAACATATACGACGTAAGTTCTTATTTTTGGAAGAATACTTACCTGTTAGTTTATTACGCTTTGCTCGGTTGGAGTTGGAACAGCTGACGATACTGACTTTTAATCTCATACAACTAAAGTCGAAATGTCGGACAAGGTAAAATACATAACTGTTTACCTAAATCCCTACTAATTATATACTACTCATTATAAAATTGTGTCAATTTTAGTGTGGTGAACAACTACGAAAATCTTAAAACATATCTATCATAAATGCGAAAGTAACTCTGTCTATCTGTTACGCTTTCACGCCTAAACCACTGAACCGATTTTGAGGAAATTTAGTACAGAGATAGACTAGAGCTTAGAAAAGGATGTAGGCTACATTTTATTGCGAAAAAAAGGCTTGGAAGGGTTGAAATAGGGGATAACAGTTCGTCATTATCGAAGATGACACCATGAAACTTTGTATTTAGGCACTTGATAAGAAATAAATAAATATTTGTTATAGCGTTTTTGAACTTTTGCGTGGTGATGAAATAGGGGAGGTTCGTTCCGCTTTCACGCCTTAACTACTGAACAGATTGGGAAGAAATTGGGAATGGAGATAGTTTGTACCCTGGATTAACACATAGGATACTTTTAACGGGAAAAAGTCTTATTGCCACGAGAAAATCGTACACAACGCGAGCGTAGCCGCGGGCGGACCGCTAGTAATAAATATATCGTGATTGAGCACGCTAAACAATTTTAAAATGTAGACAACTTTTGTTAGACTACTTAGATTTAGAAATAGTTATGCTATTTAGCCCCATTACATTGTGTCTGGCCAACGAAAGCTGTCCCAAAAAAAACTGGAGGCAATGACAAAATTACGCCAAAATCTATTTATTAGTTAATAGGTCTAATGAGAAGCTAATTGTATTATTAATGCGTAATTTTCTTTATTTTGCCAAGTAATAACATTAAACCACTATCGAGCTCCTGGCTTCATCATCAGACCCTCGTGACCAACTGCAAAGTACTGGACTCGTAATAACAAATCAAATGAACCCAAACTCGAGGAGTTTACTATTAGCCATTAAAGAGTTCCACTATCCAGCTCCTGGCTCCATCATCAGACCCTCTTCACAAACTGCACTGTATTTGGCTTATTAAATTAAATGAGCAAAACTCGAGGGGTCTACTAGTAACAATTGAAGAGTTCCACCTTTCAATTCCACATCAGTTGATGGTACCAAATTATTGTAATGTCATCCGAATTACACGAACATACCAAATTTCAAACATATTTAACAATTAAAAGTAGTTTAAAATTTACTTTCCAGATTTGTTTACATTACATACAAATGAATCTTATAAAAGCGTGTTAAAAAAAGATAGGTTTACAAGCTAACTACTAGACCGCTACTCCGCTGTTTTTCTAGGACATTCGTTTGCCAGTGTTTAAGTACAAGAATGGAATTCCTTCAATAAAACTCGAAAATCTTGGTTTTACATATTTCAGAAAAGATAAGGGCTGTTAATCGATCAAAGTCTAAAGAAAAAGTAATTTTTTATTAATCTACCGCTCACACAAATATATAAAGTGCCTAGTATTTTAAAAAGGCAATTGCGTTCTTAATTTTTTCGCTAGGCGCTTGATCATTCAGACTCATGATATCTGTCTTCTGTTTGTGTTTCAGTGGACGAATGCTGCTGTTTTTAGTTTCAACAAGGAGACCGATCTTTGGCATATTATGGCATTGGATGGCACACAGAGGAAGTTCGAGTAAGATTTTCTCTATTATAGATACATACACCTAACAGGTCTCTACGAAATGATACGGTACAACAGCCAATTACACGTGATTCAGCCTATGAGTATAAATCACTATCTCTATTCCAAATTTCATCCTAATCCGTTCAGTAGTTTTTGCGTGAAAGAGTAACAAACATCCATACATACAAACTTTCGCGTTTATAATATTAATAAGGATAAATATTCCTCTGATATTTCTGGAACTTTTTTTAAGTGTCGAATATTTTAGCCCTTCATGGTGTTGTATTTTACTAATATACATTTTTATTCATAACAGCGCCATCTCTGATCTTTACTTTGTAGTATTGTATTAAAGAGACAGTAACGCCATCTAACTGAAACAGTCCTTACTATAACCTAATCGAGTATCCCTTTTTATTCCTTATTTATCAATAGATCTATCAGTTCGTGTCTTATGTCAGAGGTGGCGCTGTTACTAAGTTGCTTTTTTTCTTTTTGAACGACGCCGCGACGTAATATAAAGGCATGTCTACTGCCATGTTTTGGTCTACACAATACACATAAAACATCTCAACAAAAATAAAAAAATACGTGTATATCTATGGTTCCTCTACACAAATTGTCTATGAAATGTTTTGGAAAACATTTCGAAAACTTTGACCAAAGATTGCTAAGATTACAGACGGTATCCCAATGTCTTTGTTCCAATGAGAGGTTATCTAAACTGGTCGGTGTCTGAGCACAGAAGATAGAAAAAAAAATTACGGGTCTTTATAAAAGGAATAGAAGCCAAATATATTATATATTATATATTGTTTGTCTGTCTGTCGTTCACTGTTTCGCAATCAGTTAGAGCTTCGAAGTGGCTTTGGAGATTGAGCTGAAAGTTCTCGGGATTTCAGATTTAGGCAGGAGCTTCCGGGACTGTTGTTCCGGTAGAATAGCAAGATACTGGATTTGAAGATAATAGTGTCCTCTCCCTAAATACATGTTTCAAGCCCTAATAAAACTTGCTCACGTAATTCAAGCAGTAAGAAAAGTTGCAGGCATAGCGCTAGTATTAGTAAAGTAAAGTAAATAAATGTGACCTCCTTGCTGCAGAAAATATTCAAAACAAGCGAGCCTATCAAACCTCTATGTCGAACCGAAACATTTGTCCGAAACATTGCAGAGCAGGAGACGTCATCGTGTGAAACATTTGTCTTTGTGTAGACGAATTTGTGTAGAGTGTAGACCAAAACATTGGCAGGAGACACGCCTTTACACACGTAAATCGGATCATCGCCTTTTTATTTCCCAAATTCACCATAAGCCTCAAATACTAAATATACTGGTGTACTAAATGCACTGTATCGTCTTATCTAATGAGTAAGTCTCAATTATCATACTCTGTTTATAATCATAATAATAATAATATACAGATTAGTACATTACGATACGAGAATCGTAAGTGACACTTTACAAACGAGCTGACTTTAGTAAGCCCGAGCCACAGGCGAGGGTTTATAATGTCACGAGCTTTTATTAAATCCGTGTGTTGTATGTACGACGTTTTTCAATACACTTGTAAGAAAATTGATAGTGATAGTAAATAATGAAAACTGTATGCTGCCCACAAGATTAAAATCGTCTCGTTAATGTAAGAGCTTCGGTGGTGTGGCTAGGGTGGCTGCCTCCCGTATGAGAGACGCGGGTTCTATTCCCACCACGTACCAATTCGAATTTGGAGTGCAGGAAAATATCGTGAGGAAACCTGCACACTCCTGCTAAGAAATTGAAAGGTGTGTCGATCAACCCGCATTGGTACAGCGTGGTGGACTAAGATTGATCGTCCTTATTCCGGATTGACTTGAGCCAACAAATTATCTTTTCTCCGACACGCTCGAAAATGTGATCATTACTGCCAAAAAACAATACGCGAAGTGACTCATTTTTGGACGAAACATTGCCCCATACAAAACAGCGGCCAGGAATGTGCCCTCAAACGGCCTAGGCCGGCAAATGTAACTTTCGTCTAGAAATTTCAATGTTTTCGAGTCTTTTTACAGCATACTCTTATGTTCTAAATTCAAATTTTATATGAATCGTACACGAATCGTAGTGATTGGAGTTGGCTGTATGCTCTGTATGACACTGGCACAGAACAAAAAAAATAAAAGCGCGCAATATGGCGGCTTGTAATTTTCATCTCAATTTTATCATACTATCTTGTTACTTATATTTCATGATGGAGTTAACTTATGATTGAATTAGGGAAATATTATAACAATGAATGGTTTAAGTAGTCGAAGTAGAGGTTAAAGTGATAAAGGTTAGAACTTATAAGTTTAGTACGATACGAGTAGACATCCAAATCCAAGGTTCGTTAATTTTTTTAGTATTTTATAATTTCCTCGCATATTTCGGAGAAAAGCACTATACAGGCCTCGGCCGCAATAACTCTTGCTGGACTCGTACACAATAAAATTTAAACGTGCCCTCGTCCAACAATAACTAATTTTGCGGCCGCAGCAGTAATGTACTAATAGTCAAGAAACGTAACTACGCTTCAAACTTGACCCCACCAAATGAATACCAAAGAAGCCGGAAAAAAAAACTATACCAAACCACAATCGAATACGCGGTACAATGATGATTTATATGACTCGGTTTGTAAGAATGTCGAAAGTAAGCTTTGAGGTAAGCTTCAATGTACAGCAGCGACATCTTCTGCCTGTCTGTCGTCGTCGTCGTCTGTCAAAATTAAATGTGCGAGTTAGGTGCTATGTTTTAGCGGACTTTGCTAGGCGGTTACTCTTCAAGACTATTGTATTTCGTTGACTTGAGCCCCTCGGTGGGGTGTTATATGAGCTGTTGATGATAATGGTGATTATTTTAGTGTATTTTTTTTCCAGCGTCCCCCGAATACGGCTGATGTTCAAAGCGGAGGATCCAGTGGTATTCACGCAGCGGCTAAGGTTTGCCTGCGATTTGAGGAGGGAGGTCGAAAATAATCTCAGGTTGGTTGCAGCATATACAGGGTGTAATCGTTAAGTGTGCCTAGGCGATTATTCCGAAACTTACACAGATATAAAAAAACTTTAAACTGATATTGAAAGTACGTTACCTAATGAGCAAAATGGCATCAATAACTTTAAAAAATAATACGAGAAATATCCAAAATTTTGACATTACTAGGACGTCCAACACTACGCCTTCTGGCCCGTGGTCGCCATTCGAGAACCTTTCAGTTATCGATTCGTCGAACTATATGGTCTGACTATGGCCACTTCAACTTGCTTATCCTTAAACTATAAACTATGTCGACGACATTTTCTCTTTTCTGATTCGATCTCGTAGTGGGACTCCGAGCATAGCCTTCTCCATCAGCGACCCTGAGCTTGTTGATGAGATCATTAGTTAGCGCCTATGTCTCAGTGCCATAGGTCGTTACTGGCAACTGGCATAGAGGCCGTTAACACATTGTATTTGTTCTAGATTCTACCTGTATTTGGATTGTCTTTTACTAGACGGTTTGGAGTACATGCCCTGTTCCTATATGCCTAAAATTGTGTCCATGGTTCGCATCCACAAACAAGCTAAAGAACTCGACGAGGATCATTTCAAACGACTAAGGATAGAGGTTTGATTGATTTCATTCTTTTTTAAGGTTCCGTCCGTACCTCAAAAGGGAATTGGAACTCTTATCGAATTACTTGTTTATCCGTCTGTCAAATCGGATGTTTTTACGTTCGTTTATACATAGACCTGGATTTTTTTTTTTACTGACATCGCTATGTATACCATACTGGTAATTAGCGGGCGCGGACTTGCGGGGGAGCAAAAGGCAGAAGGCACAGAACCAATACTCGTTTTGTTCCGAGGAATCGACGCGTCCATAAGAATAAAATTCAATATTGGATAGCTGTAAATAGGATGTCAATCCCCTGTCCCTTCTTAATCTTTAAAAGGTGAAAAGGATGGGCGAACTAAAATTAAGTATTAGAGCGTACTTCCTGAATGGAAGTCTCAAAGCGATTTTTGTTTTAACCCACTGGGATTCGAATCAGAATCTCCGTAATAAAAGTCAAGCGGTTTACCGATACTTTTGGCTTAGTATCCAGTATTAAATCCGTCCTTGAAACGGATAAGGTTTCCGAGGTCTATTTATGCTTTGTCATGAAAATTCTAATATTGCTCACTTTGGCGGCTGAAAAGAAAAACGCAATAATACAGCCATGCGCCCCCCACACGCCTCGGTAGGTGGCCGCATACGCGTTTGGTAACAGCGCACCTACGACCTACGGTCTGCGCAGTCACATAAGAAATTAATGCACCTACGAGGCGGGTTTACGCGCAGGGCAGTCTAAACACGGTCCACCTACGTCGTAGGTGCATAGCAGGCGTCGTGTCTGAACCAGCATATACATTTTGATGTAAAAATATAAAAATCTCTTTTTGCCAACTGTACGTAAGCCTCCTGTGTTTGTTTTAGGCGGAATATTTATACAGAAAAATGGAAGGCAAGATGATGATGGTGCACGCGATAGATGTCAATAAGGACTTTTATAACTTCATCAACTCTCCTACGAGGGATTGGGTGGCGCCTGTCCCTGATTATGGTAATCTTCTCCTTATAGGTTTAGTCCAACATGGACCTCACAAACCCTGGTTTCAGTGTTTGCAGCCAAATACCTATTGCATTGGGATGACCTTTTTTGGAACCTAGATTGAAATTAAAAGGAAGTATGATATTACATCTCTTCAATCAGCCTATTGCAGTCCACTGCTGGACTGTTGCCTCCCCTCGGGCACGCCAAAGCGCACGATCACCCGCTTTCCTCACCCAGCCACCACCAGCGACTTTCCTCAGGTCATCAGTCTACCTGGCAGGGGGGCGTCCCACACTATGTTTCCCGAGACTACATCTCTTGCTGAAACATAATTTACTTATGTTAGAATATAAGTAACTGTTATCTAAATGCAACTAATTGTTGCTAAATTATGACTGTTTATAATAACAAAACAAATGCTAAAACTAAATGTTACCAGTCAAACAAAGTTTGCGAGGACTTTAGTTAAAATAAAACTAACTTAACTACGTGTATAATCTATAAACTAATTGTACTGTATAATATAAGTAACTTTAATTAAAATACAAATATTTCCTTATTGTTCTAAAAAAATAATATTTTTTGCTATCATACGAGGGCTGCTATTTATGTATCCGGAATAACAAAAAATAACAAACATCTATAACCAAATATACTTTTATTGCTTTTCAAAATATTCCCCGTGATGATCGATGCATTTTTTCATACGTTGAAACCAACTTTCGTAGCATTTTTTCCATTCTGTATCGGGTATCTCCAAAACGTGCATTTTGAAAGCATCAACGGCTTCTTCCCGGGTCGAAAATCGGTGTCCACGTAATTTGTTATTCACGCTTGGGAATAAATAAAAGTCGTTGGGTGCCAAGTCGGGACTCTACGGCGGATGACCCGTCAATTCGATCATTTGACTATTTAAATACTCCGTTGTTGCGGCCGAGGTGTGAAAGCTGGCGTTATCGTGGTGAAGGATTATTCTTCGTTGTCGATTGTTCTTGCGTATTTCTCCAAAGACTTCTGGCAAGCAAATGGTGGTGTACCATTCAGAATTAACCGTTTTACGATTCTCTAGTGGTACTGTAGCCACATGTCCACTAATACCAAAAAAGCAGGCAACCATTTGCTTCAAAGTGCTTTTTGCACGAACAACTTTAGTTGGCTTTGGCTCATTTTGGAACACCCAAACCGTTGACTGCTGTTTAGTTTCGGGATCATACGCATATATCCAAGATTCGTCTCCTGTGTAGATATTATGAACAGCTTTTGATGTACCACATTTGTATTTTTCTATCATTTTTTTGCACCAATCAACACGAGCCTGTTTTTGTTCAACTGTTAAGTTGTGCGGGATCCAACGAGAACAAATTTTTTTTACAGCCAAATGTTCGTGTAATATTTTATAAATACTCGTCATACTAATGCCCAGAAATGCCTCTATCTCGCGATATGTAACATGACGGTCTTGCATTATTAGTTAGAGCACAGCATCAATATTTTGTGGTACAACAGCCGATTTAGGGCGACCTTCTTTAAAATCGTCCGCAAGCATACGACGACCACGATTAAACTCACTGAACCAGTGATACACAGTGGTTTTCGATGGGGCTTCCTCCCCAAAAGTCGACAAAAGTTGATCCATGCACTGTTTTTGAGTTAATCCACGCCGAAAGTCGTAATAAATCATAGCACGAAAATATTCACGAGTCAAATCCATGGTGATGATAGACAATGAATTTTAAAAATGGCGCCACAATGTAAAAACAATTGACAGATGAATGAAACAAACTTTATTTTACAGCCAAAGAGTTCTATTTTTAAATGTTATAATTTCTTTTTAAATATTGTTTATGTAAGTGGCCAGTTCCGGATACATAAATAGCAGCCCCTGTATTCGCCATTTTGTACTTTTTTTCTTTGTGTACAATAAAGTATACCTATGTAATCAGATTTACCCAAAAATGCATGTATTTACTATTTCTGAAAAGCTTACTGTTTGCCTACATTAAAATTGACACAATTTACGGGTCATATCTCATAACAAGAACACACAAAACACACGAACAACAATACACATAAAACATACATTTAAAACATAATATTTTACTATTTGGCTGTTAGCTTATACCCCTTCGGCCGCCATCGAAACTGGGTTTCGTAACCAGTTGCGATCGAGGACTTATACTATTTAAAGATTCAGGTATTACGACATGAATGAAATCCTATTTGGTATTTCAGGGCGCTATCCCTGCGTAATGGAGGATTTCGATGACCGAATGAAATACAATCAGTGGTTCTCTTTGTACGTTCTCTTCGCGTCCGTCACCTGCATACACATGGTCGTGGATGAGTGTCTCAAAGTAAGATGTTTTATTATTACATCGTCAACGTTACCTAAATATCGCAAAACCTCTTGGTAGGGTAGGTCAGCCCTTGGAATGGAACTGAAAATCTTTAAAAAATCATATATACTCACCGGCACAACTAACCGCCCACCCTTAATTTCAGGGAATACTCCTGATTCTTAATAATTCTGTTAGTTACAGCTGATGTTAATTAAAAATTAGTTAATTTAATGTTTATTTAAGTGTGTTTAATGTATCGTAAAATTATAAATAAATCAATTGTAATGTATAACAATAAGCGTAGTTTAAAATTAACCCGAAATACAAGGGTGGGCGGTTAGATGTGCCGGTGTGTATATTTTTTACTCCCCTCTTTTTACTAGACAGAATTTAAACCCGATATTTTTATCCAACTTGGTAGTAACCGTGTACTCCTTGCTTACCGCTTGTATTGTAGAAATGCAGACATAATTTTGAAATCGTTTATCCCAGGTGGAAGCTATGCTTTTCTTCACGTACAACTACGGGAGGCAGGTCAGCTTGGCTGAATTCGACGCGGCTCAGCAACACGCTACGCAAATGGTAAATACCGAAACATTGACATACCTGTAACAACAAAAAGATTGGCTTGAGAACTTAGTTTGTTATGTTGAGTAAATCTAGAAAATTCAAGAAAAAGTCGCCTTTCGTCCGGTAGACGCAGGTTCAATCCCCATTACGTACTAATGTCGTCTTATGGTGAAGGAAAATATCGTAAGGAGACCTGTATACTCTCGCGAAAAAAATCGAAGGTTGTGTGTGAAGTCGAACAACCCGCACTGGGCCAGCGTGGTGGACTAAGGCCTGATTGCCCAACTTCAGGAGCCTCGGTGGGAATTTATATGAGCTGTTGATGAATAAGAAATACTGGAACTATAATAATAAGAAAAACTATACACACCGGCACAATTAGCGGAACAGAAAAAAAAGGACTAAGTAATATTTTTTTCTTATATGACTGTCCGGTTATAATATTTTTTTGTTGTTAAGTATGTCTTGTTTGAAAATGGAACAATAGACGACAATTTGTTACTTTATATCTAATTGCTGCAACAATCATCTGTGGTGGCCAACGTTAATATTTTATATGCCGGTGTGTGTATAATATCCCGCAAAACGTGCACTGAATTCGGCACTGGATATTGAATAATAAAAAGAACGGAAGAAGCTCTAAATGGAAACCACTTTGAATTTCAGATGCTGAAATATTTGAACATAACCTGGTTGAATAACATGGCTCATGCGATCAGGATGTGTTTTAGGGACGTTGGCAAAGGGTAAGCCCAAACTTTCTTACCTTGATCCCAATATGATCGCCCTAGTTTAGGGTAGGCTCGAGCCCCTCAATGAACAGACGGCGAATCTCTATTGTTGAAACCAGAAGTAAATATTGTCCCCTTTATACATCATTAAAAAGTAAAATTTTGTTAAGTCTGAAGGCGCCCCCAGACACGTTGTCATAAATTTTTAGGGGTCCCACCGCAAGTCCGCGCCAGCTATATTGCCATTCTGGTAGAATTAGCGATTAGTCCGTAAAAAAAAATTGTTAAGATTTGACATTGACTAAAAGTTATTGACAGTTGGTTCAACATTTACGAGAAAAAATGGCCGCTTTACGAAGTCAGCAAACTGTCGCGATTCATGCAGTTGGTCCGGTTTCGAATGCAGGTAACAAAACAATATAATTAACTACAGTTTACATATCGTGAGGAAAATTTTGCGAAGAAAATAAAAGGCTGTGTGTGAATTCGACTAACCTGGATTAGGCCAGCAGCGTGATCGACTACAACCTAATTACCCTTATTTAGGGTAGGTTAGTCTCTAGATTTGGACGTAATGAGCTGACGACAACAGCTTAAAAACAATGAGAGTCAAAGTCACAGTTGTTTCCCTATATCAGTGTGGCAGAGTTCATAGAGACTATCCCTTAGGCCACGTGGTCCGACCGGTTTTTAACTCGCCTCCGTCATACCTTTGGCATGGTTTGAGTCTCTAGATTTGGACGTAATGAGCTGACGACAACAGCTTAAAAACAATGAGAGTCAAAGTCACAGTTGTTTCCCTATATCAGTGTGGCAGAGTTCATAGAGACTATCCCTTAGGCCACGTGGTCCGACCGGTTTTTAACTCGCCTCCGTCATACCTTTGGCATGGTTTGAGTCTCTAGATTTGGACGTAATGAGCTGACGACAACAGATTAAAAACAATGAGAGTCAATGTCACAGTTGTTTCCCTATATCAGTGTGGCAGAGTTCATAGAGACTATCCCTTAGGCCACGTGGTCCGACCGGTTTTTAACTCGCCTCCGTCATACCTTTGGCATGGTTTGAGTCTCTAGATTTGGACGTAATGAGCTGACGACAACAGCTTAAAAACAATGAGAGTCAAAGTCACAGTTGTTTCCCTATATCAGTGTGGCAGAGTTCATAGAGACTATCCCTTAGGCCACGTGGTCCGACCGGTTTTTAACTCGCCTCCGTCATACCTTTGGCATGGTTTGAGTCTCTAGATTTGGACGTAATGAGCTGACGACAACAGATTAAAAACAATGAGAGTCAATGTCACAGTTGTTTCCCTATATCAGTGTGGCAGAGTTCATAGAGACTATCCCTTAGGCCACGTGGTCCGACCGGTTTTTAACTCGCCTCCGTCATACCTTTGGCATGGTTTGAGTCTCTAGATTTGGACGTAATGAGCTGACGACAACAGCTTAAAAACAATGAGAGTCAAAGTCACAGTTGTTTCCCTATATCAGTGTGGCAGAGTTCATAGAGACTATCCCTTAGGCCACGTGGTCCGACCGGTTTTTAACTCGCCTCCGTCATACCTTTGGCATGGTTTGAGTCTCTAGATTTGGACGTAATGAGCTGACGACAACAGATTAAAAACAATGAGAGTCAATGTCACAGTTGTTTCCCTATATCAGTGTGGCAGAGTTCATAGAGACTATCCCTTAGGCCACGTGGTCCGACCGGTTTTTAACTCGCCTCCGTCATACCTTTGGCATGGCTCTGCGTGTCTCAAAAAAAGAAGTGTAATAGTCCATTACACTTCTTTTTTAGTATGACGGAGGCGAGTTAAAAAACTCTAAGGCGCAGGCGAGTTAAGCTCTATTACAAATAGAGCTTGTACTATGGGTACAGCTGATATATTAAAGACATACATAGATAATAAATACTTATATAGATAAACAACATCCAGACACAAGGCAAACACAAGTGCTCATCACACGAATGTTTGCCCTGGGCGGGATTCGAACGCGCCACCCTGTGTTTCGAAGGCAGGCATACTACCAACTAGGCTACGGAGCAGTGTAATAATGAATTCAGGGTCTATGTATGTATAGGTATGGGAGTTTCTTTAATCCACCATTGCTTTTAAATGCCTGAACAGATGTAAATTTACGGGGTATCGTTAGAATCCTTACATCAGCCCTACGTGACACTATAGCTTGCTTAAAATTGGCGCAGTCTTGTTTTAATTTATAGGTGATTGTTAACGATTCGTTTCTCAGTACGCCCTCCGCTACTGCCTCGAGCAATCCATGCTGATGTTCGTGACTCTGTGCGAGACGCCTTGTTTGTGCACGTACTGGTGCACGGAGGACTACGTGTGGCCGCCCGAAGACCTGCTGAACTCGCCGTTCCGCTCGCCCACCACCACGCTCTTCTACTTCTTCCTCTTGATGGCGGAGGAAGGGCCCTACTACTCCACGCACCCTGATCAGTTCGAGGTATCAAATAGCTGATTTAAAACATACAAGACTCCAAAAATAACTGAAATCAAACAATAAAAGCGACAAGAAAAAACAATTCTTAAAGATAAAACAGAAAATTACATAAAACACTATAAACGTGTCAATAAAACAAAGTCCCGATAAATGTAATTAAAAACATAATACATAAAAAACACCACGAATATGCCAAAAAGAAACATAATTGACTCTAAATAACAAAACACGCAAAATAACATAAATTACACTAAATATCATAATCGATACAATGACACAAAAACAATGTTGTGTTATGATCACAAAGATAAAAAGTGACAATCTACCTAACATAATCATGCATTTTACTTATCAAAAAGGATTAATTCTATAGTTTATGATATGACACTTCATCAAGCAGTAAACCATCCAAAATCTCGCCGTTCCGCTCGCCCACCACCCACCACGTTCTTCTACTTCCTCATGATGGGGGAGGATGGGCTCTACTATACGCACCCTGACCAGTTCGAGGTATCAAATAGCTCGTATCCAATAATTACTTTCAACAATGAAGGCTTTCCTAACGATAGACTATCATAGATAGGCTTTCATAACGATTAGTGTTACCATAAAAAATACAATACTCTGTAAATGTGACATTAAACCACAAACTTAGGTCATAAATCACACTAATCACATCACATCATATTACACTCACTAATCACTATTAATATTATTAATGTGAAAATATATTTGGTTGTTTTGTTCCGCCTTCACGCTTAAAGTATTCAACGGGTTTCGATGAAATTTGGGATGGAGATAGCTTGCAACCTGGATTCATCAACGGCCCGTTACAGTCCACTGCTGGACTATGAGCCTCCTCCACTCCGCGTGTTTGGTTTTGCCATAATCTCCACGCTTGGCAGGCGGGTTGGAGATCGCAGATTAAAGGTTACTGTATCAGAGAGCGCTGCTGCCCGATGCAGCGCTGCTGTTCAATGTGTAGTCCCTAAGTCGCCTCTTACGACACCCACGGGAAGAGTAGGGGTGCAACCTGGATTAACACATAACGCGAGCGCGGCTACGCTGCTGGTCAGAATAAAATACTAAAACCTTAACGGCTTGCAAATGTCGAGAGAGAGGCTTTATTTCTCATTTTCTCTTACAGATTGTACTCCAACGCTTGTTCCGTGAAATGCTGTACCGATGCCACTTCATACCGCAAGCTCATCCCATGATCATGACCGGGCTGGTGTTCGACAAAGAGCTGTTCTTGACTTCCATCGGTGAGGTTTGATTATAATAATTAAATCAATCTGGTTGCGCCATTTTTTATTATATTATTTTATTAGCATTAGTCATTCCATAACCCCTTCCTGATTCCGTCGGAAAGCGCCCTCTATGGCAATAATATGAAACTTAGACACTTTCTCTTCTACCGCTGTCATCGATGCGATCGGTTGCGTCGTGTCGTTGAAGCATCGCATATTTTTCGCTACTTTCGCTATGATAAATTTCGCTTCCCGCATAAATGGTGGTGTTGATTAAGACGAAAACCTGTGTCAGTGATTTTTGGAGATCTCCATGTGGACTTTGATGTGAAGTGCAGACAGTGCAGTTCGAGTGAGGGTTGATCTAACCCCTTTGGAGCCAGTAAACCCTGTAACGAGGTATGTGCCGGTCCATTTTTTCCGAGCTCTCTAATCTCTCTCTAACTGATGATAATTTTCGTTTTTAGCATTGATTTTTTCAATATTAACCAGCGCCTCCACAATCAATCAGCCTATTGCAGTCCACTGCTGGACGTAGGCCTCCCCAAGGGCACGCCATAGCCCGCGAAATTAAATATTTAAATATATACCTACAAATATTTTATAGCCTAAATTCTAGCTCCAATATTACCTCTCTTAAAAATAATAGTTTGCAATATAAATTTGGGATTTGAAACACACTGTCAAATTGTTTTAGGTAATAACTAACGATTTGAATTGATCAAGTTGCGTTTCTACTGCATTTTATTTATAATCGATATAAATCAGGTGTCAAAATAATGTTTTCTTTTTATTTATTGGTGAATTCGCGTAGATGCGTATATGTCATTTCGCGGACCTACTCAAAATGTATCATTATGCGTGAAATTGATATCTTTACAGTGCTTTGGTATTTTTTGTAAATTATGTAGTACTTCTTTGTTATAGATTATTATTGTATTGGTTATTATTGTTGTTGTATAGATTATTATTATTGTTGTTATTGTTGTGTTGTTGTTTTTTGATTTTGTTTTATTATTAGATACTTCTTTGTTAATTTTTAGGTCTGATGGAGCCGAACGTCTGCGATTTTCGCGACCGTCTACTGGTGGCTTACCGCAAATCCATCATCCCACTGATCGCCTACAGCAGGCAGTATGAGTGCTACAGAGAGGTCTACCTACTGGAGATCGAGCCTTACGTTGAGTGAGACACCTGACTTTTTAAAAACTAAACGGCATTGCAATTTTTGTTGAAACAAAAAGAGGTCTTATGTTGTATCTGTATGAAGTCGCTGGAAGTGTTCAGTGTCTTATTGGCTCTGCCCCCCGAACCCCCTTGTAGACTATCCGCCGGTTATCACAAAAAATCTGGTGCTCTTCTTCATCATCAACAGCTCATATACGTCCCCACCGAGGGGCTCGAGCCTACCCTGAATTAGAGCGATTAGGCCTTAGTCGACCACGCTGGCCCAGTGCGAGTTGGTGTTGGGTTGGAATGTGTTTTCGAATTTCGAATTTATATGTACGTTTATTCGACGCTCTTACGGTGAAGGAAAACATCGTGATAAAACCTGCACATTCCTGCGAAGAAATTCAAAGGTTGTGTGTGAAGTCGACCAACCCGCGCTGAGCCAGCGTGGTCGACTAAGGCCTAATCGCCCTAAATCAGGGTGGGCTCGAGCCCCTCGGTGGGGACCTTTAGAGTTGTTAATGATGATATTTTTTTTCTCTTTTTACATTTAGAGCTTTTAGAGCGGAGAAGCATTCGGCGACGGAAGTGAAGGACGAGGTGCAGATGCATTATGACGCGAAGTGGGACTTGATTTGGAGGTTGCCGCAGTACATCAATATTGGACCCTTCTGTGTTAATGTTGATCAGCTAAAAGTAATTATTTCGGCCAGTATTTAGCAAAATGAAGCTCACGCGGGAAGAACAAATAATTTTGTATTATGTAGGGAATAGGGTATTGACTACTTTTTTTTATTTTATAAATCCAAACTTGTTAGTTTCTGCTATCGAACACTAAAATAATTTTAGCTCTATCTTTAAAACTGACCGAGTTATAAAGGTTTGAAACTCGAAATTAGACAGTCGTCACATGCTAGTAACGCCATATAATCTCCATACAAAAATCGTTTTTGAAAGAGACAGACATATTGAAACTTTAAAAAAATCATTGTAAATTCATTTTACAACGGATTCTGTTTTTTTATTCGCGAATCGTACGCTACTAATCTATATTTTTAAATTAAGTAATAAAATATGGTAAATTTAGGAACAGTCGAATACCCTATTGACTTAATAATGCTATATTTAATAGGGGATCGGACTGTTCACCGTATTTTATGAATTTACCATATTTTATGAATTATTTTTAAAATATAGATTAGTAGCAGACGATTCGCGAAGAAAAAAACAGAATCGATTGAAAAACGAATTTACAGTAATTTTTTAAAGTTTCAATATGTCTGTCTCTTTCAAAACGATTTTTTGTATGGAGATTATATGGCGTTACTAACAAATGACGTCACAAGTGGGCATGTGCCTCTCTGTCTAATCTTGTATTTCAAACCTTTATAACTCGGTCAATTTTAAAGATAGAACAAAAATTATTTTAGTGTTCGATAGCAGAAACTAAAAAGTTTGGATTTATAACATAAAAAAAAAGTAGTCCGATCTCCTATTATAACTTTTCTTGAATTACTAGTAGCATGGACTCGAAATTTCGCATAAACTTTATTAAATTTTAATAGCTTAACTTTATCTGTAAGTGACCACTTACGACCTAAATAACTTATTGATTATATTTAGGACTATAAAACAATGACTAAAATATATTTGTAACCCTTCTATTGTCGTTAAACACATAATAATGTCGATCGAAGTCACTGACAATAAGTAAACGATTTAATTCAATTGGTGGCGCTACTGTAGCTAAGGTTAAACCTTAAGCTAAGTAGCTAAGGTTAAACCTGCTTACAAGTATACTCAGCATTTTAAAAGCTTGTGTGTCAAAGAACTTTGAATTAAAACTTGTTCAAATTACAGCAACAATTGGTCCAAAAACGCACGGATATTTACAAGGCGTTGCTAGTGATGTGGGCTGAGGAGGTACGAATAGTGGTCGATGACGTCATCCAAGCATTTAAGAACATCATGAGGAAGTTAGCAGAGAAACCCAACACCATTGAACATGTGTTCGAGATCAGAGAGTGGATGGAATCCATAACGTTTGCTCTGCAGCAGCAGGCCGATATTATGAGAAAAGTTCTTTCGGTAAGACCTTTGGATATGTCACCGTTACCGTATGATTTTGAACATTGTTAGTTTATAATTTGTCAATGTCAAATCGTAGAATTTTGCTTTTTTGTTCTTTTTGTTTCCTAACGAACCGAATCTCTGTTTCTAACGACGTGGTAATATAGCGGGCGCGGACTTGTTATATAGTGGGTGCGGTAATTGTAATACATCAGACGCGGTAGTTTTAACACAGCGAGCGCGGAAGTTGTAATATGAAGGGTGCGGAGGTTGTAATATAGCGGGCGCAGAAGTTGTAATACAGCGGGCGCGGAAGTTGTAATATAGCGGGCGTGGAAGGTATAATATAGCTTGTGCAGAAGTTGTAAATAGCAGGCGCGGAAGTTGTAATATAGCGGGCGCGGAAGGTATAATATAGCTTGCGCAGAAGTTGTAATATAGCAGGCGCGGAAGTGGTAATAAAACTGGTGCAAATATTAAAGTCCTGACTATATTCTAATTTCCTCACCTCTTTAAATATTCTACTATTCAGGATTACGAAGTGCTGGATGCGTTCTACATGCCGCTGGAGAACGACGATTTTAGGGCGCTTTGGGAGGCTGTCGGTTGGCCGTTGCAAATCACCATTCAGGTCAGAACCCTTCCAAAATGTTGTTATGGATGTGCTTATGTGTGGGATATATGAACATCGTATATCCAACATCGATATATGATAGATATTATGTGTGTTGTGTGTGTGTGAGTGAGATAGAATGCGGGTGAGCGTGAAGAATGATACGAGTGAAGGCAACAGCCGAATGAATGGAAAGAGAGAAAGGGCCCTCAAGAATGTGGGAGCCACATTCTTGAGGGCCCGGCCGGTCGAAAATCCATAATCGACTTACAAATTCTAACAAGACGTAACGTTTTCACAACACGTTTGTGCGGTTGTCAATTAGCCATCCTGTCGTCCTTGCCAACTGATTACTGCCTGGGGGCCGTTTCACGAAGCTACAAGCTATAAATGGGGGATTTTCTGACAGCTCTTTAAAAAATAAAAATAACACTTCTAATTAAGACGATAGATGGCGCCAGGTGTACTTCGTGGATTCTTTTTTTAAATCCTTTTATGGCCCTGAGTGACTCACCGGATTTCTTCAGTTCCACGAATTGTCAACGCCATCTATCGAAGATTTATGAACTGATTTTTTTTAATGGGCTGTCGGAAAATCCCCATTGCAAGTACAATTCGATGAAAGTACATTGCGTAGATGAAATAAAACGAATAGTTTATTAACTTTTGGATGTTACATCTCTTAGTTTCGTCATGAAATTTTTTTGAGTGAGTTCACTACACAATGTGCGGACTCAGTGGAGAAGAACTCACCGAAGAAACTCCACATGCGTCGCATCTTTTGCGTTTCTTTTTTTTGATAAATAATAGTATAGTCATTTACAAAATTGATGCATGTTGAAATAGTCTGTCATTCAAGAAATATATTGCCATTGATATATGTCCTCTAAGTCAGATATTCTATTTTTAGCCTTTTTATCAGCTTTGAAATTATCTAAAGGTTAAATCGGTAGGGACCTTATTTTAAATGCGATAAGACGTTAAGGGCTTTACAGTTTAGGCGAATTGGCTACGCAATGAATATCAAATTGTAACTTGTTACTAGTAAATTGTTGCTTCACGAAAATCGTTCGTAAAAATTTAGCGTACGCAAAGTATAGAGCGACAGCTCCGTAGCGTAGTTGGTAGTACGCCTGCCTTAGAAGCACAGGGTCGCGGGTTGGAATCCCGCCCAGGGCAATCATTCGTGTGATGAGCACTTGTGTTTGCCTTGTGTCTGGTTGTAAGTTGTTTATCTATATAAGTATTTATCTATTTATGTAATGTACTATTACTATATTAGCTATTGATACCCATAGTACAAGCTCTGCTTAGTTTGGGATCAGATGGCCGTGTGCGAGATGTCCCCAATTATTTATATTTATTTATTTTCAATACTTTTTCCTAATTCGTTATACATCATAATCAAGGGTATTGTCTATGGCTAGGTGGAATTGACCTACGATTTCCTGGAAGAAGAAACCGAGAAGTTCTGGAAGCTGCATCAACAGGATGAGCAGACTTTGTATGACAAGATCGATTACTACACCGCGCAATGTATGGCGCTTACTCTGCAAACCGACTTCGCTCGGGTAACTATATTACATTGGAGTATCATCAATCGCTCAAGTACGTCCTCACCGTGGCGCTCGAGCCTACCCTGAAGTAGGGCGATCGGGCCTTAATAAAACTAGCACACTTCTGCACAGAAATTCAAAGGTTGTGTGTGAAGTCAGCCAACACGCATTGGGCCAGCGTGGTCTATTAAGGCCCGATCGCCCTACTTCAGGGTAGGCTCGAGCACCACGGTGAGGACGTGAGGAAACCCTCACGGTGTTTTCCTACACCGTAAGAGCGTCGAATACATTTGTCACCAACTTCTACTTTTCCCGTGGGTGTCGTAAGAGGCGACTTAGGGACTACACATTGAACAGGGAACGGGCAGCAGCGCTCTTTGATACAGTAACCTTTTAATTTGCGATCTCCAACCCGCCTGCCAAGCGTGGAGATTATAAGTGGAGGAGGCTCATAGTCCAGCAGTGGACTGTAACGGGCCGTTGATGAAGAGCGTCGAATAAACGTACATGTGAATTTAAAATTCGAAAACACGTTAGTACATGGTGGGGGTCCAACCCGCGGCTTCCGGACGGAAGTGGACATTTAGCAACTACACAGCCGACGCTCTTCACGACGTTGTAGTCAGATGGAGGGGAATGTGATCCCTCTAGCACCTTACGTGCTTACTTTGTTTTTTTTTATACTTACTGCGCCGGCTCAGCGACACCCGAAAAGGATCTTGGCCTCCGATACAAGATTCCGCCATTTGCTTCTGTCCTGTGCAACAGCGCCCCAATCCGCCATTTGCATGTTTTTTTATACGTAAAAAAATAAAAATCATCCAGTGGTTGATATCGTCCAGAAGTGTAGCAAGCTAAAGTGGCAGTGGGCTAGCCACGTCTGTCGCAGAACCGATGAGCGTTGGAGCAGACGGGTTCTCGAATGGAGACCGCGTCTCGGGAAACGTAGTGTGGGACGCCCCCCTGCCAGGTGGACTGATGACCTGAAGAAGGTCGCTGGTGGTGGCTGGATGATGAAAGCGGGTGATCGTGCGCTTTAGCATGCCCAAGGGGAGGCAGCAGTTCAGCAGTGGACTGCAATAGGCTGATTGATTGATTGATTTTTTATACGACTATCTTTTTCACTCGGTTAAATAGAAAAAAATATCCTTAGGTGCACGAGATAGCCAATGACATCAAAAAGGCTTGGAAGGGCATGAAAGACGGCCAAGACTGGGGCCGCATTCTCAACCAACGTCAGAAACTTTTTGGACAGCCCGTAATTGCGTTCTCTGATCTCAACAAACTTGTCAGAGAGTTCGAGCCGTATAAGAACTTATGGATCACTGCTTCTGGTAAGTAATGTAAAAAAAATTGGCTCGCTTTAAATATAATAATAAGACTACTACTAGCCCTAAAACTTCTTATGAATAGCATTTCAGTGGATAGCATTTCAGTGTCCTAAGGGGTACGAGCCTTACGCTCCCCCGCAAGTCCGCGCCCGCTATATTACCACTCTGGTAGAAATAGCGATTAGTCAGTTAAAAAAAAACTTTTTAATCTTGCCTTCTGAAGAATAAGTTCGCGGTTCGCTCGGGGATGTACCTACTGATTTCTACAGTTTTTTTTAACGGAACTGATCGCTATTTCTACCAAGTGGTAATATAGCGGGCGTGGATTTCTACGGATCTTTCGGATTTTTGGATTGGTTCTCGAATTTAACGTTCTTAACTTCGACATCGATAAATGAAAAATAATGTATGTTGTCTTTGTTCATCAACAGCTCATTTACGTCCCCACCGAGAGGCTCGAGCCTACCCTGGAGTAGGGCGATTAGGTCATAGTCGACCACGATGGTACAGTGCAGAATGGTTGACTTCACACACAACTTCGTAGGAGTGTGCAGCTTTCCTCACGATGTTTTCTTTCCGCGTCCCGTGAACCCGCGTCTCCCGGACGGGCGGCAGTGGCCCTAGCCAATAAACCACCACCGACGCTCTACAACACGCAAAGCGTCTCCGTTTCAGCTTGACCAAAATTGCTTTTGTATGTCTATCTGTCCATCTGCCGATCTGTTTGTTCTCATATACAGGTCGCGTTTTTTAACCGACTCGTGAAATTTTGTGAGCAGGTTCGATTAATTAAAGAAATTATTATTAGATTTTTTTTAAAATGAGGGTAATAAATAATATACGAGTGCTCACGAGATCTACAGCTCACAGAGCCACTAGTAATTAGAATAGATATTTTTTTGATCAAATCATTTTGTTCTTTCATCCAGACTTCCTGAAAGCTAAAGAGGTGTGGTTTGACAACCCTCTGATGTACGTGGACGCGGATACCGTGGAACCTTTGACCAATGAGTACTACAAGACCATTGTTAAATGTACACGCACTTTTCACGACATGCCCAAGATACAGGCTGTCGCTATTGCTATCAGGGTAAGCTAATACAAGCCCCGTAACCACAGAATTAATATAGTACTACACAGCCACATACCCCCTCCCGCCAATCGGCGCTTCGTCCCCCCGCCCCACACAGGTTGGAGGGCGAGTTTGGAGTATCGAATCAAGCTAGCCGCGCGCAGGCAGTAGTATCTAGCATCGTTGCCGCGCGTCGATAACCCTAGTAGCATCGCGCGCATTTTACGAGTGAACCGAGTAGTAGGCATTTTAAACGCGGTAGTGTATTGAGTGGCCAAGGTGTGCCGTAACTATACCTAACGGTAAATAGAACTATTGTTGTTGTGAAACCCCTCCATTATGGCACTCTTATTTACTTAATTAAATTATAACACGTTCTTTCGCCTAGGTGTCAATTATAAATCTTAAGATACCAATCACTGTGGTCGTTGCACTATATTTCGGTTTTCTTTTAGGACGAAATGGACGCGTTTAGACCTCTAATACCAATCTTGCAAGCGGTGAGGAACCCCGGCATGAAGGAAAGGCATTGGCAAGAGTTCATGGATAAAGCTGGTAATTATCGCACTTTATGAAGATTTTAATAAAGGTTTTCATACAATCTAAAAGTAAAAATTTACATGTCTCAAACCTATCAAGGTTTGAGACATGTAAATTTTTATTATTATTTTTTGATATCAATCAATCGCTCTTTTAAAATCCAGAATAAAACAGAACATTACTTTTACTTTCCTTTAATAATCTGCAGTTTGGTAGTTAAAGTCGGCTGTTGTCATCTGTTTTGTGTACTGCAAATAAATGTCTTCTTATTCTTATTATAGCGCCCTTTAAAAAAAAAACAGTTTTTAGATGATTTTTTACTTGTTTTGGATTCAAATTAGTTTCATTTTCTGCAGCAACAATCGCCTGTATTTATCTTATGTATTCATGTATGAAGGGGTAATCTGCGCGTATCGCAGATGGGTGACCAGCTCTATGCAAAGAACTATTTCACCCTTAATTCCCAGTATGGTGATCACCCTCGGATTGACGTGGACAGGAAAACTGGCTCTCAACTCTCGTCCGCCGTATCTATCTTACTAATCCACTGTTGGCTGTTATTATCAGGTATAACGGTAACAATGAACGACAAGCAGACGTTCTCAATGTGTCTGAAGCAAGGCATGGCGGCGCACGGGCCTCTCATAGCGGAGATCGCAGAGTTAGCTAGCAAGGAGTACGTCATAGAACAAGCGCTAGACAAGATGTTGGGCGAGTGGGGTAACAAAACGCTTGAACTCACTCCGTACAAGCAGACCGGTGAGTGGGGAGAATAGTAAGGACCGAAATCAGTAGGATTGTGGTTGGAAGTCGTATTTATACAATTTCGCTACAAAAACATAATTTACTTATTTGGTTCATTAGTTGTAGTTAGAGAACAAAGACTGCTTGGCTTGTGGCATTGAACCGGCTAATGGCATCGCGAGGCTTTTAGCAAGTTTATGAAGTTTTTTTTAATCGTTTGAAATTTAACGGCTACCATCTCAATTATTTTCTTTAATCATTCCTTCTTATACATATAATTCGGAATACTGGGCCTATTAGCCGCAGCTAGATTTCCTAGATCCGTATGTATAAAATTGAACGAAGCAATAAAGTTAGCAGTATATTTGCAGTGTTTTGTAGCAGTATATTATGTAGCTGGAACAGAGCCACTAATAGTAGAGTTAGCCAGCAAGGGGGATGCACTCCGTTTACTAAAAGTGCACTTTGTTCCCTTTAGGCACCCATATAATGAAGATAGCGGACGAGACTCTGCAACTGCTGGACGAGCATTTCCTCCAGACGCAGCAGTTGGGCTTCAGCCCCTTCAAGGCAGCCTTCGAACTCCGCATCCAGGAGTGGGATGACAAACTACGCCTCACGCAGAAGGTCGTCGATGAGTGGATCGAGTGCCAGAAGTAAGGTTCAAGATTATCTAAGAGTATGCTTGCGAGTGAATTTACAGTGCTGGACGTATAATATCTATGCTATAGATGCTGTAACGAATTATGCACTACGATACAGCCACATTTAAGCTCTCTTTTTTCTAAACATTCATGGGCAGAGAATGATACTGTTATAGTTAAGGTTTTTCTAAATGGGATGTACTTAGGTACAAGTCGCTGAGCTGAACTTAAATATGAGTACGCAATATCTTCTTTCTTTCACTCATTCCGTACATAGGCTGAAACACCTGATTGTCTATAAAGTAAGATGATTTCGTACCTTGAAAGACACGTTAAGCCGTTGGTACCTGTTATTGTCTACGAAACAGCTAAGTCAAAGGCCTTCAAAAGGTTTCTCAATAATTCAGACACCTAGGTTTGTGAAGTCAGCCATCGACCTTACAACCCATACAACATAATAGTCTGGGTTCCAAATCCAATCAAAGTAGGGTAACCTTGTTTTGAAGTATGAATAAAATGTTTTAGATGTTTTGGTAGCTTATGTTGTGTAGATTTCAGATCCGTTTAATGCCACTCTGCCGGACTTGAGTATTGCGAGTAATTCAAGATGGCGTCCATTATGGCGCCTAAATATTTGCAATTGTGTTTAGCAATATTGACGTGTGGTGTGATATACGTTTATGTCGATATAGCACACGTCAATATTGCTTCAAGACACAATTGCAATTTTTTAGGCGCCATCATGGACGCCATCTTGAATTACTCAGAATGCTCAAGTCTGGCAGGGTGGTATTAAACGAATCTGAAATCTACACAACATAAGCTACTAAAAACATGCAAAACATTATATTCATACCTCAAAACAAGCTTTCCGAGTTGGCTGGCACCCAGATTATAATATGACGATTATACTTGGTGTTAGGGAGTGGATGTATCTTGAGCCGATCTTCACATCGGAGGACATATCTCGCCAGCTGCCCATGGAGGCTAAAAAATACAATACCATGGAGCGTATCTGGCGCCGCATCATGCAAACCGCTCAGGCTTGTAATAAGGTACGTGTAAGGCCCACCGTGGGCGTTAACTATTGGTCTCATGAACAAGCTCAGGGTCGCTCAGCGTGCGATGGAGAGAGCTATGTAAATAACGCCTCACTTGCGGCGGCGTGAGGTCTTATTTTGAATTAGTTCGATTGAAACAAAAGGAAACGAATGGTCGTAGGTAAGAGATTATATTTTGAAGATTTACGATTTTATTACTTGGTATTAGAGTGTTGTTATTAGGTTGACGCAGACAGCATTTAGCTTTGATTTTGTATGTGACCCGTTATCTAGTTGCAATTGTTGATCGAAGGCACAGACCTATAGTTTGAGGCTTGAGTAGAGTATTTGCTGTAATGATCGCTCTATGATACAGATCATGGTGATATGTCCGGACAGCCGCCTTTACGACTCGCTGATCGAAGCGCGACATTTACTAGCAGTGGTGTCTCGCGGCCTCAACGAATATATGGAGTTGAAGAGGCTTCGGTTCCCACGCTTCTTCTTCCTGAGCGATGATGAATTGCTAGAGATCCTGTCGCAGTCGAGGAACCCTAAGGCTGTCCAGCCGCATTTAAGGAAGTGCTTCGAGGCTATTGCCAAGGTATAGTCGGCCTAGAAAGTGGTTTAACATTCATTCAGTGTCCTAGTTATCGAATTTAGTAAAATAGTAGTAAAATTATGGTAGTTTTTGCCATTGGTTTGGGGCTCAATTAGAATTTACATACCATTATATAAATTCTAGATGGTACAAAGTAATGTTGAAATCATATTAGAAAATATTCGCTCTTGAATATTTTCCAACACTATGTTATGAAGAGTTATTGTCTAGGATTTTCAGGAGATTTATTGTTTATTTTGTCTCACTTTACCTACACTGCAACTCTGTTATAGGTGACGTTCGAGCCGGATCTAAAGATCACGTACATGCATTCAAGTGAGGGTGAAATCGTAGAGTTGCGCTATAAGTTCTACCCTACCTCCAACGTGGAACAGTGGCTTCTGCTACTAGAAGATACTATGAAGCATACTGGTGAGTTCTGTTAGCTCTTTTCCTTCGGTCGTTACTCATACTAGTACAACATTATCCCTCTAGTGTAGAGACCACGTTTAGGCAAACGAAACGGCTAGATGGAGCGACGATCTATGGAAAGTGGCTGGCAGCTATTGGATGTCTGCAGAAAAAGATCGGGCTTAATGGCGCACTAAGGATGAGGTCTACGTCCAGTTGCGGACTTCCACAGGCTGATTCATCATATACGTCCCCACCGAAGGGCTCGAGCCTACCCAGAGCTAGGGCGATTAGGCCTTCGCTTAGCCTTTTTAAAATAAGAATTTGTTTATTTATACATTTGTATTGTGGCATGGATTTGTACACATAACACATTGCATTTAAATTTAATATTACTGATATGTTTTTTAATATTACCAAATAAATGATATGATATTAGTCGACCACGCTGGCCCAGTGCGGGTTGGTCGACTTCACACACAACCTTTAAATTTCTTCGCAGGAGTGTGCAGGTTTCATCACGATGTTTTCCATCACCGTAAGAGTGTCCAATAAACGTACATATGAATTCGAAATTCGAAAACACATTGGTACGTGGTGGGGATCGAACCTGCGTCTCCCGGACGGGAGACCACCGATGCTTAGCACCGACCCTCTAAGCATCATCATCATCTCAGCCGGAAGACGTCCACTGCTGAACATAGGCCTCCCCTTACTTGCATCCACCGGGCGCCGCCCAGCAACTTTAACCAAGTCATCTGTCCAACTTGTGGGAGGCCGTCCAACACTATACCTTCCGGCCCATGGACTCTATTCGAGAACCTTTCTTCCTCATCGGTTATCGGTTTGCCAAAATTAATGCTTTGCAATCTCTTTCCCCAGTCCGTCTGACCCTAATAGACGGTCTGAAGGAGCTGTGGCAGATTCCCAGGGACCAGTGGGTGCTTCGCTGGCCAGGACAAGTGGTGATCGCTGGCTCGCAGACCGCCTGGACTGCTGGAGTCGAAGAGGCCATCGCCGACTACAGGATGGAAGAGTTCTTCCAGGAGATGCTGGATACGGTTAGTACTTACACATGGAACCTTTCAAGAGATACTGGGTTAGTACTTACACCTGTAACCAGTGAATTAGAGTTTCTCGTTTGAGCGCGCTCTAATCTGTGAAAAATAACGTCATCGTTAGATGCGTTAAAGATCGGATAAAATTTTCTGTTTCGGATTTGGATATTCTTTTTTTTTCATCATATCTCATGGTTCTCTTACTGTTATCAATCAGCATCATCATCAACAGCTCATATACGTCCCCACCGAGGGGCTCGAGCCTACCTTGAATTAGAGTGATTAGGCCTTAGTCGACCACGCTGGCCCAGTGCGGGTTGGTCGACTCCACACACAACCTTTGAATTTCTTCGCAGGAGTGTGCATGTGCATGTTTCATCACGATGTTTTCCTTCACCGTAAGAGCGTCAAACGAACGTCAAATAAACGTACGTCGTACATATGAATTCGAAATTCGAAAACACATTGGTACGTGGTGGGGATCGAACCCGCGTCTCTCGGACGGGAGGCAGCGGCCCTAAAGGGCGTCACAGACGGTCAAGATACGATCTTCAATCAGTGACCGGCCATTCTGCTTGACCCCCGCTTTGCACACTAAGTGAATGGCGACGAGAGGGCTGGCTGCCTCGTACGATATCGTATCTTAACCGTCTGTGACGCCCTTAACCACTAGACCTGACGCTGACGCTCCTTCAATGAATTAGCATACTAAATAATAAATAGTAATACCGTACAGAACGGCCCCTCACCTCCGCCCGCATTGTCACAGGTTGGAGGGCGAGATAGGAGTATCGAATAAAAATGGCCGCCGCCGCGCGCTCTGTCAGTCGTACAGTGTACCTAGCATCGTGGCTACGCGTTGATAACCCTAGTAGTATAGCATCATCGTGCGCATTTTACTCATAAATCGAGTAGTGGGCATTTCAAACGCGGTGTTTGTATGGAGTGGCCGAGGTGTGGTCCTAGTTTAAATGTAGAATAGAATACATTAATTCGTTCATTGTTGTTTCTTTAGCTGGACAGCTTGCGCGCGCTGGTGAAGGGCGACCTGACGTTCTTCCAGCGCGAGATCTTGTGCGCGCTCATCGTGATCGAGGTGCACGCGCGTGACGTCACGCGCACGCTCGTCGAGGAAGGCGTCAAAAATATCACCGATTTCCAGTGGACTTGCCAACTTAGGTAACGATGTTTTTTAAATAAGTTTTAGAGGTCAAAGCGTTTCCCTGTCCGAAGGTTCTGCGTTAGAATCTGAAACGAATCATCATCAACAGTTCATTTACGTACCCATCGTGAGGCTCGAGCCTACCCTGAATCAAGCCGATCATTAGGCCTACTCGCAGTTTGTTTTCGTGGTAAGCAACTAGTGGATTCTGTGTTTTAACTTTTATTCCAGTAAAGCCAGTTTTAACCTATGGTCTAGCGATAGGCTTTTAACTCAGAATCTGGGTCAGGGGACACTGTTGAATTACTGGGAACAACCAAGTTTGCTTCGGACCTCATTATCTATGAAAA
Source organism: Carpatolechia fugitivella (assembly GCA_951230895.1). Classification (NCBI taxonomy): domain Eukaryota; kingdom Metazoa; phylum Arthropoda; class Insecta; order Lepidoptera; family Gelechiidae; genus Carpatolechia; species Carpatolechia fugitivella. The sequence continues at coordinate 14,732,365 of OX579654.1, read as the reverse complement.
TAGTCGTTACATACGCTGTGTTAGAAACCACTTACTTGGTGAGACATGGAGTTATTAAACATCGACCTAGTTGCAAAAACCGTGGTTGAGGATAAACTGAAAAGTTGTGCCCGTCCTTACAAACGATTTATTTTTCTTCTTTTCGAATCGTTGGCAAGCCTAGAATGTCTCAGCCCAAAAATTGGCTACAAGACCGATGGACGATTACAATTATTGGAACGATTAATGATTAAGTATATTGATCTTATCCCCAGATACTACGAAGTGGTGAGACCGCCGTATGTGTTTGGGGAAGACGAATCGAACGAGATAATACAAGAGGAAGATTTTCTAGACACGTCGCCCTACTACAACCAGTTTAGCCTCAACACCACAAATGTGTGCGCTCTCAACTCCGTGCTTATGTATCAGAACGAATATTTGGGTAACAGGTACGGAAAGCTCCGTATATTTGTGTTATGGGTACGGATAGCTTAGTATTTTTGTGTAATAGGTACGGATAGTTAAAATATTTGTATTAAGAGTGACGGATAGTTGAGCACATGGATTAAGTACGGAAACTAGAATATTGGATTATAGATTGAAGTATAGATAGTTCAGAATATTTGGGTTAGAGGTAGGGAAAACCTTGAATATTTGACCTACAGCTAGTTTATAGTGGTGTTGATTCGGCATACGCCCAACTTAAACTAAACTAAGTCCTGTCACTTACTATCATTTTTAATTTAAGGGATGGGAAGGGACTTCACGACTAACTGTACATTGTACAGCTATATATTATTTTATATAAAACTTGATGATGTTTTCTTCTTCTTAGTTAACTCCCCAATACTAATATGATGACAGATAGTTATACGAGAAACGAAATTCGAAAAGTATGACATTCGTATCAATTTCAGTGCAAAAATACACACCCGGAGTGAGTGAATGAGTGAGTGAGTGAGATCAATTTATCAAAGAAAGTAAATAACAGAAACAAGAAAACACACAAAAAATATGTACCTATTTTTTTATTATATTAATCCGGAGAAGTTAAGTTTTATTTAATAGATATAAAATCATATTATAAAAAATAAGAATTACATATTTTATGAACTTGTGACACAACTTGGATTTTAAGATTTTAGCGATACCACCCGTCCCCGTGGGCAATTTCCTTTAGTCTTGTTTTAGTGCCTACCTAACACCATCACGAATAAAAAGCCACTAATATTGACAGTTAGTGGTGAAGTCGAAAGACAAAAACAAAACTGATGGTCTTCGGTCTCTTTTCAATAAAAAATTATAGAAAGTGACAGGACTAATTTTAGTTTAGTTTAGTTGGGCGTATGCCGAATCGACACCAGTGTTTGGGTAATAGGTACGGGAAGTTTAGAATATTTACGTTACAAGTATGGATGGATAGTTCAGAATATTTGGGTTTTACATGTACAAACAGCAACACCCTTAACTATACATGTGTCGAACCGGAAAAAGAACAAGACAGAGACTTGCATTTGACGTTGACTGTCACAACTCATAATGGATGAGCCGCTAGCAAACTTTTTAATTTATCCGAGTAATATTCAGCTATCGGCTATTTTCGGTGATCATCGATTTATATCCTCTTCGACTTCAAAACCGGCATTAAATTCCTACCTATCTAACCACAGAATTAATATAGACCAAACCTAACCAATGAAGTCTATTAATTAAATACAGCTGCACTATGCAAACTATCTTATAAACTTTCACATTTAAATATCACAACAACAACAGCTTCCGTGACCAATTGGTCGAGATTTCGACGCCCATTACTGAGGTTCCAGGCTCGATTCCCGGTGGGGACACTGTCAAGCAAAAATATCTTTGTGAGACTTTCCCCAATTTGGTTAGGATATTGCAGGCTGAATCACCTGATTGTCCGAAAAAGAAATACGATTCCGTGCTTCGGAAGGCACGTTAAGTCGTTGGCCCCGGTTACTATCTAGTCGTTACACGAGTTAGTGGCGTTTGGAGGCTCTATGACACTGACACCACGGTTTGTGAGGTCGGTTGTCGACCTTACAACCCACACGATGATGATGATGATGATGATTTAAATATCAAAAGAAAACCAGGCTATAAGAGCTAAAACTATTTATTAAAATATTTTTTTTTTTTTTATAAACAACCCACAATTTTATTTATTAAAATGTTAACAAAACCCTAATAATATGGAATATGCCCTCCTCCATTTGCCGCTTGATCTATTTGGTAGAGAGTTTGCTTCAAAGAACCATTCGTTTTTCGCTTGTATAATATTTTTCGGCCATGTTTATCAGACCTAAAAGTCTTTTCATTAACGAATATCACAATATTATTTATCCAGTCATAATTGTAAAAGAATTTTTAATGAATATAGTTTAAAACTAATTAATTTTATTCCGTTTTTGACAATAAGAACTATCTATCAAAATATTATGTCTCCATCATGTCTCCATGAATCAAACAAAAAAGATTTTAAAACTCAAAAAACTCCTCCCAGGAAGTTTCATCCAAAGACAATAATAAGGTTTATATTTTGTTAGTTATAAAAAGTTATCTCTGAATTCGTAATTCTTCGGAACACGAATTTTGTCATTGGCATAAAGCTACACGACGGAGTTACGAGGGCTGATTGATAAGTTTCCGAAACGACAAAGAAAAACTTTAAAAATCTATTTAAAATAAATTTATTTCTCAACGTAGTTTCCTTCTACCTCGATGCATTTAGTCCAGCGCTTCTCCAATGCCGTTACACCAGTTTGATAAAATGTTTTCTCCAACCCCTCAAAATACTCGTCCACGGCAACAATGACTTCTTCATTTGATGAAAATCTCTGGCCACCTAACCATTTCTTCAGGTTTGGGAATAAGTGGAAGTCACACGGGGCCAGATCCGGGGAATAGGGTGGATGCGGTAGCAATTGGAACCGCAATTCATGGAGTTTGGCGACTGCAACCATTGACGTGTGTGCAGGTGCGTTGTCATGGTGGAACAAAACTTTTTTCTTGGCCAAATGTGGTCGTTTTTTCTGGATTTCTTCACTTAATTTTTGCAGCAAGCTTGCGTAGTACTCTCCATTTATTGTTTTTCCTTTTTGCAGATAATCCACTAAAATAATCCCTCGAGCATCCCAAAAAACAGTCGCCATCACTTTGCCGGCCGACAAAACCGTTTTTGCTTTCTTCGGCGCAGGTCTTCCGCTCTCAGTCCACTGCTTAGATTGTTCTTTTGTCTCGGGAGTATAATGATGTATCCAGGTTTCATCGACTGTTACATAACGCCGCGAAAACTCGTTAGGATCTCGGTTAAACAGCGCCAAACACTCCGATGAATCGTCCACTCGACGTTGCTTTTGGTCAACAGTGAGCAAACGCGGCACCCATCGCGCGCAAAGCTTTTTCATTCCCAAATGTTGGTGCAAAATATTAAAAACGCGTTCAGATGAAATGCTCACCATCTCTGCTATCTCTCGCAACTTCAAGCGCCGATCATTCAATACAATTTTGTGAATTTTTTTGATCATGTCCGGATTCGTGACTTCATTTGGACGGCCAGAGCTGTGGGCGTCTTCGCAGCTCTGTCTTCCACGTTTAAAATCAGTTACCCAGGTGTGAATTGTACTCAATGCAGGAGCAGAATTACCTAAAACACTGTCTAGCTTAGTTTTAATCTGGGTTGCTGTTTTCTGTTTTAAAACGTAAATCTTTATCACCGCACGAATTTCGTTTCTTTCCATTGTTAAGAAAATTTACGACAGAGAAAGTTCTACGTCCTATCAAACGAATTCCACCAGTTCGATTAAATTCAAATTTGGCGTTCTATTTTCAAAAAGATGCCAAAATATAATGTAATTTTTTTTTTTTTTGCGTATCATTTTTTTAAGTTCGTCGTTTCGGCCAGTTATCAATCAGCCCAGGTAAAAGTCATTACGAGCGACTATAATGAAATTGATAGGCAAACATAGATACATCTCTTTCGAGCAGTGCAAATTTCACTCAGTTTCGTCTTTAATGGTCACTTAAGGATGTTGCTGTTTGTATGCACGTACAGGCAGCTGACTAATAACCGGGCAAATAAAGTTTATTCGGGTAATTGTTTACGCTCTGTCATGTTTCGTATAGTTATGCAGGTTAATAAACCGTAATTCGTCAGCTGACTGTACGAATGGTCTACAGATAGGAGATACGGATAGGATATATGGAAGTACAGATAGGAGAAAACTTCTTAAATCCGATATCCTGTTTCATCCGTTGAAAACGCTCACTAGTAATATTTGCTACTGCCGTCTCCTGAATCTCATATTCTGTTACAGCGGACGCTTGGTGATAACTCCTCTGACGGACCGTTGCTACTTAACTCTGATGTGCGCGATGCACCTGAAGTTCGGCGGCGCGCCGGCCGGGCCCGCCGGCACCGGCAAGACTGAGACCACTAAGGTAGGATCTTCTTCTATTGGCAAACCTTGATTGTCTCAGCCCAAAGATTGTCCACAAGAATTGCGCTTTTAGTAGATAGCGTTAATTAATTTCTCGGGCTTTCAATTCGTCGCGCTTTGAGTCAAGGTCAGAGCGATGCGGCGTTGAGCTTCAAAGTCAAATACTTTGTCAATCAGTCAACCAATCAGCCAGACGTAGGCCTCCCCAAGGTCACGCCAAAGCGCACGATCACCCGCTTTCTTTACTTTAAATTTACTTTCAAATACTTTGTTTAATATAACACTGTATTCCTGTCTAGGATTTAGCAAAAGCCATGGCGGTGCAGTGCGTAGTATTCAACTGCTCCGACCAGCTCGACTTCATGGCTATGGGCAAGTTCTTCAAGGGATTGGCTGCGTAAGTCCTGTTCATTTAATGTAGCTGTATTGGAATTGATTTGTAATTTCAAAGCGAATTACTTTTACAGCGGCCTTCGATTTCAATACTGCCAATTCTGACATCCTACCATCAATTTAATTGAAACTATTTTCCGAACTCTAAGCAGAAAGGTATTCTGTGTTGATCAAAGCATACGATGTGAATAAAGACACTTCCTTACCCAACTCAAGCTCACAAGCTTAGCCTACTCAGTTATATAAAAAAGATCGAGTAAGTAGCGTATCTGCTGTGCTGTTTGATGGCAGCAGCATAGTTTGTAGAGGTTTCAGGCCTGGACTAAAGGCACCCGTATATAAAATAATAGATATACCAAATGCAAACGTAGAATTGACAGTTTTAAATGCGTTCTACCAAGTTCTGTTGCACGTAAATAAAGTTCGTTATTGAAGCCAAAAAGATACTTTTTCCAGATCTGGTGCCTGGGCTTGCTTCGATGAGTTTAATCGTATCGACATTGAGGTGTTGTCCGTAGTTGCGCAACAGGTAATATTTGTGGATTGTGGATATGTAATAGTTATTTAATTAATAAATATGTAGAAAATGATTCCTCTAGTAAGCTAGAAGAAATGGGAAAAATACAATATTGACTAACAACGAATACTGTATATCTAAGCTTGACGAAAATCATAATATTCCTAACCCAGGATTTCGTTTTTAGAGGACTTATTTTTCTGTTCGTTTTAGATTTAAGTTTGATTTTAAATGGCCTTACCCTAAGGCCAAGCCAAGTAGAGTAGTAACTAGATAGTTTTATATTATTTAATGTCCAATACTACCAACAGAGAAATTTTTAATTTTATTTGATTCAGGTGGTTACTATCCAAAAAGCGCAGATAGCTCGTCTGGAGAAGTTCGTGTTTGAAGGCACGGAGTTGCCTCTCAAGCCTTCCTGTTCAGTTTTCATTACTATGAACCCTGGCTATGCTGGTTAGTTATTTTGAATTGTAACATCATGGGGTAAAGTACACTATTGTTTTGCACCCTGAAATGATTGGGTTCCACACACAGACACACGAAAACAAATAACCACGAATGCATTTGAATCGCGCACTGACTGTAACTGCCTAACCGGGGATCAAACCCGCTGCTACCTTCTGCTACGAGGCAGAAACACCACTAATTAGGTTGTACCAATCGTGATAATAATTAGAAACTGAATATGTTTCCGCCAATAATAACTGCGCAGAATCTCAACTCTTCAGTTTGTTTAAGACACAGCAGGCTGAATCGCCTGATAGTCCGAAAGTTAAGATGATTCCGTCCTTACGAAAACCGTTGGTTCCGGCAACTATCTAATTGTCAAATTGCCGTTACATTTCTCAGAGACTTAAGCAAGCTCAATAACTCACTGGGGTTTGAGAGGTCGGTCGTTGACCCTACAACCCATACCATAATGAGATGATATATCTCAGGTCGAACGGAGCTCCCAGATAACTTGAAGGCGCTGTTCCGCCCAATCGCGATGATGGTGCCGAACTACGCGCTGATCGCTGAAATATCGCTATTCTCCTTCGGCTTCTCTGAAGGCAAGATCTTGGCTGGAAAGATCACAACTACGTTCAGGTTGAGCTCCGAACAACTGTCTGCTCAGGTAAAGTTAACATTGAAACAAATTATATTACTTTAATCGAATTAAGTTCACGGAACCTATTTACTTATTTATGAATGCTTAAAGTATTAGAGATAGTAAATAAAAGGTTCTTAGCGACTGACGACAACGACTCTAGAATCACTTTATTTAAGAATTTGTGCTATGTTAGATGATGCACTAACGGCTTCAAATAGAACAAAAAAAACTTTTGTTAAAACTAGTGGTGAGTTATTTACAAAGGCGAGTGAGGTTTGGAGCCGAAGAATGAGAAGCACTACAGATAGGCTTCTGTATAACACTGCACCAAAAACTGCAGTCTATATGAAGAATTGTTACGCTATGTGTGTAAAAACGTACAATGCTCTTCCAGTTGAAATAAAGCATTTACAAACTAAATTATTTCGACGGAAGTTAAAACATTATTTTGCAATAACAGTTTTATTCAGTAAAGTAATTTCTATTCTCAGACTTAAAAGACATACTAGATAGTTAACTTATATTTTATAATGGAAAGTGTAGCGTTAAAAAAGAAAGCTAGCTAACCTGTGGTCGACGACCACAGGCGAAACGTGAAATTTAGGAGAACAGAGAAAGAGTTAGTTAAATTTGTCCGAACGGTATAATATAAATTTAAAAAGGCCTAGAAATTGCCAAGCATGAGCCGAGAGTCGAGTCCAGAGGGGACTCCGTCGATATCGTGTCGCTGAACTAGTGTTGTGTTGTGGTGTATCGATGCAGGAAGGTGTACCAAAACCGCGGAGTACCCCGGAGAGTATAGCCAAACGGGAACCAAAAAAGAGGGCCAGAGAAACCTAAAGGGCCTTTTTAGAATTTGGAAAAGGAATTTGAATTTGGCAAAATCCGCATACAAAATTACAAAACAGATACAAAAAACGGCTAAAAAATGATGGGCAGTATCCCAGGGGGGACGCCGGAGCGCGGGTCTGCGGCACTCAGCTGGCACGGGCGCGGGCGCGCACAACGCAGGGGTCCAGGCACGTCCAACGCCCGGTGGCCTCAGGGGTCCGGAACCACGGCGAGAGAACGAGAAAGGCACGGAGGGACCCTCGTGTGTGTGCCGCAGAGACCGGAAATACACTGTAAAGATTGACAAGGAAATAATCGACATCCGACCAAGTCAGGGAAAGAAAAAAGTACGTCGATAAAAACCAGGAGGAAGACAGCACAAGACTTACCCGGCAAGTCCAAAGTTGGAGCCTAATATTTATTGTATGGCCTAATATTTATTGAATGCCAAGCCACTTACAACATTTAGTCATATTTTCTCACTAATATTCAACCAAGTTCAAGGGATAAAACGTTTCCATTTCCTGACAGACGACAACTGAGAAAACAATAAACAATTTAGAAAAAGGTCAAACTAAGAAAATTTTAAATTTGAAAATGTGACATAAAAACCGGCCAAAAGAAAAAAGAACCGTACCAAAAAGGTTATTAAAAAACCTGCAGTAATGCTGCAGACATCCCTTCACCAGAAAAAAAATCCTCCAACTCGAAAGAGGGAAAAAAAAAAAAATCTTCGAGATGGCAACCCTCGAAGGAAGTTGACCACCCTAGAACAATAGACGCATTGTTCAAAGTCAACTATCCAAGGACAAAAATTATCGATAAAAAATTTATCGACACTCTACCCCATCACTATAAACCAACGAACACGTCATGTTCCCAGCACGAGCGGCTCATAAACGACTCACTGGCCCCAGGATAAGAAACCACCGGTGTCCCAAAAGAAGCCAAGTCAATCCACCAGAGAAAAAAAGGAGGACGGAAATGGCTTGGAGAAAGAAAAAGGAAAGTTGTCAACCACAACAGAAAAAGGTGGAGACAACCGAAGGAAACACCGATGAAGTGGTATCCCCGAGCCAGGAGGAAAATGTATGATACGTAAAGGATAGAAAGGGAAATTTGGAAATTAGGATATGTTGGAATATCGGAATGTTGGAATGTCACTAAGTTTAAAAACATAAGCGCGCCTACAAACGATATTATTTACACACCTAAATGCTAAAACTAAAAACTATACAAAATATCAACAAGTAGTTTTTGAACTACTGGTAAAAAGTTTACAAGTCGAAACTGTCAGTTACGCCCGTAATCGGCGGCAAGAGAAGAAAAACTTCAAATCGATCGTGCGCGAAAACTGACAGATGACTTGTAAACAAAGAGCTATCAAACGAGGGCCGACGCTCGCCCACGTCATCGTGTTCATCCCGAAACACGTCAGACGCCGACGAACATCGGAAACACTCGGATCGGCTCGGAAAAAGGGCTCGACGGCGCAGTTGGTAGGCAACCAACGCCGTCAAAGACGAGGTCGGGGTTCGAACTCGACCCTGACAAAAAATTAAAAAAGATCCGACGATGGCCATAATAGGCGGACTGCGCAAAGCAGCGGTCACCGTCCTGCCGCGACAAAAAAAGCGCGCTTCGGGACAAAATTTTGCCCCGGCTCAATCCCAGCGGAATGACGCAACATGGGCCAGGTCAGAGGCCTATGGCAGCTCGAAAACCTGACCACATGTTGGTTGCGTCAATTCCGAACAACCTAAATACCTACAAACTAACACTAAGATATAACCTATACCTAACCTATACCTACAAACTAACACTAAGATAGATCAATCTGGCCAGACATAAACACACACACCAAAAACACAAAAAAGGCGTATGAAGTATTAAACTTAGTGACATTCAAAAGAAAAAAGGATGCCAAAAGGTGAATTTAAGCCAAATGATGAGAAGAAAAGTTGGTACACGTTTGCCTGGAGGCTTTTAGAATTTAGAAAAATAATGTTCCAGGGGAACATGGAAAAGAGGGTCTATTTCAAAATATCCTTTACATGATATGAACCCTCGTGCGGGGAATCACAATCCGCCAATAAGTATACTTGCGGAGAAACACGGCGTATGACTCTACAGGGGATAAACCGTGGGGCAAACTTACCACCACGGTCAATGTCCTGAGTGCCTCTTTGAAAATTTCTGCGCCAAACACGTTGCCCAGGTTCAAATCTGATAGGATTCCGCGATTGATTATAATAACCTGCGTTACGTTGAAAAGCGAGTGTCAAAGCGTCTGCCACCTTAGCATAAATGTCTTGAAGGGACCTGAGACTCGTCGCACGATTACCTCGACTGTCAGCCAACTCCGGGCTCACAGTTTCGGCTACTCGTGGACGACGCCCGGCGTCCACTTCTCTTCCATACATAAGGAAATTTGGGGTGTAAGTGGTAGCCAGATTAACACACGAATTCAAGTATAAGGCAACTTTGGGTAAGTGTTTGGCCCAGCTTCGCTTGTCGTTCCCCACGAGAATACTAAGGGTAGTAATGACGGTCTGGTTGTAACGTTCCACAGTGGTGGACGTTGTATGGCGCGGCGGAAATAATTGTTTTATAGAAAGGGAATGTTATAAATGTTGGATATTAGTTCATAAAATAATAAGAAAGCATATTTTTCATAATGTTTTAGTTATATTATAGTATCGTAAAAATCAGAAAAGCAGTAAATGAAAGAAAACTAAAAAATAAATAACAAAATAAATTAAATCATTAATTTTTGTGCATTTTTTAAGACATATACAATAATGAATATATATATACAAAGAAAGCATACAAATACATACACAGTAATGAACAGGAATAAAAATCATTAAATTAAGTTTGAGGATCATTCTTCATTTCCTCCATGCAGCAAAGCTTTTACATCTTCATGCAAGGGCAAATGCTTTGGGCTACGCATAGCCCTTAAACTATTTGTGTACGGATCTGAAGAAGCCAAAAGCATGTGAAAAACATCTTCGTTCGTCAATTCACGTGAGCATTTTCGAGAATGGTTTAATCTGTATCGACGGTAGTCCTTGTTGCGCGCCTCTTGGGCTTCCTCAGATAACATTCCCACTGGCAATGCAGCAGCTGAAATTATATGACTGCCGTGCATTAGAACCTTATGCACTGTATTTGGCATATAGTACCAGTCATATAACCCAACATACAGTCTTGTAGTCTCTTCACAATACTTCCCGAACTTTTCTGAGTCAACTGAAGCCCCGGAGTTGATTGTCTGCAATATTATAGAAAATCGATGAATCAACCTTTCATCGACTCCTGTAATTTCCGCCACTATATCCACATTATCAAAAAACCTCCTTGACGTGTTTCCATCATTCGACGAGCCCATTCCTTGCTTAACGAAGTCCACCTTAATTCCCAATCTTTTGAAAAGCTCGTCTTGTATTTTTTTCTTCTCCTCTTCTTTAAGTGGCAGCGTGTTGGCATTGGTTCTCCAGCTTTTAAACGATTTATTATAGGCAATATGCAAAATACATTCCATAAATTTCAGTCTTGCATGTAACGGACTAAGGCCTACTTTAAAAGCGTCCGTATTTACTTCTTTTGTTTTTAAATGTTCCAGCTTATTCATTTCAGTCGGCTTCGCCTTGCATATATAGCACACTGCATTAGAAGAAGTATCTGTGATTGTTTGTGCAATTTTACCATCGATCATGGTTAAATGAAGTTCATGAGTCACTCTAAAAATCCTGTTGTTCATGGAAATCGTTGTTTGATTTAGATTAGCTATTTCACTTTCCATTCTTGAGATCTCGTTTTTACTGACATCCGTTGTTTCTTTCATGAACTGAAACTGTACTGGTCTGCAATACCTGGTTGTAGAAGGAGTTTCATTTTTCCAATACACCAAAGAATTATTTATTTTGTTGTTAAGACGGAGCGGAACTAATGTTGTTAGAAATATGTTGGTATCTGTAGCACCATCTTCGACAAATGACTGTTTGTATTCAGTGTGGCCCGATGAGCCATCGCAACCCCATTTTGATAAAAGTGTTACTTCCTCACTCATACTTGCCAATTCATCGTCAGTTTTTGTTTTATATATCCTCTTTACAGTATGATCTAATAATTCTTGAAGACCTACGTAAGCGTAGCTTTCTGTTGCATCTATATGAGGAGGATAGCAATCTTTCTTTGCATTTAAGACATTATGATAAGCTGGAAAAATATCACATCCAATTTCCTTTGCAGCTTTTCTAAGAATTTCATATTGATGCCTTGTTAATGATGCATCTAACATTAATGCCCACGCTTTCTCCGCACTAAATGCTTCACATCTTGTTGATTGATCGCTTATTCTCTTAGCTGCTGCAGCAATTAATTCAGGTTGGACAGTTTCGCATAGCTTTTTAACTTTATACCTTTTGGCTCGGTCACAACATTCATCGATAGGTTTTTCTGGTCTTCCACTGTGAGATCGTTTTGATGATCCTGCTGCAATATCTTCATTAAGAACCGTAAACTTTACTGACAGCCATTTTTCATTTTTAGCAAAAAAGAACTTCTTATTCCGAGCTGCTTCATTCCACTTTTTTGTAAATTTGGGGAAAAAGGTTTTGATCAAATGTTCACTTATTTTCACTAACATGATCTCCGATAAATCAGTATGATTGCTTTTAATAACTTCAACGCACTTATTGACATCGCGACCGCTTGCGATAGCAATTTCGGCTAATTTGTCGTTAGAAATAGTAAAATTCGCCATTTTAGTGTAAAATTTGTTATCACTGTACCGGTTATGAACAAGTAATGAAAAATAAAACAAAAGTTTATCCCTTTTATAGCCATTACTATTTTTTTTAGGTAATTTACCCTCATTAAAAAAATTAATTCTTAATGTAGGCAATATGAAGCTCATTTACTAATAGGACTACAAAAACAAGGTTAGCAGATATTAGCAGCTGGAAGTGATTTGTTAATTATCTATAGGAATGTACCTATCACGTAAACTACATAAGACACCGCCGGAAAGCGCCGCAAGCTAGATATGGTCGATTGAAATAAGAAATTATGTAAAAAAAAAATGCTTTGTTCTCTAACGATACTACATTAATACTAAGTACTTTCCTCAAATTATAAATTTAGTTTTAGATGCTCTAATGTATGTAGTATTACCAGTAATTTTTATATTTTTTTTAAATACACTGGTTATCTAGTGTAACTAAGCAAAAAAAGTCATATTTTTCAAGAAATAAATAACGTTTCTTTAAAGTCTGACTTTAGCCTTTAATTTAACCAATAACACAATAATAAAAATAAAAAAAAATTATATAGCATTGTTTGTTGAAGACTGTAGTATTTATTAATGATACAAAATCTGCCTAAAGTTGAACTCTGAAAAAAGGACTTTTTTCCGCCGATCCATCTCTGTGCGTTCTACCACGTTAGCTTGGGGTGAATAATAGGGTGTGAAACATGGTGAAGGAATATCATACGACCTGAGAAAATCTGCGAACTGTGAACTGCGAAAAACCGTCGCGTTGTCACACAAAACGCCAAGAGGGGAACCATACCTCATAATCACTTCGGACTCTACCGCTGAGCAGATAGATCTGGCGTCAGCGGTTTTCAAGGGAACTAACCAAACAAATTTTGAAAAAACGTCGACCATCGAGAAAATATAACGATAGCCATAATAGGCAACAGGGAGTGGACCAACCAGATCTAGCGAGAGTAAATCCATAGGTGACGTGACAGACCTTGGGTAGAGCTGCTGACCACGTGGACGTGCGTTAGAAATCTTGAAGGCCTTACAAACAAGACATTGGGAAAGGCAAGAAGTAATATCCCGATACATATTGGGCCAATAATAAATCTCTAGAGCCTTAAGGTAAGTTTTTAGCACCCCAGGATGGACATTGGGAAAAGAATGGTGGATCTCGTTAATAGCCTCCCGAGTTTTAGAGGCGGGTAAAACTAAGCGCCAGGGATTGTCGGACAAAGGGTTGTCAACAGAAACAGATCGGTACAACGTACCTTCGTGCAAAACGAAGGAGGGAAACAAGTGTGGAGTATTGGTAACTCCCTGGAAAACTTTCTCATACCACGGGTCGCCGGTAGGAATCAGTCCGCGTTCGAAAGAAACCAACGCTACCTGAGGAGGTCGCGACAAAGCATCAGGCACGACATTCTGGGCCCCCTTACGATGTTCAATTTCAAAATCGTACTGGGAAAGAATAGTCGACCAGCGCGCTAAACGCCCGGTAGGATTATCGAGAGTTAGTAGCCACTTTAAAGCGATGTGGTCGGTTACGATTTTAAATTTGACGCCATCAAGGTAGCCGCGAAAATGCTTAACAGAATCGAGAACAGCAAGAAGTTCGCGTTCAGTGGTACTGTAGTTCCGTTCGGCACGGGAGAAAAGACGGGAAAAATACGCAACTGGATGTTCTTCACCGTCAAACTCTTGAACGAGAACGGAACCAAGACCAACCTGACTTGCGTCGCAATGTAGGCTAAATGGTTTGGAGAAATCGGGACAAGCCATGACAGGAGAATCTATGAGGACCTTCTTAAGTTGTTCAAAAGCGTGGTTTGCATCGTCATTCCAATCAATAGGATCTCTTCCTTTCCTCTTACCGATGAGGGCAGTTAAGGGTGCGATGATTGAGGAAAAATTGTCAACAAATCTTCGGTAGTAGGAGCACATACCAAGAAAAGCTCTCAAAGATTTAGCGGTAGTAGGAGCTGGATAATTACTAATGGCATCTAATTTCTTAGGGTCGGTCTGTAGCCCTTTCTCATTTACGATATAACCGAGGTACTTTAACTCGGACTTGCAAAACTCGCACTTCTTCAGGTTGACAGATAAGCCTGCCTCCCTGAGGCGGTCACGAACCTTGGCGATGAGCTTGATATGGCTATCGAAATCACGTGACACTAAAATAAGGTCATCAACGTACCCGAAAACGAAGTCGTCAGACTCGGCCGTGAATTCAAAGTTGACAATCCTATCCGTAAGCCGCTGCATTTCGGAAGCCGCGTTAGTCAAACCAAAAGGCATACGGACGAATTCGAATAAACCACGTTGAGGAACGATGAATGCAGTCTTCTCACAGGAAGCCTTGTCGGCTAAAGGAATCTGCCAGAAAGCGCTACGGAAATCTAAAGAGGTCATAAACTTCGCGCCGCGTAGATTGTCTAAGATATCCTGAATACGAGGGAGGGGATAGGAATCACGTATAGTCACGCTATTGAGCTTTCGGCTGTCTACACAAAATCTAATACTGCCATCGGGCTTGGTGATCATTACTACTGGTGACGCCCAGCTCGAACGTGACGGACGAATGACACCCATCTCGAGCATCTTATCGATCTCCTCGTTTAAAACCTTGAACCTCCTCTCAGATCACGGAAAGTGAGATTCGGTCCACGTATCGCACGAAAATACTTAAGCGCGCTTCCATCAAGTAACTCATGGAACCGAAGTACCACGTACGAAGGACTGACTCCACGAGCAAGACCCTCCTCTTGGACGCGGGAGAAAAATTCCCGAACACAGGTATCTCCTGAGAACGTGATGTTCCATTTGGAGAGAGACTCCGTTTTGCCTGGCGGGTAAGACCACGCGCGAGCAGGTGTGCTGGGGTTATGGACGGAAGGGAAAGAATCCGAGGCTTGGTGGGATGCGTGGGGAGAAGACGCGGCTTCCAAGTGTCCGCACCGGGATTTAAAACACGCGGGTAAGGGGTCAGAAAGGGATTGGACGTACGCGATTGCGGCGTCCCAGTAATGGGATCTTCAAATGTAGGATCCATCTTTTAATCTAATTTAGAAAAAATAAATTAATATAAAATTAATATTAATATAAAATAAATTAATAAATAATAAAAGGGGGAAAATAAATTAGAGGAAGACCGGAAATCGGTCACCCTTCTCCAACAAAACGAAAAGAATTTAATTTAATTTATGTTACGGGCGCCATTTGTAGCGTTAAAAAAGAAAGCTAGCTAACCTGTGGTCGACGACCACAGGCGAAACGTGAAATTTAGGAGAACAGAGAAAGAGTTAGTTAAATTTGTCCGAACGGTATAATATAAATTTAAAAAGGCCTAGAAATTGCCAAGCATGAGCCGAGAGTCGAGTCCAGAGGGGACTCCGTCGATATCGTGTCGCTGAACTAGTGTTGTGTTGTGGTGTATCGATGCAGGAAGGTGTACCAAAACCGCGGAGTACCCCGGAGAGTATAGCCAAACGGGAACCAAAAAAGAGGGCCAGAGAAACCTAAAGGGCCTTTTTAGAATTTGGAAAAGGAATTTGAATTTGGCAAAATCCGCATACAAAATTACAAAACAGATACAAAAAACGGCTAAAAAATGATGGGCAGTATCCCAGGGGGGACGCCGGAGCGCGGGTCTGCGGCACTCAGCTGGCACGGGCGCGGGCGCGCACAACGCAGGGGTCCAGGCACGTCCAACGCCCGGTGGCCTCAGGGGTCCGGAACCACGGCGAGAGAACGAGAAAGGCACGGAGGGACCCTCGTGTGTGTGCCGCAGAGACCGGAAATACACTGTAAAGATTGACAAGGAAATAATCGACATCCGACCAAGTCAGGGAAAGAAAAAAGTACGTCGATAAAAACCAGGAGGAAGACAGCACAAGACTTACCCGGCAAGTCCAAAGTTGGAGCCTAATATTTATTGTATGGCCTAATATTTATTGAATGCCAAGCCACTTACAACATTTAGTCATATTTTCTCACTAATATTCAACCAAGTTCAAGGGATAAAACGTTTCCATTTCCTAACAGACGACAACTGAGAAAACAATAAACAATTTAGAAAAAGGTCAAACTAAGAAAATTTTAAATTTGAAAATGTGACATAAAAACCGGCCAAAAGAAAAAAGAACCGTACCAAAAAGGTTATTAAAAAAACCTGCAGTAATGCTGCAAAAGCTATTCTGCAAAATAATAATATGATAAGTATAATACAGTATGAAAATCAAAAATATTAAATAAATTGTATAATGTATATTCCGTGGTGTATTGTATTGTATAAATAATTGACAACTATGTGACTAAATTCAAATTTTACTCATAATTCATTCATTCATTTTTTCATAAATAATCCTCTTAGTGTAACAACTAAAGAATCAAACAATATAAAATACATGTCTACCCACACACTTACACTCACACCCTCATCTTTTCACTCACTTTCCCATCACATTTACCTACACTACACAACCATTTACACTCCTCATACATAATCTACACAAACATACCTTTTCCTCCTTCAGTAACCATAAGCTCTTATTTACTAGTGTATCAAACCAAATTGTACTTCTGTGCTTGTACTTACCTGACAACGTTTCGTGCGATATCACTGACATCTAAAATACAGGGCTGTTCCTAGTTTAGGTGTCAGAGAAAATATATTTTGTATACTTTGTGCTAGCTATATTATAAGTAAAATTGTAAAATCATTAGTAAATAAAGAATTATTATTATTATTATTATTATATTATTATTATTTTACTGATAAGATCTTGACCTGCATGTTAATTTTATTCTTGATAATATTTTGCATACTGATGAAGTCAGTTAAGCTCGCTTGAGCTATTTCAAAATATTCAACCTACTCTCTATGTACCGTGTTTACCGCAAATAAATAATTTCATTTCATTTCAAAAAAATAACATTCAATTTCAATTCTTTATTGCTTCCAAAAAAACTAGTCTCTAATTTTTTTTTTAAATTGTGTGTGCATTTAAATTTTATTGGTTTAATGTCCCTTTCAATAACTTCTTTTTCTTCCTAGCGTTTGTCCCGTCTTGCGACGGGGTCCGCTTTCCTGCTCTTTCTTCTCCACTTCGCCCTATCCAGGACATCTTGCTCAATGAGGTCGCAACCACAGAACAGTTAAAGAGTCGCAACTCTGCATGTCGTTCTTAACAACACTCAACCAACGCAGCTTCGGTCTTCCTCTTCGCCGCTGACCAGGGGTGTTGAGGTTGAGTGTTACATTGCCGATGTACCTCAATCGGTTTTCTTGGAGCTGGTCGGCGACGTCACGAACGCCGAGGCTGCCTCGCACGTACTCGTTGCGGATCCTATCGAGCCTCGTCACTCCACACATCCACCTCAGCATCTTCATTTCCGCAACATGGACTGTATTGACATGCCTTTTTGTCACGGCCCACGTCTCACTTCCATAGGTCAGGACTGGTCTTATAACTGACTTATAGATTAAACCCTTCAATTTGATCGGCACCCGGCTGTCGCAAATGACTCCCGTAAGCTCTCGCCACTTAAGCCAGGCGGCTGATATGCCACACTCAATGCTAATCCACCAGAAAGCGTTTTATGCATTAGAATATTGATTTGGCTTGTTTTAGATACAGATATTTTATAGTTTTAAAGAGAATTTGCGAACATATTGAGAAAAATAGAAAATTTTTTTGTTTACACTAGGGCTTGACAAAGTGATGACGTCACTAATATCGATAAGAAAACTAAACAATTTTGGTGTATAATTTGGCAAAACTTAAGTAGGAAAAAACTAGGAATGTGTGTAAATGTATGTTTGATGCAACAGGATCGTCTCCTTATGAGAGAACTCCTCAATAGTTAGTAGCATAGACATGAGGTTGTGTATTTAGGGTCGCCTGCTTATAATGATTCTTCCTTTACATGTTCCTGTAAGTGTAGATCTGAATAAAGCTTTAATACTTAAGCCTTCAGGTGTCTTACAGTTTAGTTTCTGAAATTTTATTAACGTTTAAAATTTATTATTATAAATTCAATAAAAAAGAAAAAAAATATTCACTGGAAAATTTAATAAAAAATGTTTCTGATCAGTATAGTGTAGTAAAAAATTACATGTAATGTTAATGTTTCATTCAGATCAAACTGTTACAAAGAAGACCTTCCATTGCTGAACCTCCCATTGAAGAATGGGTTCAGCCTGGACCTTCCTCATCACCAGTAATGTCACCAGGAAAAAATAAACTGATAAACCAAAATGCAAGTTTAAAAAGAAAGATTTCGGAAAAAAATAAGTCTTTAAAGAATTTGAAAGCCAAAACTAAACGGATGGAAAAACGGATTTTAACTTTAAAAGAAGTTGTTCAAGATTTAAATAATAAGCCAGAGCTCGAAAATCACCGGAATGAGGTCCAAGTCGCGTGCCGCAATAATTTATTACAGAAGTTAGTTGACAGGGTGAATGGAAGAGCAACAGGGCAGATCAGTAACACAGCTGAGTTTGATGAAGAAATTAATAAACTAGCTTTAACCATTCATTTTTATAGTCCTCGATCTTATATTTATATTAGAGAAAATTTTGATTTTTGCCACATGTAAACACTCTAAGAAACTGGTATTCACGCTTAGATTGCGAGCCAGGGTTCACAAAAAAATCTTTAAACACATTATCGGAATTAACTAAAATTGGACCATTATTTGTAACCCTTACTTTTGATGAAATAAAAATCAGAGAAGAACCAGAAGTAGTAGGAAAAAACATTATGGCTATGTAAACGTAGGCAATGATCTTAGTGGTGACGAAATAGAAGTCGCAAAAGAAATACTTGTTATTACAAAGTCTTGTGTTAAACATTGAAGTCGATTTATTTTGTTAAATTACTTTTTTTTTCGTAATTTTTAGTTTTAAGATAATGGTAGCATACTCTCGCGTATGTCCGGATACTCTTGCCTTGATCTCCAATCTGGCTAAATAGGTGCAATAATACTCTATTGTACTATTTTTTTATTATTATTTGTTAACATGTATTTAAGTCATAATATTATAAAGCGGTGAAAGAAAAATTTGATCGATCTTGGACAGGACTCGAACCTGCATCTCCTTGGCTATCCGGGCCAGAAACAGGCGCATTATTATGAGATATTTCGTTAACAGACGTTATCTGTAACAATAATAGTCATTATGTATTTAAGTTTTAATAATATTAAAATAAATGTATTTTTAGCGTTATTTTTTCCATCAAATTCATATTCTCTTTAGTCATTTATTTAGTAGGTACAATGCCAAATATAAATATGATAGAAGATAAATTATTGTTACTACACTAGGTAATAAAACACTCAACGTTTGATACTATTAAAAAACTCCCCAACGGCTCGGTTTTTAAACACATAAGTACTCGTGTAAACATAAGTACCTCGTGTACCCCTTATTATGCAACAGTTTCATCATCATCAACAGCTCATACACTTCGTCCCCACCAAGGGGCTCAAACCTACCCTGACAGTTTCATAAACTACCCATTAATTTGAATTTCTCTATTAAACCCACGAATCGATGACACTGATATTTTGGATGCTAAATTGTAAAAAAATAGTCGATAAAAAAAATAACAAGGCAGACAACACTATTGCACTCACACATTTGCATAAGAGTTTTTGGCTCATTTTTGATAGAGCTTTGTTTATCTTGTACATACTAAATCTATGATTATTCTCGTCTCGTCTAAGCTGAAATTCAGAAATAATCTCTACGAGCGGTTCGAAAATGATAACATACTATGTTGATTTCAGCTAATAACTGGGCCAGTTTTCTGTCGATCCTGTTGAAATATTATAAGTAACAGTTCCTGGACTGTTTCCACAGGACCACTACGATTTCGGTATGCGCGCGGTTAAAACGGTGATCACGGTAGCCGGCAACCTGATCCGTCAGATGCCGGACGGCGACGAGCGGCAGATCGTACTGCGCTCGCTCAGAGACGTCAACGTGCCCAAGTTCTTGGCCGACGACCTCATACTGTTCAATGGTGTGTATACTTCTTCATCGTCATTATCATAATTTCAGCCGGAAGACGTCCACTTCAGCTCCGTGATTTTATAATGAATCACTTATTTGTCTGAAATTGACAACATTTAGTTTTTACTGTTTATATCGAGGGGTGAAAGGCTAATGGCGTTAAGCGACACCAAGGGCGATATTGAGTTATATATATATTTGGAATCAGCGAATTTTTTGCATCTTTTGAGCCGGGTTTCATGCCGATCCGAGCATTTTTTTGTCGCTTAATGCAAATAGATTTGGACTCTGTTTTCTATTGCGCTACTGACTCAAGCGACACAAAAAACTGCCTTTTTTATGGCATGGTTGACTTAAGCTATATTAAAATACTAAGCCTAGTTACTTGAATCGTTTAGCCTTTTTCACTTTTAAACTCAAATGTTTGTCAAAGCTTTTTTCCTGTTTCTATTTGTATGGCAGCTGGTAGGTTAAATCATTTGGCTTGCCCCAAAATTCACAAACCGCTGTCACTTAAAGCAATTAGCCTGCCACTAAAAAAATAAAAGCTTGTCGCTTGATGCAATTAGCTTTCCACAAAAATATTAGGTATATGTCGCTTGAATTAAATAGCCTGCAGCAAAAACAAACAAATTATGTCATTTGAATTATTTGGCTTTACTCTATTTATGTTTAGAGCAGTGACTTAAAGTAATTAGCCTTTTCGAAAATTTAAGAGAGTAGGTTATTTGAGATAATTTGACGTGTACTTTTTACAAAAAGCGGTCGCTTGTTTCAAAAATTATAAAAAGTTTTTGTACTTAAATCAGTTTTCCTTTTCTACTCTCAGTAAGAAATGTATGTTCAGCAAATACATTTTTCTATGATACCAGTAGATCAATGTCATTTAAGACCTACTTATAATCTTTGCGTTACTCAAAAACTTCTCGTGAATAGTAGGCGTGCGCTTGCGCGGGGCGCTTGAGTCAACGCCGCACCGTCGTCAGGGAGGCCTGGTAAATTGCTGTGATTTCTTATTAAGAACGTAACTGATTGACTGATTGTTACAGTATTAGTAGATTCTATTAAAACTTAGTAAAAGTATGGATAATTAAAAGACAAGTTTTTCTTTTTAAGTGTTTTTGTTGCTTACGTTTAAAAGTTGTATCTTATAAAAATAAGATTCTAATAAACACTCTTTTCCAATATACTTTTTATTTTATTTTCTCCTAACATCAACGAAAACTCTTGTTCAGTGTTCTGCAATTTTGATATGGATAAAGATTTTATTATAGTCTTAACGGTCGTTAATGTCAAATTAAATTTAAAAACATGAGGATTTAGGTCCATGAGATTAGAATATTGATCGTTGCTTGAGTCACTTTTCCTGCAATTAAATAAGAATGGAATTGGTCTTTCAGCATATTAGACGTAATCTATTTCGCCCATAGCTGGGTAGGCTTTACACGAAAAACACTATTACGACCTCTTTGAGTCATTTAGCTTTCCACAAATTTTGATAGCCATTGTATCTTAAATCATTTGGTTTTACTCCAAAAACAAGTGGAACCGTCGCTTAAGTGTTTTTTCCTCTGAAAAAATAAACAAACAAGTATTTTTGACTCAAGCGACATTTATTACTGTTACCGTTTATTCTATTTGTTTAAAAACAATTGATGACAACAACAACATTTGATGAGGATTATTATTTCAAAAAGAACTGTATACTTAGAATTTAAATAAAATGAAAAACTGAACTTCTACGATTTTTTTTCTAATTTTCAAAACTTTAAAACGCTCTAGTGTAAAGTTCCAAAAATGTCGCTTAACGCCATTAGCCTTTCACCCCTCGATATGAAAAATAGACTTAAAAACACACTACACATGTTTTTTTATTTTCATTAATTTTATTCATAGTCTAAGCATCCATCCATCCATGTCAGCCTTTAATATGTTCGTCTTCGAACGTAGGCCTCCTCTCCATTCCTCCACTGGCACCTGTCCTGGGCCACTTGCATCCAATTGATACCGGCTTGTTGCCGGATGTCGTCTGTCCATCTCTTGGGCGGTCTAAGCATATAATGTTTAATTTTCAAAACATGTTCATTCTAAATCGACGTAAGAACACCTCAGGATTTGTAACGTTTTTGCTTATGAACATTGAACAATAACTAAGTAAAAAAAAGTGCCATGTCATGCCAGTCAGAAGTAAAATAAAAAAAAACATAAAAGCAAAGGCATTTGTTGTTAAAAATCCTAAACTGCCTATACTTTTACGTTATTTGCAAATATCTCTCTAGTGGATTATTAATTCTGAAAAAAAATATATTGTGTCACATTGTGTTTTGGAAGACCAAATCTCCAAATGGTTTTTTCAATTTAACAACCATCTAAGCTTCTCAAAAGCACATCGAACTTTCGGCCCCAGCCATTATCTACAGAAGGTCGTTACATGAGCCATTTTAGAGGCTCTGATATTAGAGTTAATCCTGATTCTGATCACTATTTCTATTCAAGTCTTGAAGCCCCAACCCGCTCTGGTCGAGCAAGGCATGATCACTTATTTAGGGTCGGGCCACACTTATCGACGGCGATCGACGGTTTGCCTATACAAAACGCGCGCAAAGTATGGAAATCCTTTAGCGAAAGGATTTCCATACTATGAATAGAAATAGTGATCAGAATCAGGATTAACTCTAATATTATGGCTCATGTAACGACCTTCCGTAGATAATGGCCGGGGCCGAAAGTTCGATGTGCTTTTGAGAAGCTTAGATGATTGTTAAATTGAAAAAACCATTTGGAGATTTGGTCTTCCAAAACACAATGTGACACAATATTTTTTTTTCAGAATTAATAATCCACTAAAGAGATATTTGACCCTTAGAAGCTCCAACCTCTCGGTAAACGTCCTTACGAGAGATTTGAGCCTACTTTTATATGAACTGGTAATGATGACCCTATGTAAGGTGGAATACTTGTTATTACAGGTATAATTTCCGATTTGTTCCCGCGCGTGGATATACCGATAGTGGACTATGGCATCATGGAGCATTCTATACGAAGCATGCTGATCAAGCGGGGGTACGACGATTTGTACTGTGAGTTTGTAAATAACTATATTGGTTTTCTTTATTACCCCATAATGTGAGGTGCTTGGCCGATTATTTATAATCTATAAAAGGTGAAAAGAAAGGACGAAATTTAAATTAAAGCCTAAAGCGTGGCTATTGTTTACAATAAAAAAAATCGTAACAGGAGACATGTCCGAAATTTTAGCCGCATCCACAACCCTCCAGGCTTGAAGAAACATGAAGTTTATGTGCGCATCATAACCTGATTAATCTAAGCCCTCCCTTTTCTCTTTGCAGCGTTTATCTTCAAGATAATTCAATTGTACGAGACGACGGTGGTGCGACACGGACTTATGTTGGTCGGACCGGCCGGCGCTGGAAAAACAAAGGTTAGTGCAGGAGACAAACTAAACTGCAATAGGTTATGGTTTACCACGTGTTGAACTACTAAAACTAGTGGCTCGGTGAGCTGTAGATCTTTAAATTATACATCTAGATACAGATATTTCGTAATCTGTAACAATAATAATCTATAGTATTGAGTAAGCGCATCGTATTCATGATAATTTAAACGTAACTTAAAACATGGATGTCGATAGTTTGGAAATGCACCGACAGATGGAGTTGTAATGCACTCTGAAAATTAAAGTAAAAAAGCAGTGAAAAATTTTGTCGACCTTTCACAAGAGCTTGGTGGCATAATAGGTAAAGCGCCTGTTTCTGGCCCGAATAGCCAAGGAGATGCAGGTTCGAGTCCTGTCCAAGATCGACAAAATTTTATTTTCTGTTTTATAATTATTAGATGTTGTATCTAGTTTGTTTTTCGATACTGTTATGAATGCCAGTGTATAGTATGCTATACACTTGATAGATGCTAAATTTAAATTGCTAAGGGTAGCTAGCTGAAGGGTGGTTTCTCTGCAGAGAGCTAAATGACCGAACCCAACGAGTGATGAACGTACACTGATTTAACATTTCCACCAATATAGCTAAACGCGTGACAATGCAAGTCAGCGCAATTCATTTTAGGTAAATAATTAACAAGTGGGGTCATATCACGTGTTTTTATACTTTGAAATAACTTATTTTCTAATAGTTATTTTTTCTTGAATTTTGTATTAACGTATGATGTGTACGGGACTTTATTAATATAAATAATAATATGCAATAAAGGTCATAATAATGAAAAGATATTTCGAAGTATAAAAACACGTGATATGACCCCACTTTTGCAACTGACTGTACATGTATGTGTGCGTTTGCTCGTACAGCCAGTATTAAATTTGTATACTTTCAGGCGAACTATGAAAAAAAAAACTATATTTTTTAATTTCTCTATCGCAGTGTTACGAGATTCTCCGCGACGCGCTGACGGCTATTAAAGGCAAGCTCGCGCCTGACGGGTTTCCTTTCACTCCGGTGCACACGTTCGTCGTCAACCCTAAGTCCATCACTATGGGCCAGCTGTATGGAGAATTCGACCTGCAGACTCATGAGTGGTTTGTATCAATGTTATTTACCGTATGGTGCCCAGCTTGAGAATAGAACTAACTTGTATCTCATTGTGTGCCTTGTGGTGACGGCAGAGTGGTGTAGTGTGGCGACATTTGTCACCAACCCCTACTCTTCCCGTGGGTGTCGGAAGAGGCGACTTAGGGACTACACATTGAACAGGGAACGGGCAGCAGCGGTCTCTGATACAGTAATCTTTTAATCTGCGATCTCCAACCCGCCTGCCAAGCGTGGAGATTGTGGCAAAACCAAACACTTAAGTGGAGATTCAGATTCAGATTCCGCCATTGTGTTAGTGAACTCACCCAAAAAAATGTAATGACGGATCTAAGTGATGTAATAACATCGTATGGAAATAAATTACTTTGACTTTGACTTTGAGGAGGCTCATAGTCCAGCAGTGGACTGTAACGGGCCGTTGATGTTGATGTTGAAACACTTTTAGGTTTTCGCGGTTGTAATAACCCGGTAGATATGTGTGTTATTAATATAAAGGATATAAAGTAACTTTTAAATTGTACCTTTGTGAAACGGGGTCCTGCTTACTCCGTTTGGGATAGGAGCGTGATATTTATCATGTTGTTTGTATGATCAACGAGATGAGCTCATCATTATGTTACAGGACGGATGGCATCTTGTCCAGTTTGGTGCGTGGCGGCATAGCAGTGGAAGATATGGACAAGCGGTGGTATGTGTTCGATGGGCCTGTCGACGCCGTGTGGATCGAGAACATGAATACTGTACGTCCATAGTAGTACATTACGATACGAGGACCGTAGGTGGCAAATTACAAACGAGCTGAGCCGCAGGCGAGGGTTTATAATATCAAAGTATACAAAAATAGAATATTGGCAGTCAAAACAGAATGGGTCTGACCAACGATTTTAGCAGAAAATCTATAAAAAATTACAAAAAATACTGTTTTTATTTTTTTTATATCTTTAAAAATGACTTAGTTTTTAACGATCAAAGTGCACACTTCCGCACGAGGCGAGTGGTAGCTGTAACATCTTATTGACGTCATATGCACGCAACGTTTCTACTACACACTAAAAGTAATGTAATGTACATGATATAAAGTTTTTAATATAAGGCATGTTTTAATGTGAAATAAGAACCTATCGGTGATCTCCATTAAAATTAATCGAAAAACAAACTATATAAAACATTATTAAACAAATATATCTGTCCCTCTTACAAAAACAAAATTCACATGTCACGTCGTACCTCTCTGCCTAACCATTAACTTTGAAGCCTTATAACTTTGTTTCAGATGAAGATATTTAAAAAAATATTTTTATGTGTTTATCTGGAACTTGAAATATTTCGATTTAAAGAATAAGAAAAAAATGTGCATATTCCCTATTACGTCTTCCACCAGGTACTAGACGACAACAAGAAGCTGTGCTTATCCAGCGGCGAGATTATGAAAATGACGGACCGACAGCGCATGATCTTCGAAGTGGCGGACTTGGCCGTGGCCTCTCCCGCCACCGTGTCGCGCTGTGGGATGGTTTACCTAGATACAATGGTCGTGGGTCTTCCTCCACTGGTCAACGCTTGGTTGAAAGCCAGCCTGCCACCTGTAAGTCTGACACATCCAGTATAACATGACCTTTGAAGTAGAAATATAGCCGTGGCCTCTCTCGCCACCGTATCGTACTGTGGGATGGTTTACCTAGACACAATGGTCGTGGGTCTTCCTCCGCTGGTTAACGCGTGGCTGAAAGCCAGCCTGCCACCTGTAGTTTGACACAGCCAGTATAACATGATCTTAGAAGTGGCCTTTCCCGCTACCGTTGCACGCTTCTTCTTCTTAGCGAGTCGATGGCAGGCAAGTCGAATTTTATAAAGTTGTACCCCAGAATGTGGCATCTTAGACGGCGGATTGTGTGGCGTCCATCAAATCTTGCTGCGTGCAGGTGGCAGGGCACGCAGGGCATGATGTCAGGTGGGCCATCGTCAGTACTTCTCCGCACACGCAGTTCAAGTCAGTATTATTGGAGAATACCTATGGGATATCTACTTCGCCATGCTTGTCATGGGTCTTCCTCCACTGGTCAACGCGTCGGTGAAATCCAACTTGCCACCTGTAAATAAAAAACCCTTAGTTTTTTTTTATCATTAGCAGCTTTCTTAGAAGAACGCACATCCATTGTCTGAAGAGTGAGTTTTGCTGATTTTCTTAGGCTGTTCTTCTTCAAAGAAGAGCGCACACTTTATTAATAATATAATTTTTTGTTCAAATTAGTTATTACTTCGTATCACATATTCACTCGCTTGCGTGTTTCGCATCATTTAGCCTTTAAATGTTCAGGCCAGCAAATTTTTGCGACGGCATAAATCCACGACACGGTTAGAACAGAGCCCGAGCCAGAGAGAGCATAAAAATCGAAATCGAAAAAATGGATAAATAAAGATCAGCCGCAAATAATCGGCTTTGGGATGCCAGGGATCTTAATATTTAAGAAATTAGGGAATTCAAATTATTTCTTCGTTTCCTTTTTTTTATTGTCGTATGTAGCACAATAAATGCAAAAACTGCTACAGTCGAACCAGGATCTTTTGGCGCGTGGATAACATTGACAGGGGGGCGTTGGTGGTGAATAACAAATTACGAACAAATGACGAATGTCGTTAATTCCGATTTTCGCCACGCGCCAAAAGATCCTGGTTTGACTGTACAGCCGTGCGTATAGACGGCGCCATCTTGTTCTTGTCTTCGCTCTCATCTGTGCAAATATGGCATGGGCTGTTCGGGCGAGGCAGCCTCCAATTATTTATTTATTCATCTACAGTAGGTATTCCTTATATATCAGGCAAAGTCCCAAAAAACTGTACAACAAGTTTGTCTGTGGGATAACAATAATTAAGTACCTAAAATAAAATCCAATTCTTCCACAGCTAGCGGATAACATTCGCAAGATCCTCCCCCCTCTTATAACCGCGTATCTCTATCCGGCGCTGGACTTTATGCGCTCGAAATGCATAGAGTTGGTGGTGTCTATTGACTCGAGTCTCGTGCTCAAATTCCTCGAGTTGGTGGACTACAGGTTCCGCCCTCTGACCGGGAAGGACGACCGGCCGCCGCCTGCGAACGCGTTTTTGGCTCTAATGCGTGAGTATTTTGTTTTTTGTGACTATACCCTATTCCAGTTTTCTTTGGAAAAAGCATTTTATGGCTGACTTATTTGACCATTTTTTATGCCATACATATTTTTGTCTTATTCCATTATTATTTAAGTAAATATTAAAAATACGAGTTTTTCAACGTGTTAGCAAAATAACGCAAAATCTCTCGGGTGGTAGGGAAACTGAACAACTTTTGATCCACAACTTTTTAATATTCGCAATCATGAACTTTCATACAAACTAATCAGCTGATCGAGTTAATTTGTAAGAAAGTTCCTATTTTTACTAATTTTAAAAAGTAAAAACACTCAATTGTTTTGTGTTAAGTTGTGGATTAAAAATGTTTAGTTTCATGAGCTGACCTACCACGCGAGAGGTTTTGCGTTATTTTGCTAACACGTTGTAATATGTCCGGAAAATAACAATAGAACTGACAAGAATATTCGCAATGAGTGAAAATTTAAGAGTAATAAATTAAAATGAATAAACATCGAACCGACACGATAGCCAGGTTCACAATTTAACGGGTGCTATAATCTCAGAAAATCGGTCAAGGTCAAGTAAGATTGAGCACTTTTTGGTCTCTGCTGGATTAGGTGGTATTAGAAAAACATCATCATCACAACCTTTGAATTTCTCCGCAGGAGTGTGCAGGTTTCATCACGATGTTCTCCTTCACCGTAAGAGCGTCGAATAAACGTACATATGAATTCGAAATTCTAAAACACATTGGTACGTGGTGGGGATCGAACCCGCGTCTCCCTAGACCATCGACGCTCTCATTACGAAACTTAAAAACCTGAAATTCGTTTCATAGCTCGCCTCGCGCCATGCTGGGTGATCTGGGCTGTCATATGGTCGGTGGGGGCCACATGCGACCACAACGGCCGTCAGCTGTTCTCGGAATTCATAAGGGAGGTCACTGAAGAACACGGCCTCAAGCCGCCCTTCCCTAAAGAAGGACGCGTTTATGATTACACGTTAGTATAATCTCCACATTTTAGCTGACAGGATT
Source organism: Carpatolechia fugitivella (assembly GCA_951230895.1). NCBI lineage: Eukaryota > Metazoa > Arthropoda > Insecta > Lepidoptera > Gelechiidae > Carpatolechia > Carpatolechia fugitivella. The sequence goes on along the minus strand of OX579654.1, from coordinate 14,703,583 downwards.
TCGTTGACTATTTAAACAGTGGTTCTCATTTATTCTATGCAAGATGACGTCATCGGACAAAACGATATGTACTTTTTGTTTCTATGAACATTACATATTTATTTTATTACACTGGTCACCCAAACTAGCAATAATAAGAATAATAAGATTCCATTACGTCACTGAGAAGTGAGATTGGGTAAACGATAGTGTTTTAATTCTATGAAAAAACAGAGGCGCGGTATTTATGGATATTGATCCATAAATATTACTTACTGATTTTACAAAATTATGGCGGAGTGTGGTGACGGCAGAGTAGAATACATTTGTCACCAATCCCTACTCTTCCCGTGGGTGTCGTAAGAGGCGTCTGAACAGGGAACGGGCAGCAGCGCTCTCTGATACAGTAGCATTTTAATTTGTGATCTCCAACCCGCCTTCCAAGCGTGGAGATTATGGCGGCTCATAGTCCAGCAGTTGACTGTAACTGGCCGTTGATGATGGCGGAGTGTTGGTCTTTTCAAATTTAGTCGCCGAATCTACCAAAAAAGCCCATAGTGTAATTTGTAACAAAAGTGTCTTACTAGGGATGATGCCCGGGTAGGGTAAAGAAAACGAAATTCTATTTTGTCGTCAGTCAGGTGATATAAAAGTATTAGACACGTATTTTTTGTTTTATGAAATAAACAGAAAAATACTTAGTTAAACCGCATTAAAGTTGGAGTGTTTTTTTATAATGTGAAAAATACGTGTCCAATACTTTTTATTAATCCACCTGATAAACAAAGAATCCCCATAGCTATATTTTGAGCCCTGCAGGTTGCACGACGGAGGCTTCACCGACATCACCGAGGACGGCGAGCCGGCCAACCCTTTCTGGTACAACTGGATGGCCAATATGGAAGCCTACGTGGTCGACCCAGAGTGGCAGTTCGCTGGTATGTTTAATAGTTCAAGTTTAAACCCTTTCAAATCTTTTTTGATGGATGTATATTATTATTGTGATGCTGATGTATGCTGAAAGACATTGCACTGTGCCGTTTTTTCTATGTGATTGTCTTTCGTTTAGGTTTATTGTGTTCAATACAAAATGGTATGACTTAGTTTACCGAGTATAACTTTATTGAAATTTTCTAAACTAAGAAATTGAATGAAAAGTGGCAAACCACTCCTCCTGCCAACCTGCGTACTATACAAAGAACATCGACTTCCCAAAATTCTCACCGATTTTTTTGCACTTGTAACCCTACACAGTTTGTACAGTGCCATCTGGTGAATAATTAGGAATAAAGAAAAAAATATTTTGACATCCTGTCGATTGTCACTTTTTGCAAAATGGCGTCGGGCAGCGGACAGAGGATCGTGCGTCGGCGCAATGGTAAGTTAACTGTTTGTTATCTTTGCAATCGTTGTATGATTTTGTTATTGTCTTTATTTGAATCTATTTTTGAGACATTAGTTTTGTCTGAAAACCAAATATTTCTCGCTAACAGTTGATAGGTTATGTGTAAGCTCACCTGACTTTTCGACATCCTATATGTAGTACTTCGGTTGTCAATTAAGATCCTAAATAATAAAAACCGTTGTTCTATGTATAGTACATCGATAATTATTGTTTTTTTTTTTACAGAATGCACGGACGATGATATAGAGCAGATATTAAATGAATCAGAAATAGATTTTACTGACTCAGATTCTGATGAAGATCCTGCATATAAGCCTTACAGCAAAGAAAACTCGATAGAATCAGATAAATCTGAAAGTGCTGACAGCTCGGAAGAAGATGTTACATTGCGTGATCTGGATTCTTCACCAGCTATATCTGAGCGATCTCATATCACTCCAACCAGTACACAACATAGAGGACGAGGACAAAGAAGGGGAATGCGACGTGGAGGAAATAGAAGTAGAGGTCAAGCTCGGTCAGTCGGTACTCGAAATAATGCTGTAGAGATTGAAAAAGAAGACAATTGGTTACGGGAAGCATTTGAGCCTGAAGACAGAGAACTGATGCAACCAGCTTATGTTCCTCTAGATACTCAAAACTGGACATGGGAACAATACTACAGCCAGTATATTGATGATGAAATCCTAAATATTTTTGTAGATGCTACTAACAGGACACATATATTGAAGACCGGTAGAACACTTGGCCTGACTCTAAAAGAATTAAAAGTGTACTTTGGCATCACAATGTTAATGTCAGCTTTGCAATATCCCCAGATAGACATGTATTGGTCTCATGTATCTCATGTTTCAAAGATTTAAATAATAAGAAGTTTATATTTTGATTTTTAAGTTTTGAATATGTTTTTGAGACTGACTTTTTATGTTTAGTTGATTTTTTTGCCAAATTATAAGACAATGTCAAATACATAATATGTGTATTCATTTATACAACATGTTTATGTTCATATTTTATATGAAACACGGTAATGCCCTTCTTGTAGAACAACTTAATTGACAACCAATGTCCTTCTCGTAGTACATCGGATTTTCAGGAAATTTCAGGTCTGCGATTTTTTTCATTACTTTTTCCCTCGCTTGTAGGCCTATTAGAACTCACCCAGAAAAAATCATAAAGATATCTTAAGAAAAGGGTATCCGGTAGGCAGGAGGTACCCGACTACACAGACAATCGCGAGCATTTACTCATTCACTAGCTTTCCGCCTGCGGCTACGCTCGCGTTGTGTAAGATTTTCCCGTGGGAATAAGACCGTCTGTCCGTCGCCCGTAAAAAGTATCCTCTGTGTTAATCCAGGTTACAAACTATCTCCATTCCAAATTTCCAAATTTTATATATTAGTATATGTTGAGTACTTAAAGCGTGAAGGCGGAACAATCCAAACATCTAAACATCCAAATATATATTCACAATTATAATTTTACGTGTGATTTTGAATAGTTTCTCTCCCTTTACGCAGACATCGAAGTGCCGACGTTGGACAACGTCCGTAGCGCAGCGCTCCTCGGCTATAAGATCCAGAACTACAATCATGTGATCTGTGTGGGCCCCACTGGCACGGGCAAGACCGTCACAATCACGTCCAAGCTGTCCCGCGGGCTACACAAGAAGTTCATGTGCGAGTTCCTCGTGTTCTCCGCTAGAACTAGCGCCAATCAGACCCAGGTAAGGTTTAATTTCTTCTTCTTTTTTAAGCCTTGTCTTATCTTTATTAGGAGCCGGTTTTTTAATCATTCTTCTCCAGAGTTTTATATTTTGAATGGTCAATACTTCGTTCCACAAAGTCGTTTCTTTTTGTGTACAGCCTTGTAAGTTGAGGTATACAGTGACGACTTGATCCAGACTATATCAATTAATCTTAATTTGTTACGAGTTCCTTGTGTTCTCCGTTAGAACTAGCGCCAATCAGACGCAAGTATCCATGTTCTTTCTTCAGACTTGTCCTTTGTTTAGATGGACAGGTCTGAATCATTGTTCGCTAGCGGGCAGCGATGTTTTTCTGTGATCGTCAAAGTGACTATTTTCGTTGGTTACGGTCCTTTTTACTGCGTTAAAGATAATATAAAAATGTTTTAATTCGAATTAAAGAGTTAACAAAATAATTTTTTGACGTCAAAGTTTGCTAATAATACCAAGGACAAAAGAAGTTAGTGTCTGGTTGGCACATTCCCTACTCACTGTGGAGAAGAACGGCCGGAATAAACTCCACACTTACGTTCAACCATGTTGAATTTACCGGTTTTCACGTAAATTTTCTCCCATCGATCGCATTCCCTACTCTTCCCGTGGGTGTCGTAAGAGGCGACTTAGGAAACACACATTGAACAGGGAACGGGCAGCAGCGCTCTCTGATACAGTAACCTTTTAATCTGCGATCTCCAACTCGCCTGCCAAGCGTGGAGATTATGGCAAAACCCTCCACTTAAGTGGAGGAGGCTCATAGTCCAGTAGTGGACTGTAACGGGCCGTTGATGGATCGCATTTCTAAGATTTCTCCCAACATTCTAAACTTCTAAATATATTCTCGATTTAATGAAAAAGGTTACGTTACTTCAGCCAGTCACAAAACAATACCATCTTGAAGTCTTGATTGTTAAGTGAAAGTTTGTATCTTCTTCTTCACCAGGACGTGATAGACGGGAAGTTGGACCGTCGCAAGCGAGGCGTGTTCGGCCCACCGCCCACCAGAAGACTCGTGTTCTTCATTGACGACCTCAACATGCCCGCGCTCGAAGTGTACGGTGCGCAGCCGCCCATTGAACTGCTCAGACAATACATGGACTTCTCCGGTAAGGGACACCCTAAGTGTCTTCTTCTTATCGAGTCATTGGCAAACCTAGAAAGACTCCACCTAAATTGGTTTGAGGGCCCACCGAACGAAGCTGCGTATTTGTTTTTTATGATTTTACGTCAATTTAAAACTGTATTGAGATTAATAAAACGATGCATCTGGCAAAATATTAATCTCTCAAACGAGCAGCAAGCACGTAAATGTTTGACAGACTTTACAAACCAAAGAATCATCAAATTGTATTTGACCGTCTTTAGTTCCCTTAAGAAAACGTTGCTATTATTAACCATAGTCGTTAGTATTATTAAGCATAGTCATGTTCTTCTTCGATGACCTTAATATGCCCGCGCTCGAAGTGTACGGTGTGCGCAGCCGCCCATTGAACTGCTCAGACAGTATATGGACTTCTTCGGTAACAAACATTGCTACAGTCATGTCAAATGACTTCCACTATTCAGTTGGTTCTGCTTGTCCCGCATTCAGCGGGTTCCCGCGAACCATGCCCACACTGCGTTCTCCGTCTTATATTGCTTCAACAATTGTAGCTCATTATCCACGCCGTCGACGAAAGTGGTTGGGATATTTGCCTCGTTCCTGTGTACAGCATTTGCAGACTGAGTGAGTGAAACCATTCACGGCCCTTGACCGTTAACCCGTTGCGCGAGAGAAGAATGTTTCCTTTCAGTCATAATAAAGTTATCAGCATTCGTCCAAAGAAACAATTTTTACTCTACGGCTTTATTTTCCACCTTTTATTTCTCTAAAATATAACCTACAGGTTGGTACGACCGCATAAACATCGGCGAGTTTCGCACGATAGTGGACGTGAGCATAGTGGCGGCCATGGGCCCTCCGGGTGGGGGCCGCAACCCCGTCACCGCAAGGCTCATGAGACACTTCCACTACATCTCCTTCACCGAGATGGAATACCAGAGCAAGGTAAGGACTCTCGTCACTCAATTGCCTCGGAATAAGACAGCAATTTAGCTTGAAATTAGGCAGCAAATTGCCTTGGAATAGGGCAGCTATTTGCCTTGAAATAGGGCACCAACTTGCTTTAAAATAACGCAGCAACTTGACTCTGAATAAGGCAGCAACAAGTCATGAAATAAGGCAATAGCTTACCTCTGGATAAGGTAGCAACTTACCTCGGAATAAGGCAGCAGCTTAGCTTGAAATAATCTAGCAACTTGCTTGCAGCGGCAATCCGCGACCTTATCGTCAGTCCCTTGCCCACACTGCGTCTGCCCATGTTTTGTCCTAAATACTTAAATATTAAAGTTTCCCATAATTTCCAGTACTTAATCTTCCAAACAATCATCCAAGCGTGGATCAAGAATGTTCCAAAGAGCGTAACGGTGCGCGAGGCGCCAATACTCAAGGCTTCCCTAGACGTGTTCGCCAGGATGATTGCGGAGCTCCTCCCGACGCCAGCTAAGCCCCACTACACGTTCAACCTGAGAGACTTGAGCAAGGTCTTCCAAGGCATACTCATGGTGGAAGCGAAATCTATTACGGTGGGTGTGAAAGGCAATATGTTTTTTTTAATTTTTCAATTATTGTTTAGATGGGGATAAAAGCTAGAAACTAATGGCGCCATTGCCGAGTGTTTCTTTTTTTTTGAGCGGACCTTTTTGCTATTTCTACCAAAAAAGTGGTAATATGGCGGGCGCGGACTTGATTTGTTGAGTTTTTTTTCATGCCATTGGACAGTAAAACGACAAATATCCATCTGACATTTGCTTAATAGCTGACATTTGTTTAACCATTCAAGATGATTAGGGACACAACAGTGTGCCATTTAGTTCTCAATTTTTAACCCCATTGACACCTTCACTTTCTTTCTTTCTGTAGAAAAAAACTTGCTGAAGTATAACTTATTTTATTACATGGACCAATATATTTTATTAGTAGAATAAGTTTGAATCTCTCACTGCACTGAACATATAGTTCCTCCCAGCTTAAAAGGGCTGCGTACCCAGAGCAATAAGCACAGTTTATTAAAAAACTATACTCTTATTTTACTAAAAGCATGCTACCGTTTTTTGTTTTAAAACCGTCAATGAAAACGCATAATTTCCATAGGATGTTGTTACATATCGTAGGCCATGTCAGTAACTTACTGAAACCTACCACCCCACAATTTCTAAACTCATTACTTACTCTTAACATTCATCAGGATGAAACGGATGTGATAAGATTATGGTACCACGAACACCAGCGCGTGTATCAAGATCGTCTCATCAACAACGAGGACCGCAAGTGGTTTGTCGAGTAAGTGCTTCCAAGATGTTCAATAATTTACAAGGTCAAGCACAAGCATAGTTTATTGTCATCTGCCTTTGATTGACAACCTAATCTACCTATATCTTTTTTCGTTTTCTTTTTGCTACATTCAACGTGATAATTGACTTAGAAGATTTTAACTTTGTAACACCCATAAAAAATAAATATTAACATCTATTTATATATTTACTATCAGACTTTACTTAATGTTCGGCAAGGTGCCAATCAGTTAAATAGTCTTATGGCGCCCTAATGTTATCGTTACCCTTCTTACTTGAATACACATTATTAAGTTATTTATTTATGAAGTACGTATGTAGTATGGTTTAAACCGCCAATCCGATCAGAAAGACAAGACAAGTGCTGAATAAGAAATACTTTGCTTTTCTTAGCCTACTGAATACTAAGATCAAGACAGACTTTGGAAAGAAAGCTCCGGATATAGTTGGCGGTCGGCTGATGCTGTTCGGAGACTTCATGGACCTCACCACGGACGATAGGAAGTATTGTGAGATCGAAAACGCTGAATATGTGAGTTTGACCTACTGCTTTTTATGACAACGTTTTTCGTTTATTCATCGTGTGGTGGCTGGCGCCATCTGTTGTCGAGAGTTTCTAAGCCGCCCAAAGGGCCTCTGACATAACTTTATACCTACTTCCAAAGCAGTAAACCGGGACCTGCAGTTTTGATGCCATCCGAAACACCGAGCAAGTGATAATCTGGTTAGAAAAGATCTGTACATTAATTTAATTTCAGTGGTACAGGCCGGGATACGAATCCAGGGCCTTCAGAATGGAAGGCAAGGCTTCTACCGACCGGGCGATAACAAAGTGGTCTTCTTCTAATAGAAGGGGTTGTAAAGTACATGACCGACTCATAAATTCTGATATTAAGCCTCTTGTTTGTAACGACTGCTTCCGTAGATAATAGTCGGATCTAACAACTACTTATGAATTCTTTTTTGCATACAGTACTGGAGTGAAGTTGATTTGATTGGTTAATGTCCCAATAATATGACAGTCCAGTTTTATTCTAATTTAAAAATATCTGTGGCTGATATTTCTTATTTTTTCCGATTTTTTTTCTGATGTCTATAAGCATCGGCAGTGTAAGCGCCGCGCCGCCGTTTCGAACCCTAGCCACGTACCTATCATGTTTTATGTACCAACTACGTCGAATTTTTTTTCGACGCTCCTCCGGAAATGTAACATTGTGACGAAACCTGAACACGCCTGTGAAGGTATTCAAAGGTGTGTGTGAAGTCGACGAACCCGCACTTTGCCAGGGTGGATAGACAACCACGGCCTGATTACCCTAATTCAGCGTTAGCTCGATCGAACCCATCATTGGGGACATAGTTGAGCTGACAACAAAATGTTATACTCCTAGATGGCAGAGGTACTGGCCCATTACCTAGAGGAATACAACTTGGCGACGACGGCGCCCCTCGACCTAGTGTTGTTTGAAGACGCGGTGGCTCACTTGTGCCGCATCGCCAGGATCATGCGCCAACCAATGGCCAACGCTCTGCTGCTGGGCATGGGAGGATCAGGCAAGTGCTTACGACCATCTTCATTCATTTATCTAGGCCTGTAGACGTCAGAAGCCCAAAATGTTCCTCGAAGAGATGTTCACTCAAACCAATCCTGCTTGACTCGCATACTGTGGCTTTCGGCGGCTACCGACCGTTATTAAATCCGTTCAAAACTTCGCCACAGCATTATCGAACGCCAAAATCAGGTCCTCCTTTGTGCAACTGGAAAGGTATAAGGGGCAAGAGAGCAAATGCGCCATATGTTGAGTGCATTTTCGGTATGAGGCGTGGCGCGGGAGCACTTCCCTCCGCTGTCGATGAAGAAGAGGAAATGGATCGACCCAGTTTTCCTTCTCTTATTAGTAAAGGCTACCCACGATTTTCATAAGATCGTCTGTCCATTCTCGTATCTTGGGGTGCCTACCTACCCACGTTCCCTCTTCATGTTGCTAATGAGAACTTTTGTTATGGATTGTATCAGTATGTAGATAGCCGTTTCTTACATACTTAAATCTTTTATAGGACGCCAGTCTTTAACCCGTCTGGCTGCGAGTATGATGGAGCTGACGTGTCTCCAAATAGAGATTACTAAAGCGTATGGCAATACCGAGTGGAGGGACGACCTCAAACAGACCATGATGAAGGCGGGGGCTGATAACCGCGGCACTGTCTTCCTATTCTCAGACGCACAGGTACGTAAAACCGGTTTTATCCGGATTATTTTCCAATATTTTCTTGGTATTTATTATGTAGCCAAGACATAAACTATTGTACGAGGGACGACCTCTGTAACGTAGGGGTTTTTTCTGTTTGACAATTTTATTTCAGGAGTTTGTTTAAGAATTAGAAGAGAGAAACTTATTGAAGAAAATGGCAGTATGGGCTTAGATTTCTTAGCCTTTTCGTTTGGAATAAAAAAAAAACAGCAGACCGATGTCATCTTGTGGGTTGCCATTTTTCAAGGAATGTTTACCAATTTTAAATTCGAAATTAAATGTTTTATTCAACTCAATTTCACAAAAAAATCGGAATTTGTTAGGCAATTAAATGTTCGTTTAAAGTTTTAATTTAATTACACGTAAAGAGGGTGGTCTTGTTATTATTCTGATGGAAGATCAATCTTCGTTTTTGTGGACAGCTCACTCGTTTGGAGTTCGAGTTCTTTCTTTTTGCTAAAACCGGCATAGCAGCCGCATCTAAATATTACCAAATTCGTATCCTGGTAAGTGAATTTCGGATTGTCTTTCGCCTATTTATTGTGGGCCACTCTAAATAGCTAGATCTAAAAGGTATTATTTCTTTTCTGTTCAAGTTAAACCTTAAACCAAAGGTACAAGACGTACCTACCTTTTCTGGTAAATATTATATTGAGAATAGGAAGATTCCTTTTGGAAGATTTATTTGTATCAACTTATTTTACAATACCCACGTTCAAAGAAAAAAACCTCCGGGTTGACATGGGTCTTCAACGTGGGACTGCAGCCTGATGTTGGACCCTTATCCCCAATTAGGAGGTTTTTTTTTTTCGTTCTTCGGGATTTCCAGTAGCGATGGTTTTCACTCCCTGAAAGCTGTCCAGATTCTTGCTCCAACTTCATACAAAGTGGCGGAGGCCACCTTCATGTAATTAACTTACCCTCGTTGTGGAGAAATCCAAGTAGGTTCTTTCCATTGTATTTTTAAATCCAAGACTGCGGTTAATTAAACTAAATAATTTTAATCTGTAACTTCTGGTGGTATAACCTAGGGTATAAACTTATTAATGGTAAAAATTTAAAGTATAACTGCATTTCCTTTTGATTAATCAAATCTAAATTATTTTTAAGGATTAAGTTGTGTTAGTGTGTAACTTTGTTTATATTTATACAATTTGTGCATTTGTTGCCCCTCGAACCCGGCCTACCGGTTTAGCTAGTCAAGGTATTCTGTTAAGAACAAATTGTAAAGAAATTGAAGATTTAAGTAACCTTAATATAGCATAAAAATAAATCTCAGCAAGTAATATTTGTTTTATTCTGTTTGATTTCATAATAACACAGGGTATCGGGGCAGACTGGTTGTTATTTTTCCTGTTTCCTGAATTTCTGTTTTCATTCAAGTTAAGACCTGTTTAACCAAACACCCCCAAAAACCCCTACGTTACACCTCAAACAGACCATGATGATAAAGGCACTGTGTTTATCTTGTTTATAATCTTGTCAGACGCCCAGGTATTAGAAACTTGTTAAATCCGGCATCTTTTCCGTCCTTTTCTTGACATTTTTGGACGGATGACCTGAAGAAAACCATAAAAAGGCTCCATTGGCAAATGGTATATACCAATTGGCCAATGGATATAATTATAGCTCTTCTATCTCCTCTGAGAAACTGCGTATTGGACATTCGTTCATTAAAAAAAAAAAAAAAAACTAGGGTAATTAGGGGCTCCACAGTAGTCCACAGTCACACTGGCGAAACTATTATACCCCATTTGCTAAAATGGTGATTGGTCCCATTGTTTTGAACTGATTCAACTTGATACAGGTACAAACCTAATATCTTTTTGGTAGTCTTGCACAAGCTACACTCTGCACGTCATGATTAACACCTAACAAATTAACACATTATAATTTCTCCTAGATTAAAATGGAGTCGTTCCTGGAGGATCTGAACAATATCCTCAGCTCTGGCGACGTCCCCAACATCTACGAAGCCGAAGACTTGGACAAGTAAGTCTTGTCTTTTTGTTCATTTTCTGTGTTCTATACCTTTCACACAGCATCAACGGAACAAAGAATTTGTGTTTTTTGCATTGAGAAAACTCATAGATCAGAAAGTAATTTGGTGACATTTGACAGCAGAAAAAAGCTTTTAATAAAAGGCGAAACAGTTAAAGCGACTGTCTGGAACGGTCACAGATGATCGCTCGCGACACTGTCACGTCACTGGTCTACCGAATGTCACCGGGACGGAGTATTATCCTGCGTTTCGGTGACTACAAAGCAAAACCTCTTTAGTGGTTGTTCAGTCCGTGAAAATGAACAGCTTTTGTTTTTTCCCAAATTAAAAAAAAACACATGCATTCGATATGCTGACCGACTCAGTAAATTTGTATGGAAACTTATTTTGAAATTTGTAAAACATATGTTGCTCAGTTTAATGAAATGAATAACCACCCGCCATTTTGCATTATCTATTTATGTTTGTCCCTCGGTGGGGACGTATATGAGCTGTTGATGATGATGATGTTGCCTCCTATTGTTTTGGCTAGGATCTTCCAAGCAGTCAGACACGCGGTGATGGAGATGAACTTGCCGGCGACCAAGACGAACCTGTTCACGTGCTACCAGCGGCGCGTGCGCAGCAACCTTCACATCGTGGTCGTCATGAGTCCCGTCGGCGAGGTAACTTCCAATCCGAATCCGTAAAAATCGGTCTGGGGAATTCGTAGAAGTATTTGTATGGTAGAACGCTGACGTAAATCGGATCTAGTGCGTAAAGTACCATACAAATAGTACTACAACTACTCCGGACCGTATTTTTACGGACTCGGATGGGATGTAGTGCGAAACTCTAACCAATCGCTTGCTGAGAAATGTGGCTGTCTAGCAAAAACAAAGAATGAAATACTCCTTTAAAAGACTCCTCCTTTTTTGTTTGCTCCTGACTTTTTTGTTTAGCTGCAAAATAAATTGATAAAATAAATTCTTATTTTGGAAATCGTGTCTATTTAAAAATAGCCATTTTTATTTAACAGCTGTTGTAGTGTTTTGCGAAAAGCCAATCATATATTTTGAATTGCAAGTCAATTAAAATTTAAATTGCTCGACTATTTTTTATTGTTTGTTTGAAAAAAAGAAAATAATTACATTTTAATAAAAAACAAAAATAAAAACGTATCGTTGACTGGCGAAAAATACCTGTTGTAGAATCTTTCAAAGGCACATAATAAATGTATGCTACACACGTGGCAAAGAAACGCTCAGCCTTAGTTGCGTATACTTAATGCATTCTACGTGAGAAAAACATAACTTGCGTTAGGTGTTGTTAAAATACAGTCGACTATTCCAGGTGTTCCGCGCGCGTCTCCGTCAGTTCCCGTCGCTGGTCAGCTGCTGCACGATCGACTGGTTCAGCGAGTGGCCCAAATCTGCGCTGGAGTCGGTCGCGGAACATTTCTTTGATGACATGATCGAGCTCCACACCACTGAAGAAATCCTTAAGGGGATGGTTGTGAGTACTTTTACTAATAATTATGAAGCAGAAAATGAAAAATTTTGTTGATCTTGGACAGGACTCGAACCTGCAAAAGTAAAAAGCAGTGTCAAATTTCGTCGACTTTTCACAGAGCTTGGTGGCATAATTGGTAATGCGCCTGCTTCTGACTCGGATAGCCAAGGAGACGCAGGTTCGAGTCCTGTCCGAGATCGACAAAATTTTTAATTTTCCGCTTTATAATTATTCAATATTTCGTTAACAGACGTAATCTGTAAAAATCTGTAATCTTTAGTATTTTTATTGAATGATATTTTTTGTTGTATGCCCTAATACATCCCTGCCAATGGCCTCGAGCCTTCTTTTGACTTATTTTATATAAGCTCGCTTTCTTGACTGTTTTTACTACCTATGTTTGTTCAAAGGAGATTTTGCTATTAATTTTCTAAGCATTTGTCATTTAATATTAATAAGTTACTTGTGTAAAAAACACCAGAAAAACATGTTATGTTAGACATATTCTCGACTTCTCAAAAGTACTATCTACCAATGCGAAGCTGCTATAGACCGCTTTTTAAGTTAAAAAAAATGTTGTACAATGATTCGACGCTTTCATAAACCTTCATACACCTGCAAAGAATTTCAATCTTTCAAAAATTTCTGCACAAAAAATCGCTATCTGGATCGCCGAAATGTCCAAACAATAAGGTGATTCTGTTCTCCTGGGAGGCTGATTACACCGTTGGTCGTGGTTGGTCCTATTATATTATCTACCAGAAATAGTCGTTACTGGGGGCTCAATAATTCTGACATGTGGGGTGTGTGGGGTCGGTCCTGATGATGAGAGGCTATTTACCTTCACCAGTCCGTCTGCCGCTTCGCGCACCAAAGCGTGGTGGACGCGAGCGCGCATTTCTGGGTTCGATACCTGGTGGTTCAAACAAAAGTCCCCAGTTTGGTTAGAACGTTGCTGGCTACATCATCACATCACCTTCCGAAAAGTAAGTTCTTCGGTAGGCACGTCACGCCGTTGGTTCCAAATTCCAACTATTATCTATAAAAGTAGTTGTTGCTTGAGCTACGTCAAAAGCCATTAGCTCAATAATTCTGACACCAGGGTTAGTGAGGTCGTATGATGATGATTGGCTATTTTTTAACCAGTCTGTCTGCTGCTTCGCTCATCAAAGCGTGGTGGACGCGAGCGCGCGTTTTCTGCACCAACTGAACAGACTCAACTACGTGACGCCCATGTCGTACATGGGGATGCTCGGCGCCTACGCAGACATGTTCAAGAAGAACATGGAAAAAATACTTACCGAGTCCAATGCGCTCAAGATTGGTAAGTCATGTTTCTCACGCTTCGAATGAATTCACTTGTCAATTTACGACCTTACAACCTACACGATGAAGAAGACTCTTGGATAGAAAAAGACTCGTTGGAAGGACACATCTCTTTTTCCTTTGTTAACAAAAATAACTCTCCTAAGGTGGATTATCGATGACCTATATCTAAAAATCCCGCCAAGTAATAAGTGAAATAGGTTTCCGAGTTTCCACTTCAGGGGGAATATTTTAAGGTAGATAAATGGAAGGAATTTACGCGTTTGACGTTTCAAGTGCTGATTCGCCCCAGCCCTGTATTTAGCTCCTGTGACGTGAACGTAATTACGAGCCAATATAACAAAACAGGAGTACCAACCCGTAACAACACATCGACAGCACTCATGAAACTGAACTACTTCTCTCAGGGATGCGTTGACATGAGCAAGAATTTTCAAGTCTCCGTGCTAAGAGTGTCAGCTGATTGTACAATTTGTATGCAAAGTCATAAAACTTTATATTTCGACCCATTTTTCTTGGGAAAAAATGATTAGTTCCATGAGTACTGTCGCTGTGTGTCGTGTTTTCCTTGTATATATTTTTTGAAAATTTACGCGTTGATTACGTACGTGTACGAGTTGTTCCATTTATCCACCTCAAAACGTCCCCAAGGTATTTCAATCCTGTTTAATTTGGTGTCCAGGTATGGAGAAGCTGGATCAGACAGAAGTGGAAGTAAAGCAGCTGCAGATCGAGCTGGCGGAACTGAAGCCTTTGATGGAGCACGCCGCCGCCGAGACGGCCAAGGTCATCGACCAGATCGCCATCGACACTGTGAGTGCTTCTCCTTTTTAAAGTGCCTTTTGGGGTGTGGGATCAGCGGGTGGATCCCATTATGTCTACTATGAATTTCTACTGATAGAAATACTGGGACAGGTTCTCCCACTATTTCTATTGCTGGCGGCGGCGACAGAAAAACGCTGCATCTCTAGCTTTTCTACCACCATATTCAGTTTACATCATCATCATCATATATTTTTATTTTTTTTAGGGATAAGCAAATATAAAAACCTGTTTCTCACAGTATTAATTGCATTCCGGATGAAATTCAATCTACTATTTATGTATGTGTGAATATAAGCTTTGATGAAGCTGCACAGCACAAGGCAAAGTAACTTAGTGGGACCGACCGACCCTTGGAAACACACTGTTTCTTTTGGGTACTAGCGGTTTTTTTGCCGCAATAGAAATAATGGGATATAATTTGGAAAAACGCTTGTCCCGCTTTTTCTATTTTGTATTTCCATGGAAATAGTGGGATGCACCCGGATCAGCTGTGTAGCTTATGGGTGTTCAGGAATGTTCCAACGAAACGGTGGAGTAGAGTTAGTTTCAGTGCTTGATATATTCTGCGGCACGTGCATTAGATTAAGTAAAATAACTTATTCTTAGAATAGAATATACTTTTCACCTCTCCACCTCGGAAAGTTGGCTTTTAATGCCTGAAAATAGGGCCAAAAATCGCTTATCCATTTCTAGACATGCAAACCATTCTCATGTCTAGAGAGGAAAATTAGTTTGAATTTCGAACATTATCTTACACAGGAAAAAAGTTTTCATATATCCGCGCGTAAAATAATTGACGTGAGCCATTTTTTTTATTGGATGTATTCCGAATCAAACTGTCAGCGCCGTCAGCAGCGATCAGAAAACCAAAAGATTGTTTGGGTTTCGCCTGCCTTTGAGTGCGCTAAAATCGATTTAAGCGCGTCTCGGAACGCAGGGATAGGTTTTCATAAAATTTTGGAACGCACCCTAGAAAATTATAACCTAAAAGTTTGTTTATTGTTTTGGTTGTTTATTTTATCTTATTAATTAAAAATTTTATGTATTATGATGAAATACAGTAATTAAATCTCAACTTATAGAATTATATCGAAAATAAGAGAACTTTTGTACATTTTTAAGTATCAATATTTACGTAGGTAGTAAATAGTTAATGATTTCCTTGCCGGAACAGGTGAAAGGTAATGTGTTGGGTTAGAATCCCTCGCGAGCTTCAGGAGTCTATTTTTAGATACACTCGCTTCGCTCTGCTCTTGCTCTGGATTCAATATCAGTTCTCTGAGGAAAAATCAACATTCCTCTCTTACCTAACAAATAACTATTATTGCACACAAGAGATACACAGAAAAAAAGCAGTTCAAATAATAGTGTACAGATAGGCGGCCTTATTGCTAAGGTAGCAATTTTATTCTTGTTTAGTTTTATTACATTACTAGCGGTCCGCCCGCGGCTACACCCGCGTTGTGTAAGATTTACCCGTGGGAATGAGACTTTTTCCCGTAAAAAGTATCCTATGTTTTTTTCCAGGTTACAAACTAGCTCCATTCCAATCCGTTGAGTACTTTAAGCGTGAAGGCGGAACAAACATCCATACAAATTTTCACATTTATAATATTAGTGTGAGTGTGATTGAACGTGATGCGATTTCTATACACAACATTTTTTTTAATGAAACTTCTAGAAAAAATTACAAGCTATGGATGCACGCGTGCGTTGTACATTGCATAGGAGCATACAATAGAAACCCGATTTCTTAGAAATCAAAACGTTTTTTGTAGATTATTCCAGCATGATATAGGTACTAAATGCATTGTATCATTTTGTGGAGACCTGTCACTTACCCTGTGTAACTTCATGTTTTCTAGGCTATAGCCGAACAAGCGCGTGTAAAAGTGGAAAAAGAAAAAGCTATCGCGGAGAAGATGGCTACCGAGACTGGGTTGATGGCCGAAGATGCTCAGAAAGACCTCGGTGGGTAATAATGTTATTATTGCAGCTCCCATTATTCCAATATATTTCCGTACATCCTCAGTGCTAAACGCTCTCATCTTGACATATTTAATTATTCCTTAAGTAGTAAATTTAAGAAGATACTATTGTGGCCTAACCAAGAAATTATTGATACTTATATCTTCAACATCAACGGCCCGTTACAGTCCACTGCTGGACTATGAGCCTCCTCCACTCCGCGTGTTTGGTTTTGCCATAATCTCCACGCTTGGCAGGCGGGTTGGAGATCGCAGATTAAAGGTTACTGTATCAGAGAGCGCTGCTGCCCGTTCCCTGTTCAATGTGTAGTCCCTAAGTCGCCTCTTACGACACCCACGGGAAGAGTAGGGGTGGGTGACTAATGTATTCTACTCTGCCGTCACCACACGGCTGGATACTTATATAGTACTAAATAATTTATAACTCTATTTTTTAATTTAAAATATTTTTATCTTTAAAATAAAAATCAAATAGACTATTATTTAATTATTTATTTACTTCGATAGATAATTAAACTAACGAAAACTAATACGTTAAATTGTAAATGGTTGGTTTCAGTTCACAATTTTCTGTAAGTTTATAATATCGCGAGTTGATTATGAACTAACGACGTTCACAATCTTACGGTGACATATATATGCTAGAATAGGGGATCAGACTACTTTTTTAAAATTTTATAAATCCAAACTTCTTAGTTTCTGCTATCGAACACTAAAATAATTTTTGCTATATCTTTAAAATTGACCGAATTATAAAGGTTTGAAATTCAAGATAAGACAAAGAGGCACATACCCACTTGTGACGTCATTTGTTAGTAACGTCATATTATCTCCATACAAAAATAGTTTTTGAAAGAGACAGACATATTGAAACTTAAAAATCACTGTAAATTCGTTTTTCAGCCGATTCTGTTTTTTTCTTCGCGAATTGTCTGCTACTAATCTATATTTTAAAAATAATTCATAAATTATGGTAAATTCAGGAACAGTCCGATCCCCTATTGCGCTTTTAAAGTATTAGATATATTTTATGTTCTCTTTGTAACCCTATACAGACGAGGCGATGCCTGCTCTGTTGGAGGCGGAGAGAGCGCTTCAGGACCTGAATCGTAACGACATCGTGGAAGTGAAGGCGATGAAGAAGCCTCCCGCGGGCGTCGTGCTAGTCGTGGAGTCACTCTGCGTCGTCTTCGATATCAAACCCGTCAAGGTACGTGATTGCTTGTTGCTTTATGAATATATTTTGTTACTTAAGATGAATGGGGGATTTTCTGACAGCCAATAAAAAAAAAATAGTTCATAAATCTTCGATACATGGCGTTGACGATTCGTGGATCTGAAGAAATCCGGCGAGTCACCCAGGGCCATAAAAGGATTTAAAAAAAAAGAATCCACGAAGTACACCTGGCGCCATCTATCGTCTTAATTAGAACTATTATTTTTATTTTTTAAAGAGCTGTCAGAAAATCCCCCATTAATGCCTACGCGCGAAACGAAAATAGTGCTTAAGGTAAGGAGACATCCCCTCTGAAGGGAAAAAAGCGGAATTATAAAGAATTCTTGAAATTCCCCCTGACCATCCATCCACATTAGGGGATAAACTTAAATGACTAGTGCAGCGCCCTATAGAAAATTCCATCATACTCCTATAAAAACTTTTATCCTTTATTTAACCCTTTATTTAATTTTTTTTAATATGTTAAGAATCCCCTGCTTATAAGAAATAAGGGATTTTGTACAAACTACACGTCTAAGGCTATGCGTTATTAGCAGTTTTTTTTTTTAGTTGTATTTGAATTATCGTTTGCTTATCGCTGCTGCCCGTTCCCTGTTCAATGTGTAGTCCCTAAGTCGCCTCTTACGACACCCACGGGAAGAGTAGGGGTTGGTGACAAATGTATTCTACTCTGCCATCACATTAATCCATATTAATTCTGTGCCCATATTTAAAAAGAAAAACTCATATTATGCGTTGTTTTTCACCATTTAGGAGCCGGGCGCGTCGTTTGGGGAGAAAATTTTGAACTATTGGAAGCCCGGGTCACTCATGTTCTCCGACCCGGGAGCCTTCCTCGAGTCGCTCATGAAGTTCGATAAAGAATCCATCACGGAGAACATGATTAAAAACCTTAAAAAGTTCATCAACAATCCCGACTATCAACCGGCCAAGATTAAAAAGGTACTTATTTATCTATACTGACAAACTATAACCCTAAGAGCGGTTTCGCACTTCGTCCGATTCAAATCCGTGGAAATAAGGTCCCGGCGTGGTCAAATACAAATAGTTCTACCACCACGACAAACCTTATTTTCAGAATCTGATTGGATGCGGATAACTAATTACTTTGGAGATAGAGCACTAAAGAAACGGTTGCCTAATCTTCTAAATAGTTTTCCAGAGGATATTCGACGTGAACAAAACTATTCTTAAAAAATATTTATTATATACTCTTCCATAATATCATAGCATTTGGTTAAGGACTATTTTAGTAATATTACATTAGATTGTTATTAGAGACTTCTACTTGCAGACAAACTGTATAAACAGTTTTGCAGGACTTTATGTAATTTTATAATGTAATATGTTTAATAAATAAATAAATAAGCTTCTCTAACGACGACTCTTACCCAGTATGATCTTCGTCCAGGTGTCCAAAGCGTGCATGTCTCTGTGCATGTGGGTGCACGCGATGTTCAAGTTCTACCACGTGAACAAATCCGTCGCTCCCAAGAAAGCGGCGCTCAAAGCCGCCTCTGACGAACTTGCGGCTGTCGAGGGTACGTCGATTAAGCTACGTCTTCTTCTTCCTTTGCACGACTAATGTCCAAAGTACAAAATGCTAGGATTACCGTCCAACACGAATTTTGTCCAACATCGTGCGAGTTGTAAGGTCGACAAACGACCTCACAAACCCTAGTGTCAGTGTGTGCCAGGACCAACGGCTTAACGAACCTTCCGAAGCACGAAATTATCTTTCTTTTCGGACAATCAGGTGAATCAGTCTGCAATGTGCTAACCAAGCTGGGGAAAGTCTTAAAAGGGATTTTTGCTTGTAATGAGCGGCGAATTTTCGACCACGGAGACTGCTGATTAAGCTACTTAACACTTATATCTCTCTCATTCAGTGCGTTTAGTATATTGTATGCTAAAATTATCAACACTTGAAAAAAGGAAGGTTATGGTAACTAAGGAAATCGGGTTTCTATTATCTGTTCCAATACAACGCACAACGCATGCACGCAGCCCCCCCCCCCACCCCAACACACACACACACACACACACACTAGCACTACTAGCGGATACGCTCGCGTTGTTTAAGATTTTCTTGTGGGGATATTACCAGTAAAAAGTATCCTATGTGTTAAGCCAGGGATATAAACCATCCGAATTTCATCCAAATACGTTTAGTAGTTGAGGCGTGAAAGCGGAACAAGAATCTAAACATCCATTCACATTAATTATATTACAACCCGCACGATGAAGAAGAAGAAGTTATATTAGTCTGATTGCTGTTTTTTTAATGAAGTTTGACAATATAAGTAATGTCATAAAACTGAAAAAATCTATCACTAAAAATTTTTATGTTTTTATATCTATCTATTTTATATAAACAACAAATAATGTTTATTTATCTAGAAAACAGTACATCAACATAACAAATATATTAATATTATTTATCCCTTATCATATTGTGTTGTAAGGTCGACACTGACCTACTAACCTTGGTGTCAGACATGTGGAGTGGAGCCGTCCAAAGCTTCTGACATGGATCTCCTAAATAAATGTATTTATTTAAAAAGTTGCGGTTAGTAAATAATTTGCAAAAAACAAAAACTCGTATTATGTTAAAAATTACAAACTCGATCAACAAGCAAAATCCCTTGAATTCAGCTCGTTCCAGTGTCTTCCTTCGAGGTGCAGCGGCCTCGCACACGTTACTCTAGTATTCAAATGTTTGCTCTTGACCCAATTCACTAACGGTTGCAAGTTGCAGTCGCATTTCCAAGGGTTCCCGGTAACGTCTAAGTCCGTTAGTGCTGTCAAACCACTCACAGCATCTAACTGCAAATACTCCAGTTCATTCCCATCGAGCTTCAAAGTATGCAGCCTCGGTACATTAAAAAAAGTTCCCAGCGCCACTTGTGCAATTCTATTGTTACTCAAAATGACCATCTGCAAGTATCTTAAATTATTGAATAAACCATCCTCCAATATTTCGATCTTGTTATATTCAAGTGAAATGTGTCTGATTCTCGGCGTGTTTTTAAACGCTTCCGCGTTAAGCGTTATAAAGGAGTTCTTCGATAAATCCAACGAAATTAATATATCTAATCCTGAGAAACCATTCTTTTGAATTGCCGTGAGCTTGCAGTCGCTCAAAATTAGTTTTTGTAAGTTGATCACTCCGGTATTTCTAAAAGCGTTTTCTTCTATTTCATTCAGCTCGTTAGCAGTTAGGTCTAGTACTTGTGTTTCCGTGCTCAAATCGTTGGGAAGTGCCTGTAGTTTACCATGGGTACAGTCAGCATGTTTTTTGCCGTACAACCAAGAACATGAGCATTTCTGTGGACAGTTTTCAGTGAAACCAGCCGTGATGGCTAACACCAGGTTGAGTGCGATCAAGCTTTGAAACAGCTTCTCCATTTTGATATCTGAAATATTCAAAGGTAGAATTTTATTATATGTATTATAAAATATAACATGTGCCACAATAAAAGTAGGATGCTAAGGAAAAATAATAATAATTATTATTATGACTAGAATTTCTTGTCAGGGATGTGTCATGGAAACATACAAAGGCACACATAACAAGGATCAAACCCTGATTTTTGCACAGAATAATAAATAAAAAAACAAAATTGAAAATTTAAAAAAACCCACGCTGTATGTTAAAATAAAATATATTAGAATAAAAAGGATTAAATAACATTTTTGGAAATCCCCCGACCAGAGTCAAATAAGATAAGAAATATAAAATAAAGAAATCTATAAAAAGAGTAATTTCTCACGAAATCCGCCACAAACAACTAATTATGACCTTTCTTAGTCCTTACGTTTACGTACCTACTTACCTTTTGTTTTCTCGTAGAGATAGACACAGCAATAATATTTATTAATTTAGGTACTATTACATACTTATCTATCTAATAATATGATACAAATCCAATAAAACACGTCGAGGTCTGCCATTCCCTGCTCTGACATTAATAAATTTTATATAAATACCGTGAGTTTTACTTATTCAGAATCTACATTATATTTAGTTTTTGAGTAATATAAATAAGTAGTTATAATATTTAAACTGAAATTTCGAACAAAGAGAGCGATGATGGCAGCCCCCGACGTGTTTTATTGGATTTGTATCATATTATTAGATAGATGAGTATGTAATAGTACCTAAATTAATAAATATTATTGCTGTGTCTATCTCTACGAGAAAGCAAAAGGTAAGTAGGTACGTAAACGTAAGGACTAAGAAAGGTCATAATTAGTTGTTTGTGTGGCGGATTTCGTGAGAAATCACTCTTTTTATAGATTTCTTTATTTTATATTTCTTATCTTATTTGACTCTGGTCGGGGGATTTCCAAAAATGTTATTTAATCCTTTTTATTCTAATATATTTTAACATACGGCGTGGGTTTTTTAAAATTTTCAATTTTGTTTTTATTTTAAACTTTTTAGAAAGTACGCTACTTTTGTTTGTTATCACTTAGCACACTAAAACATATCATTAAAAATGACGACATTTTGTTTTCTTTGTGTTTCGATATTGTATATTATGCTAGTAATTAAACATACATAATTTATTAGTATGCCTTTTTAAAACTAACTGGCGGTAATCAAAATGATGGATGTTGTTTGGATTTGGCAGAAATTTGGTATGTGCGATATTGAGACTACTAGTTACTTAGTGTCCAAGCGGCCACCTATCCTCGCTGTTGCAGTATTTCTTTATAGTCTACCGCCATGCGCCATAAAACATGTCCAACAACCAGCTCCAAAATGAAGCCTTTTGAGTGCAAAAAACCGCATCGAAATCGATTCAGTACTTTTTGAGAACTCCTGTAGTACCAACTTATCTGGCTGCTGCAGGGCTCCCTGGTGGTCTACCTCCATAAAACGTATCTAAGAACCTGCTCCAAAATGAAGCCTTTTGAATGCAAAAAACCGCATCGAAATCGATTCAGTACTTTTTGAGAACTCCTGTAGTACCAACTTATGTGGCTGCTGCAGGGCTCCCTGGTGGTCTACCGCCCCAAAGCATGTCTAACAACCAGCTCCAATATGAAGCCTTTTGAATGCAAAAAACTGCATCGAAATCGATTCGTTTTTGATAACTCCTGTGTTGCCAACTTATCTGGCTACTGCAGCGCTCCCTGATGGTCTACCTACATAAAACATATCTAAGATCCTAAGTTGAAGTGATACCTTTTCAATGCAAAATCCGGAACTAAATCGGTCCAGTGGTTTTCGAGATAGAAGGTAACAAACAAACAAACAAACAAACAAACAAACAAACAAACAAACAAACAAACAAACAAACAAACAAACAAACAAACAAACAAACAAACAACCTCTTACCCCAAACGCATATACCGCCTCCGTTCCGTTCCGTCCGTCGTGGGTAAAAATAAGAAAAACAAATTAAGATAAAGAATGGAGAATTGAGTTTTTGGCTTCTACAGCTTTTGATTTATTCTACAGCTTTTGATTTATTCTCTTTATTTAGTAAAAGAAAAAAAAAACGATTTCTATAAAATTATGTATTAACTAGGTTAACACTTATCATAAAGCACCCACACCTATCCAAACTTAGGTCACAAAAACACTAAACACTTATACTTACTATTTATATTTATTGGAAAAATATGTTCTTAATACATTTCAAATACACAGAAAAAAAAATATTTATAGACAAGTCCAGCAGTGATCGTCTGGCAAAAAACTATTTCGTTTAGTATTGTTGTTATAATAAGTTACTTAAATAAGCTGTTATCATTTTATTGAAAGCCACAGAGGTTATCAACTTATCAGCTGCTTTGGAGCATTTTTAAAAAGTATTCACTGGGTCTGACCCCGAAATCCACTTGTCTTAATCCGAATTGGAACAGACTATTGCCTCTGCGTCATTAAGTGGTTCAAATCGTTCGTTTTTAAGTTCATTCATCATCAAGCTCGTGTATGTCCCCACAGAAGGGATCGATCCTACCCTGGAGTAGTGCGATATAGTCGACCACGCTGACCTAATGGGGATTTGTCGAGTTCACACACTGCCTTTAAATTTCTGCGCAGGAGTGTGCGTGTTTCCTCACGAGGTTTTCCTTCACACCGCACCGTAATAAACGTGTCTCCAGAATGGCAGCCGTCCAAGCTAATACACAACCGACGCTCCGACGACGCCAATGTTCATTTTACAACAGAATTACTTGTCCAAACCAATTCAGATAACGTAACAACAATGAACTAGAAAAAATAATTAATTTGGTACAAAACTTCTAATTACTCGGCAAGGTTCAAGGTGTTAGATTGACTTCCGCGATCGCCCCACTGGTGTAAGTCGCGGTATGCCGCTAAATACAGGCCAAGGACCATTCATTGTGTAGACCCGAGCTTAAATGGTTTGCAAATAATAAATGACACTAACCAAACTATAAATTAACACGTACGAGAAATCGGTAAAGTATAACCTCTTCCGTATTTTTAAGTATTTTTTCTGTCGAGTATAAAGTCCGTTTACGTTGGAAACCTATGAGGAGGCCTATGTTCAGCAGTGGATGTCTTTATGATGATGATGATCTTCGTCTAGTCGATCGCTTGCCGTTTGGAAATTTGCAGAAGATCACCTCCACTATAAATCTGAGCACCCCTGCTACCCCTGAGCCCTAGAGGAACCTTTTGTCCTACAGTGGACAAAAAGGCTAAAATGATAAATATAAGAATAGAACAGAATCATCTGTGTCATCTGATACCAAACGCAAATGTTTGTCATGGGTGAAATTCGAACCCGCGACGACGATGATAATTTTAGATTGTAATTTTAATTATTGTGAATTGTAGCGATGCTGGCGTCTGCGGAAGCCCGTATGCAGGAGCTGATAGACGGCTTGGCGAAGCTGAACGCTTATCTCATGGAGAAGGAGGACGAAAAGTGGCGAATGGAGTCTGACATTAACCAGTGCCTGGAGAGGATGGATCGCGCTAACAGGTAAGATAACGACAGCGAAATTACAACCTAAAAGGTAACCCTAAGGTTTTCTGGAAGAAATTTCTACCTTAGCAATAAGGCCGCCTATCTGTACACTCTACTTGTGTGTATTTGTGTTGTGTGTGTTTCTTGTGTACAGTCAGCTGACTACCCTAAACCCCTCGAAACCCATAAAGTTTCCTCAGGTCTGTTTATGCTTTGTCATGAATTGTGCAGTTCAATTAACTTTTGTATTCTTTTCTTAAAAAAAGAAAGAAAGTCACAAGTAGGGACAGGTAAAATTTTGGATACTACGATAATATGGCCTTCAAATTATAGTTTCAATGTACTCGTAGGTAGGTATGTATAGTCAAAGAAAATCATTGTTGAGCAGGTTGACGTACAATAGTATTTAGTCTTATAACCCCGTATTAAGAATCTATCCTGTATTTAGGGGCATTATAGTTTATCTCTACGAATAATTTCTATGATCCAGATTACTGAACGGCATGAAGAGCGAGCGAGTCCGCTGGGTGAACACTATAGCGGAACTGGCGGTGCAGGAAGTGAACCTGATAGGTGACATCTTGCTGAGCGCGTGCGCGGTCGGCTACGTCACGCCCTTCACCGACGAGTACCGGCGCGAGCTGATCGAGAGCTGGATCGTGCAAATTGAGGTCAGATACGTTAGATCACGTTTATTGAGGTTAGATACATTTCCATGAGCCATTTCCATGTACCTCTAGAATCTAAAGTCTAGATGCTCAAAGGTTGAATAGAAGAGGTACGGGATACCTAAGGGCCAGCGCATCGTAAGGCGGTCGCGACGGATGCGCACCCTCCATCCTCGCCGTTAGGCGTACGGGCCGAAACATGCGGGTGTGCGCGGGTACTTGCTCGAGGCCTGTTCCCTAACATTCGCACACCCTACAAATTCTTTAATTTGTCCCTGCCCCTCTCCTCCCTCCCGAGGGGGGAAGGTGGGCCTACTGTCTGCAATCCCACCTAAATAGGCACAGATAACACATAAATGACACTGCGCGCCCCTCGACTACTGCTCTAAAACGGACTCTACTGCTCGTAGACCCTCCTTATAGCGTGCCACGAGTGTGCAAACTTGCGGAAGGCTGCAAACCGTTCTGCACTTGATATTAGGTCCGCAAAGTATACCGGTCCCTGCTCCCGGTCCTTAGACGTTGCAACGCACTCCAGCATCTCCTCGCGCGGCTCATCATACAGGCGGCATTCCCACAGTGCATGGTCCCGGGTCTCCTCAGTGTCGCCCTCATCACATAGGCAGATGGCCGACTCCAACATTTTCATACGGTACAGCCGCTGCACACGTGGCCCGACAGCATCTGAGACACTATGCAGTCCGGCTCCACCTACACCGCGGACAACCTTCACGAGACGTCCGGGAAGAACCGATAAAGATCACGGCCGTTCTCAGAGTTTTCCTAGCGGTCCTGCCAAAGAGAAACAACTTCGCCAGCAATATCGCGTATCCTCACCCTGCGCTCACGTGGAGCCAGCCAAGAACACTCCTCCCCAATTCGTTCTGCACGAAGGAGCTCCAGATCAGCAGGAAGCACTCCGACCAAGACCGGTAGCGCTGCCGTACTGCAGGAGCGGTACGCCTTCGTTAGCAGCGTCAGAGCGGACCTCTGAGTCGACAGCAGACTCCTTTTGACCACAAAGTTGGACCACCGTTAGAATCATACCACCGCAGCATATGTCAGTATCGCCACGTAGGTCCCCCTATAGAGGAACTTCAGTGCGCGATATCGGAGGCCCCAGTGGGTAGTAGATACCCGCGACATCTTCCCAAAGCAGTTGGCGGCGCTATCTCCAATCGCTTTCGCGTGCGGTAGGTACGTCCTTGGCTGGTCCAGGATGACACCGAGAAGTCGTGCCGACGCCACCGCGGTGATCGAGGATCCGTCCATTCTTAGCAGGGGGGCTCTCTTGAATTTACCCTTCTGCGTCATAGTCAGTGACTTCTCTGAAGAGAAGCTCAGTCTATTGCGGCGTCCCCATTCCAGAATCATCGCAAGCGAAGCTTCGCCCTACTGCTCAATCTGAGATCTGGACGAAGCCTCGATAACCAGGGTGACGTCGTCCGCGTAGGCAATCGAGTGCACCCCCTCTGGGTAGGGCAACAACAGGAAGTCGTTTAGGAGGAGGTTCCATAACGTCGGGCCCAGGACTGATCCCTGTAGACACTCCATGGTGCATCGCTTGCCGGCCACTTGATCACCCACACAGAGACTGACGGTGCGGTTTGTGAAGTAGCCGACAAGAGACCTGTAGATGTTCGGAGCAATTCCCCACTGTTTGGCCTATTAGTAGAATCATTGGCCACCAGGCGTTATGAAATGCACCCGAGATGTCCAGAAGAACCAGCTGAACATACTTACTAGTGCTGCTGTCAGTAATCTTGTTGATGGCCTGGAGGGCCGTGGCGGTAGAACGGCCACGGGTAAACCCGTGTTGGTTCGCCGCCACTCCCTCCGAAAGACAAAGAGCGCAGGAGAGGATAACTCTTTCTAGGACTTTACCTAATATAGGCAGCAAAGTAATTGGCCGATATGCTTTAGGGCTGCTCAGTGGCTTGTTGTTTCCCTTTGGAAGGACAGTTAACTGCCCCGCTTTCCATATGTCAGGGAAGGTACTGTGGAGACTGCATGTAACCAATGCAATCTCCACATCCCTCCATCTCCACGTACTACTAACTTTGGATCAAACCGACCCCGCAATGATGCGAGATCGTCAAGACCCCAATACACTCAAAACCGGTATAATTTAAGAAGCGGTTCGCGTGATAACGTTGGAAATATACAGGGTAATGACCCAAACTTTCAGCGTCGCCAGTGAATGGGACTACATTGGTAGACGGTCATTTTAGTCGTCCCGTTTCTCCTATTATTTGTGTTGATTTGTACGGTGTAGTGCATAATGCGTTGATTGATTCAGGTGCCACAATTTCTGTGATTTCTTCTTCGTTTCTTGAAAAAGTGGATAAATTCATTCCGTCACACGCATATAATGATAACGCCTCTTGTTTGCGTACGGTGAATGGGATTAGGTTATTAGCTGAATGTTCTGTTATGTTGGACATTACAATAAATAGCATTGTTTATAATCATGCATTTGTTGTTGTGTGCGATTTAGTACCTGATATAATTTTAGGGCAGGATTTTTTATATGCAGTAAAGGCCATTGTCAACTTTGATAAACAGTTCATTGAACTGGATAGGAATAAGGTATGGTTCAGAAATGATACAAAAATCGCGGCGTTTTCACTTGATTATGTTCAGTCCGGGACTGAGTCCGAGCATTTATTGCCGTTACCGAAAGGTGATTATATCTATTTTCTTAATACGGTAGAATCAATAAATGAAAATTTGGACGATTTAAAAAAGGATACGATCCTAACGAATAACACGAAATGTAATAATTTTAATATTTCTGATGCTTTATTATCAGATCAGAAAAGTAAGTTGTCAGAATTACTGGGCAAATATGAAAAGCAGTTTGCGTTTGATTCGAAGAATTTAGGGGCATGTTCATTAATGGAAGTTGAAATAAATACTTCGGACGAGACTCCTATTCATAAAGCTCCTTATAGAGTTTCACACCATCAACACAGTATAATTAGGGAACAAGTGAGTGAGATGTTGGAAAATGGAATCATTCGCGAGTCGCGAAGTGCATATGCATCCCCAGTTGTCTTGGTCAAGAAACCTGATGACACGTGGCGATTCTGCATTGATTATAGGTCATTGAATAAAAAAGTAATTACCGATTCATATCCTTTACCCAGAATAGATGACATAATTTTATATCTAGCTAAAGCCAAATATTTTGCGGATCTGGATTTAAATAGTGGATATTGGCAGTTGAGAATCAAGGAATCTGATAAGCATAAAACTGCTTTTGTTACCCCTTCGGGATTGTATGAATTTAACGTCATGCCGTTCGGCCTTAAAACAAGTGGTGCGATTTTCCAGCGGGTTATGGATAGTGTTTTAGGGGGCATGAAATATCGGAATGCTATTGTTTATATTGACAACATATTGGTTTATGGGGAAACATTTGAAGAATTTTCTTTATCTTTAAATGAAATCTTATATAGAATTAAAGAATGCAATTTGACACTTAAACCTAGTAAGTGCAAATTTGGTTTTGAAAAAGTTTCCGTTCTTGGTTATGAAATAACGGGTCAGGGAATTCGACCAGATCAATCACAGTTTGAAAAGATTATGAAGATCCAAGTGCCAAAATCGACTAAAGAACTTAAATCTATTTTAGGACTCTTTTCATATTATAGAAAATTCTTAGATAATTATGCGGATTTGGCTATGCCTCTAACAAGGTTGATGAAGAAGGGTGTCAAATTTATTTGGACAGAACTACAGCAACATGCATTTTCTAAAATTCTTTCTCTTATTCAGAACCCCCCTTTATTAAGACATTTTTCGAATAGCGAAGGCATAGTTACAAGATTATTTGTCGATGCTAGTGATAAAGCATTAGGTGCTTGTTTATTGCAGGGTGATGATAAAATATTTCCGATTGCTTTCGCGTCGCGTAAGCTCTCTGATTGTGAGACCAGGTATACGATTACCGAAAAGGAATGTTTGGCTCTAGTGTGGGCTCTTAATTATTTTAAGCATTTACTATGGGGAATGAAATTTGACGTCGTGACGGATCACAAAGCTTTGGTATGGCTCCGTACTAAAAAGGATATGAATGGGCGTTTAGCTCGTTGGTCTTTAGCGATTCAACAATATGATTTTGATATAGTATATTGTTCGGGCAAAGATAACCAAATTGCTGATTTCCTAAGCAGGAATCCATTAATTGAGGATGTTGATGTTAAGGAGACCTCTCCTAAGGATGTAGTTGAGGATGGTTTAGAGTTATACAGGATTGAAGCTTCTCGTTTTGAATTTGATCAAAGCGTTGATAGTTTTTGCACTGAACAAGTTTCAAGGATTGCTTCTAGATCTCGGCTAAACTATAAAGGTTTTCTTACTAGAGACAATAAGCTCTTTCACAGGTGTAGGATAGGTAACAGATATGTTGATCGTTTGGTTGTTCCTCAAGCTTCATTTAATGACGTTATGAAGGAAATTCATGATGATCCTTGGAATGGAGCGCATTTTGGTCTTACGAAGACTTTATGTAAATTTAGGGACAGATATTTTATTCTTGATGCTGAAAAGAAAATTTCTAGATATATCGAAAGTTGTAAAGAATGTCAAGAGAGGAAGAGATCGTATTTGATTGCTCCGATGCAACCGATTGAAGTCAATCATCTTTTTGATAAAATAGCCCTTGACATATTAGGACCTCTTCCGACCTCGGATTTAGGAAACAAATACATCATAGTTTGTTTAGAATATTTATCGAAATACGCGATAACTAGAGCAGTCCCAAGTGCAACTGCTCAGGCCGTTAGTGATTTTCTTACTCAAGAGATCTTCTGTAAATTTGGTATGGTAAATGAAGTCATTGTAGATCGTGGATCAATTTTCACATCACACATGGTTAAAAATACGATAGTTTTTTTTGATTCCACGTTATCGGTTGCTGCAACTAGGCATCCTCAGACCATTGGACTCGTGGAACGTTTTAATAGCACTATATCTCAGAGTTTAGCGATGTATACAAACGAGAGTCAAGCAGATTGGTGCATGTATTTGCCCATGTCAACGTACGCGTATAATATATCGAGACAGGCGTCATCAAATACGATTCCTTACACTATTGTTTTTGCTAGAGACCCAATTTTGCGTTCTGATGTTGATATTGTATCTAATCGTAATGATTTGGATATTGCTGCTCGCAATAATGCTAATATTAGAATGATCTCTTGTGCGTTGAGAAATATTCGTAAATCGCAAATGACTCAAAAGGAATATTATGACAGGAAAGTCAGGTTCGTAACGTTCGATCCAGGTAGCTTAGTCTTGGTATATAATCCTAAAAGAATAACAAATGTTGGTCAGAAGTTATCGCGTCCATATAAAGGTCCGTTTCGTGTTATTCGAAGGCTATCTAATAATAATTATTTACTACGTAAGATAGATGGAAGCTCCAGACGTGATTTAATATTTCACCATAATTCTCTGAAACCGTTCAGATTGCGTGTTTAAAAATATTATTTTATAGTAACTTGGCGTTTGTTTCCCTTGATCTGTCCTATGCCTTACTTTATTCACAACTCGTCATGAACTTCTATCGTCATTTGTAGTTGATATGTTATGTCAGCGTCTTTGTCAACAAATAATTATTATTGTCTCTATATATAAATTTATTTTTATTTTTGTATGATGGGTAACTTAATGTTTGTCTATATATGGCATAGTTTGATAACTTATTCTTACATTTTATTTATTTTTGTTTGTCATGGACTTTTGACTTAAGCTATGGTATTTTCATTTAATCAACAATCGTTCGAGATATTCGTTTGGTTTGAGCATTACTTGTCGGATCTCATAATAGGACATATGCATCCTCATGAGATGTGCTTTTTCTTAGCACGATCGTATTGGTTTAGTATTTTATGAGTCGGTGGATTCGAGAACGCTTATTGGTTTCATGTTATGCTTATTAGGTTTAGTCAAGTTCTATTAATTTTTGTTTTTCTCTTGAATGGATTAATCCAGCTCTTATTTGCAGATTCGTAATAAGTAGTTTATAAACATTTTATATATTAAAAAAAGAAACTTCATGAAGAAAAGAAGGTTTTAAAAATCTAGCTATTTAATGGGGTTGTTATTTTCTATAAGGGGAGGGTGAGCTTAGTGTATAGGCCACTCATTTTAGATATGCTATCGAATATTTATAGTTCTTCGGAAAAGTTCTTGTTATTCGGTTAATATTTAACGTAAGTGACGCATAGTGTAGGTGATCATTATTTTTCTACATATACGAATAGGCCTGTGCTCCTGTTCCAGACCTGCCGCTACTTCGATTTTTAGACTTTGTATTCGCGTTTTTCATTTGTTTTTGTCTTAGCTTAGGTTGAAATATTTAAGTTTAGATTAGGTGTGATCACTTAAAGTTTGTTCATTATGTTGATGGGATTTTGTTGTCATAATTTGATTTATCTGATATTACATAATAATAATTTCGTTTGTTCTTGTTGGTCAATTATGGCAGCATGGTCCAATGTTAATATTATGTTGAACGTTTTGTGTCGCTGTTAGTTGTTCTATTAATTCTTCAAAATTTATTTATTGTTCTTTTGGTTCATGTAGTGTACCATGAGTTGTACTTGAATGAATAATCTTTTGGCGTGGTTTTAATTATTCGTATTTGGTGAAACGTTGTTCCACCAGGTAGCTGTTAGCTATGGCTTCTTGTACAAATCATAGGGTTTGTTAAATGAAATATTATACGCACTTTTAGGTAATTAGTTAGGTTTATCTTTTGTGATCGGCTGATCATTTTCCTGTAGGAGGAGGGATGTGGAGATTGCATTGGTTACATGCAGTCTCCGCGCACTTTTCCCTTTGTTTGTTGTTGCTGGCACTCGATATTCGCCCTATATATCGTAAAAAAGCTTATTAGACGTAGTGTGTCAGAGAATGATGGGCTGAAAAAAATAATGGTGTGGATTAGGGATTGAAACGAAGAAAAGTGAATACAAAAATATTGTAACCTAATATTGGAGTCATTATTTAGCTACGGATTTATGCGCTAGAAGCGAGTGCCTCCCATCTTCAAAGAGCTACGTCCACCTGACGGTACCTTCCTCAATGCATTTTTCGAACGTGATAGTCATTTCATCTGATGAAACCCTCCATGCCCATTTGACGATCCTGGAAGTGACACCGTCTGCTGTATTAGGCAGAGCCCTGATTATGCGCTGTGCAGTCGGTCCATGCGCGCATGCAGGGCCGAACAGAAAGCTTCCCAATCTACCCCGGTGTCCCTGAACCGAACGGGAAGCGTCGAGACGCCCGAGGGTGGCTCGTCGCGTCCCACTCCGCTCAGTCGCAGGGTAAAGTCAATTAGCTGGTGGTCGCTAAGGCTGGCGCCTTCGTGGACGGTCCATCGCTCGATGGTGGTTCCTCTGTTGGTAAAAGTGAGGTCCACATTTGACTTCCCATTTGGCTCATGGAAGGTTGGCGGTTGGCCAACCACATTATGCACCAAGAATTATGCACCCATCTTTCTCCAGTATCAGGCCCTCGACAATGCTTCTTCGCCGCTCCACATCTAGACCCCGACCGGTGTGTACTGGCTAAACTAATGGTCCTGGTACTGCTTCAATTGTTCATCTGATTGTTTTGTGACGCAGACTCTTTGGAATATGGTAAGGGGATCAACATCAACTCTCGTGATGAACACTTTCACAGAGGTGGTGACTGATGCCAAGGTTTCCACTTTGTCCTGGGTCAGCGTTTTTCGCGGTTTTTTGAGATTTTTGGGTAGCACAGGGTTTTCAGGGTTGCAAACTTGGGTGTTAACTACTCTCAAGGGACCTAACAACATATAAAAAAATCGTAGTTACATGCGCGTTTGCGATGTTTGTCCTTTTTTGTGTTGATATTGACTGGCCTATTCTGTTTTATTACCGCAGGAACTGGAGGTCCCCCACACGGATGGTGCGACGCCTCTTTCAATTCTTGGCGACGATGTGCTAATCAGGTAAAATCATACTAATTATCATATGATTATTTTATTTATAATAATTTATCTTTTTTTTACATTCACGAAATAGATTTTTTTTGTTGCTACAGAGAAACAACAAAATTTGTTTGCATAGAAATTGTTGTAAGGTAGGATGATATGGACTACCTTGTTGGGTTGCCAGTCTTATCTTATTTTAAATTAAAAAGTGTGTTTATTAGTTTTTTTTTGTTTGTTCCAATGTCACGCCAAAACGGCTAAACAGATTTGAGTGTAATTTGGTCGGTAGTTAGATCAACCATTGGATTAACACATAGGCTACTTTAACCGAGAAAATACGATGTTCCTTTGGGAAAAATCTCAAACGCGGGCGTAACAGCAGGCGACGTAAATAATTAAATCTTAACAATTATTCTTAGATCAAATATAGTGGTAGATACACGATCGCCGCTCGAAAAACGGCACCATCAAAACAAGGCATAAACTAAGCGTATGCCTTGTTTTAATCTCAGTCGCTAATCGACAGCGCCGACGGTGTAACGTTACGATGCGTAAATGTGCACTGAAAATGTGCAAAAACTATACATTAAAAGTGAAAAAAAAAGATGTGAGCTTCGTATTTTCAGTTAGTATGGTTTTGTAATTACGATATTCTAAGTATTTCTTGCATTTCTTGGCATTTAATTATATTTTTCATAATAATTATCGTCATCTGCCCAGCGCGCGTCTATCCCTTTCACTCTTGCAGACGTTACTTTAGGGCACAGAGATTAGGTATGCGCACTGCTCCAAAATAACGTAACGCGCATATCTTATTTGGCGATTTTTTGTACTTTGTTGCAATGACCTAAAGTTCGTATTAAAATAGATGTAATTTTTAAATGTGTTCTTTAATTTCTGAAAATCATACTTGTTGCATGTCGTTAGTAGAAAAAGGTGACAAGTAAAAAACCTAGAACGCTATGTTAAACGTTATTGTTTAATTATTAAGGTCTATATTCAAGTGTGGGTACACAACTTAACGGCTGTTTTGCACATAACTAAAGCGGTATATGCATGTATAAAGTATAGTTGACGCGGTGCCACGATTTGCGTTAGATTTTGTATGAGACCGTGTATCTACCACTATATTTGATCTAAGCAATTATTATTATTTATACTCTAGCCTTCATCGTCTTGCCTTTTGCCATAACACCTGCATATTTTTGTATGTCATCATGCCACCTTTTAATTTGCCTCTTTTTCGTTTCCCATAGCTGCGGTACCATTATGTAATTCTGTTATCCTTGTTTAGGAACTGGCAGATGTACGGATTGCCTCGCGACCCGCTGTCGGTGGAATCGGCCGTGTTGATCTTCAACTCCCGTCGCTGGCCGCTCATCATCGACCCTCAGACACAAGCCAACAAGTGGATCCGGGCTATGGTAAGTCTCTTCACTCCAGTCCTAAACTCCTTACTAATCTAGGAGAGAGAATAGAGATATTGGCCTTGATTCAAGCGGTCTAAAGGTAGGCGGTTTGAAGCGAGCTGCAACCTCTAATATTAGGATCCTCCTGTCCCTGTTTGAAAGGTGAAGAGAATAGACGAGGATGGAGTATTAGAGCGTGACATTCTGAATTAGCCCCAACGTCTTGATGTATATTTTAACATGGTCTTAATGTATATTTTAACACAGTCTTAATGTATATTTTAACACAGTCTTGATGTATATTTTAACACAGTCTTGATGTATATTTTAACACAGTCTTGATGTATATTTTAACACAGGGAAAAATCGAAGGGTTGATTGTGTGCAAGCCTAACGACCGGGATTTGCTGAGGAGTTTCGAGTCCGCACTGAGGTTCGGCAAACCTATTCTTCTGGAGAACGTCGGACAAGAAGTTGATCCTGCCTTAGACCCAGTATTGAAGGTGAGGCCAAAGCTGAGCTGTAAGGGTCGGGCCACACTTATCGACGGCGATCGACGGTTTGCCTACACAAAACGCGCGCAAAGTATGGAAATCCGTTCGCCGCGTCGAGTCGATTAGTATTCGTGGGCCTTCGGAAGTTCTAGATTTGAACCACGATGGGTCACTGTCAAATATTAATATTTTGTGATGCTATCCCCAGTTTGGTTACGACATCAATTTAATAATAAAGTAATCGATATATCGTTAGAGGCTTAATATTGTAACCACAGTTACTGTAGTTTTATGTGGTGTGAACTATAGATAGATTTAACATTTATTGCATACAAACACAAACACATCCTTACTAACACAATTTATTCGTGTGAACAGCGCCAGTACTTCCGGCAAGCCGGCCAGCTGGTGCTGAAGCTGGGCGAGTCGATGATCCCGTACATGCCGGGCTTCCGTCTGTTCATGACCACCAAGCTGCCCAACCCGCGCTACACGCCCGAGACCTCCGTCAAGGTGCAGGTCGTCAACTTCGCGCTCGTGCCCAGGTGAACCACGCATCTATACCGGTACAAAGTGATGAGTTGAAAAAACCTTGCCTGTTCTGTACTTAAGGTTAAACGTCAGCTACAGTAGGGCCACCAATTGAATTAAATCGCTTACTTATTGTCAGTGACTTCGATCGATATTATTATGTGTTTAACGACAATAGAAGGGTTACAAACCAATATTTCGAAGGCTCAAGGTCACCAAAGAGCATGGCTCTCCATAATAGTCCTCTGACTATGCTCGCAGTTTCTCTGCGGAAACTGTATAACATCCACAGACATACCGAAGTCACCAAGATAGCTCGAAGAATTGCAAGACTTAACCCACTTTCAAAAGACTAACATTCTATTCGTTTGAAATGCTAGCTAGCCCTAGGTAGGTTGGAGTTTAGCGTGTGTAGCTAGTTGGTCAGGGAGAGGGTTGAAATGATACGACTTGTTCTTGCG
This sequence comes from Carpatolechia fugitivella, assembly GCA_951230895.1. Lineage (NCBI taxonomy): Eukaryota > Metazoa > Arthropoda > Insecta > Lepidoptera > Gelechiidae > Carpatolechia > Carpatolechia fugitivella. The sequence continues at coordinate 14,667,450 of OX579654.1, read as the reverse complement.
AGTTAGGTCCGTGCAGATCCGATTTATTAACAAAATGTTCGTCTATCTATACAATTTGAACCTTCAGAGAAATATGCAATTACCCACAAAATAAATGAGATGTAGGGATTGTCAGGTGGACGTAGCCCTTTGAAGATGGGAGGCACTCGCTTCTAGCGCATAAATCCGTAGCTAAATAATGACTCCAATATTAGATTACAATATTTTTGTATTATCTTTTCTTCATTTCAATCCCTAATCCACACCATTATTTTCTTCAGCCCATCATTCTCTGACTCACTACGTCTAATTAGCTTTTTTACGATATATAGGGCGAATATCGAGTGCCAGCAACAACAAACAAAGGGAAAAGTGCGCGGAGACTGCATGTAACCAATGCAATCTCCACATCCCTCCTCCTACAGGAAAATGATCAGCCGATCACAAAAGATAAACCTAACTAATTACCTAAAAGTGCGTATAATATTTCATTTAACAAACCCTATGATTTGTACAAGAAGCCATAGCTAACAGCTACCTGGTGGAACAACGTTTCACCAAATACGAATAATTAAAACCACGCCAAAAGATTATTCATTCAAGTACAACCCATGGTACACTACATGAACCAAAAGAACAATAAATAAATTTTGAAGAATTAATAGAACAACTAACAGCGACACAAAACGTTCAACATAATATTAACATTGGACCATGCTGCTATAATTGACCAACAAGAACAAACGAAATTATTATTATGTAATATCAGATAAATCAAATTATGACAACAAAATCCCATCAACATAATGAACAAACTTTAAGTGATCACACCTAATCTAAACTTAAATATTTCAACCTAAGCTAAGACAAAAACAAATGAAAAACGCGAATACAAAGTCTAAAAATCGAAGTAGCGGCAGGTCTGGAACAGGAGCTCAGGCCTATTCGTATATGTAGAAAAATAATGATCACCTACACTATGCGTCACTTACGTTAAATATTAACCGAATAACAAGATCTTTTCCGAAGAACTATAAATATTCGATAGCATATCTAAAATGAGTGGCCTATACACTAAGCTCACCCTCCCCTTATAGAAAATAACAACCCCATTAAATAGCTAGATTTTTAAAACCTTCTTTTCTTCATGAAGTTTCTTTTTTTAATATAAAAAATGTTTATAAACTACTTATTACGAATCTGCAAATAAGAGCTGGATTAATCCATTCGAGAGAAAAACAAAAATTAATAGAACTTGACTAAACCTAATAAGCATAACATGAAACCAATAAGCGTTCTCGAATCCACCGACTCATAAAATACTAAACCAATACGATCGTGCTAAGAAAAAGCACATCTCATGAGGATGCATATGTCCTATTATGAGATCCGACAAGTAATGCTCAAACCAAACGAACATCTCGAACGATTGTTGATTAAATGAAAATACCATAGCTTAAGTCAAAAGTCCATGACAAACAAAAATAAATAAAATGTAAGAATAAGTTATCAAACTATGCCATATATAGACAAACATTAAGTTACCCATCATACAAAAATAAAAATAAATTTATATATAGAGACAATAATAATTATTAGTTGACAAAGACGCTGACATAACATATCAACTACAAATGACGATAGAAGTTCATGACGAGTTGTGAATAAAGTAAGGCATAGGACAGATCAAGGGAAACAAACGCCAAGTTACTATAAAATAATATTTTTAAACACGCAATCTGAACGGTTTCAGAGAATTATGGTGAAATATTAAATCACGTCTGGAGCTTCCATCTATCTTACGTAGTAAATAATTATTATTAGATAGCCTTCGAATAACACGAAACGGACCTTTATATGGACGCGATAACTTCTGACCAACATTTGTTATTCTTTTAGGATTATATACCAAGACTAAGCTACCTGGATCGAACGTTACGAACCTGACTTTCCTGTCATAATATTCCTTTTGAGTCATTTGCGATTTACGAATATTTCTCAACGCACAAGAGATCATTCTAATATTAGCATTATTGCGAGCAGCAATATCCAAATCATTACGATTAGATACAATATCAACATCAGAACGCAAAATTGGGTCTCTAGCAAAAACAATAGTGTAAGGAATCGTATTTGATGACGCCTGTCTCGATATATTATACGCGTACGTTGACATGGGCAAATACATGCACCAATCTGCTTGACTCTCGTTTGTATACATCGCTAAACTCTGAGATATAGTGCTATTAAAACGTTCCACGAGTCCAATGGTCTGAGGATGCCTAGTTGCAGCAACCGATAACGTGGAATCAAAAAAAACTATCGTATTTTTAACCATGTGTGATGTGAAAATTGATCCACGATCTACAATGACTTCATTTACCATACCAAATTTACAGAAGATCTCTTGAGTAAGAAAATCACTAACGGCCTGAGCAGTTGCACTTGGGACTGCTCTAGTTATCGCGTATTTCGATAAATACTCTAAACAAACTATGATGTATTTGTTTCCTAAATCCGAGGTCGGAAGAGGTCCTAATATGTCAAGGGCTATTTTATCAAAAAGATGATTGACTTCAATCGGTTGCATCGGAGCAATCAAATACGATCTCTCCCTCTCTTGACATTCTTTACAACTTTCGATATATCTAGAAATTTTCTTTTCAGCATCAAGAATAAAATATCTGTCCCTAAATTTACATAAAGTCTTCGTAAGACCAAAATGCGCTCCATTCCAAGGATCATCATGAATTTCCTTCATAACGTCATTAAATGAAGCTTGAGGAACAACCAAACGATCAACATATCTGTTACCTATCCTACACCTGTGAAAGAGCTTATTGTCTCTAGTAAGAAAACCCTTATAGTTTAGCCGAGATCTAGAAGCAATCCTTGAAACTTGTTCAGTGCAAAAACTATCAACGCTTTGATCAAATTCAAAACGAGAAGCTTCAATCCTGTATAACTCTAAACCATCCTCAACTACATCCTTAGGAGAGGTCTCCTTAACATCAACATCCTCAATTAATGGATTCCTGCTTAGGAAATCAGCAATTTGGTTATCTTTGCCCAAACAATATACTATATCAAAATCATATTGTTGAATCGCTAAAGACCAACGAGCTAAACGCCCATTCATATCCTTTTTAGTACGGAGCCATACCAAAGCTTTGTGATCCGTCACGACGTCAAATTTCATTCCCCATAGTAAATGCTTAAAATAATTAAGAGCCCACACTAGAGCCAAACATTCCTTTTCGGTAATCGTATACCTGGTCTCACAATCAGAGAGCTTACGCGACGCGAAAGCAATCGGAAATATTTTATCATCACCCTGCAATAAACAAGCACCTACTGCTTTATCACTAGCATCGACAAATAATCTTGTAACTATGCCTTCGCTATTCGAAAAATGTCTTAATAAAGGGGGGTTCTGAATAAGAGAAAGAATTTTAGAAAATGCATGTTGCTGTAGTTCTGTCCAAATAAATTTGACACCCTTCTTCATCAACCTTGTTAGAGGCATAGCCAAATCCGCATAATTATCTAAAAATTTTCTATAATATGAAAAGAGTCCTAAAATAGATTTAAGTTCTTTAGTCGATTTTGGCACTTGGATCTTCATAATCTTTTCAAACTGTGATTGATCTGGTCGAATTCCCTGACCCGTTATTTCATAACCAAGAACGGAAACTTTTTCAAAACCAAATTTGCACTTACTAGGTTTAAGTGTCAAATTGCATTCTTTAATTCTATATAAGATTTCATTTAAAGATAAAGAAAATTCTTCAAATGTTTCCCCATAAACCAATATGTTGTCAATATAAACAATAGCATTCCGATATTTCATGCCCCCTAAAACACTATCCATAACCCGCTGGAAAATCGCACCACTTGTTTTAAGGCCGAACGGCATGACGTTAAATTCATACAATCCCGAAGGGGTAACAAAAGCAGTTTTATGCTTATCAGATTCCTTGATTCTCAACTGCCAATATCCACTATTTAAATCCAGATCCGCAAAATATTTGGCTTTAGCTAGATATAAAATTATGTCATCTATTCTGGGTAAAGGATATGAATCGGTAATTACTTTTTTATTCAATGACCTATAATCAATGCAGAATCGCCACGTGTCATCAGGTTTCTTGACCAAGACAACCGGGGATGCATATGCACTTCGCGACTCACGAATGATTCCATTTTCCAACATCTCACTCACTTGTTCCCTAATTATACTGTGTTGATGGTGTGAAACTCTATAAGGAGCTTTATGAATAGGAGTCTCGTCTGAAGTATTTATTTCAACTTCCATTAATGAACATGCCCCTAAATTCTTCGAATCAAACGCAAACTGCTTTTCATAATTGCCCAGTAATTCTGACAACTTACTTTTCTGATCTGATAATAAAGCATCAGAAATATTAAAATTATTACATTTCGTGTTATTCGTTAGGATCGTATCCTTTTTTAAATCGTCCAAATTTTCATTTATTGATTCTACCGTATTAAGAAAATAGATATAATCACCTTTCGGTAACGGCAATAAATGTTCGGACTCAGTCCCGGACTGAACATAATCAAGTGAAAACGCCGCGATTTTTGTATCATTTCTGAACCATACCTTATTCCTATCCAGTTCAATGAACTGTTTATCAAAGTTGACAATGGCCTTTACTGCATATAAAAAATCCTGCCCTAAAATTATATCAGGTACTAAATCGCACACAACAACAAATGCATGATTATAAACAATGCTATTTATTGTAATGTCCAATATAACAGAACATTCAGCTAATAACCTAATCCCATTCACCGTACGCAAACAAGAGGCGTTATCATTATATGCGTGTGACGGAATGAATTTATCCACTTTTTCAAGAAACGAAGAAGAAATCACAGAAATTGTGGCACCTGAATCAATCAACGCATTATGCACTACACCGTACAAATCAACACAAATAATAGGAGAAACGGGACGACTAAAATGACCGTCTACCAATGTAGTCCCATTCACTGGCGACGCTGAAAGTTTGGGTCATTACCCTGTATATTTCCAACGTTATCACGCGAACCGCTTCTTAAATTATACCGGTTTTGAGTGTATTGGGGTCTTGACGATCTCGCATCATTGCGGGGTCGGTTTGATCCAAAGTTAGTAGTACGTGGAGAAGATGGACTCCTCGGCGGCCAACTAGAAGATCTATTTTGCGGCGTGGAGTATAATTCCTGCGGTGAGGCTTGCGCACCACGCTGCCCAATATTTTCACTGGGATAACCATCACCCATTGAATTCGTATAACTGCTGGGCTCGCCACATCGAGTCGAGGTTATCTTCACTGGCAACGATAATCCAGTGTGTGTGGCCATAAAGAGCATCGAATACTCCATGCAGGTTTGTTTGAGGGTAGCGAAATCTTTGTATAATTGAGTTCCGAAATTACGTTTAAAAAAAGATGACATACCAGTCAAACATTGCTTAATTATTATTTTCTGGTCTGAAATCTTAGCCTTTCCGGCAAGAGATTCCACACGATACACATAGTCCATCAGAGGCTCATTATAATCTTGACGAGACTTATAAAACAACGAAGCATGGTCTATAGGAGACGGGAATTCTAAACAAATCGCTTTTTTAATATCCTCATATTTCGTAGAGGACGATTTTGTCAAATTATAATAGCTGAGAGCCGGCCCACATAGATAAGTAGCCAACACTAACGTTTTTACATCGTCACTCCAACTATTTATAGCGGCGATTATCTCGAATTGCGAGAAGAAGTCCTCCGCGGACGAATTCAGACCGTTATACTTATCAGACATAATTCAACTTTTTTTAACAAAATAATATCAATTGTACATCACCAAGGCATCAATGCAGAGAGACCTTTCCATGGTATCTCATCATCATTCTAATGGCTGCAATCGCTGCATTGGCCATCTCATTCAATATTAATTTCTTTATTCACAGTCTTTTCTTAGACTTTTTTCTGGAAAACTTAATATGGTGCATAAAAAGGATTTAAGATTAAACACGTCTTCCTCTGCGTCCGCGTTCAGTCGAAGCTAAACAAAGGTAACAAAATTAAATTGCTTCATAGCTGCGATCCGTGCTGTGATATTTGCTGTTGATTCTACAAGGCAAATAATCAGGCAAATAATATAGCAAAGAAAAAAAAATACGTAACTGGAGGTACCGATTTCTTCATAAGTCTACACCATGTCAGGTGGACGTAGCCCTTTGAAGATGGGAGGCACTCGCTTCTAGCGCATAAATCCGTAGCTAAATAATGACTCCAATATTAGATTACAATATTTTTGTATTATCTTTTCTTCATTTCAATCCCTAATCCACACCATTATTTTCTTCAGCCCATCATTCTCTGACTCACTACGTCTAATTAGCTTTTTTACGATATATAGGGCGAATATCGAGTGCCAGCAACAACAAACAAAGGGAAAAGTGCGCGGAGACTGCATGTAACCAATGCAATCTCCACAGGATACCTACACCCTTGTGTTCAAAATGAATAAAATCTGATGCCAGTAAAGCTTATGCGGATTTTCATAGATATAGATATTTCTTTTCGTAAGAGCGTTCGTGAGAGCGTCGGTGGTCTAGTGGCTAGGACCGCTGCCTCCCGTTCGGGAGACGTGGATTCGATCCCCACCAGGTACCAATGTGTTTCCGATAAAAATAAAAATAATAATATCTGACTCGAAAAACGACAAAAAAATACATATGAACGTTCGACGCTCTTACGGTGAAGGGAAACATCGTGATGAAACCTGCACACTCTTGCCAAGAGATTCAAAGGTTGTTTGTGAAGTCGACCAACCCGACTGGGCCAGCGCGACTAAGGCGATTAAGGCGACTAAGGCTCGAGCCCCTTGGTGGGGACGTATATACGAGCTGTTGATGAAGATATTTTTTTCGTATGCGTTATGGTTATGTGTGGTCGGCCTAAAGTCTTTGAGAACGGGTATTTTAGTAAATACGACTACGAGTACTTGCTAAACTAAAGCACTCTCCTAAAGACTAAGATCTTAAGGGTCTGACGTCACTTACCTCTCCCACAGCGGCTTGGCCGAACAGCTGCTATCGATAGTGGTAGCTCAAGAGCGACCAGATTTGGAAGAGCTTCGCGGGCAACTGATAGTGTCCCGCGCGCAGATGGCCACTCAGCTGGCCGAGATGCAGTCCGATATCCTGTACGGGCTGTCCAATAGCGAAGGTTCTCCAGTGGACGACGTGCCCCTTATTCTCACGCTGGAGGCTATTAAGATCAAGAGCGCTGAGATACACGTGAGTAGCTATATACAATACACACCGGCATAATTAGCGGAACAGAAAAAAAAGTAAAATTAAGTAATCTTATATTATGACTGGCCAGTTATTAGTTATTTGTTAGGTAAGAGAGGAATGTTGATTTTTCCTCAGAGAACTGATATTGAATCCAGAGCATGCGAAGGAGTCTGTAATAAAAATAGACTCCTGAAGCTCGAGAGGAATTCTAAGGTTCGAGGTGAGAATAAGATTCCTCTCAAACCCAACACATTATTTTTCACCTGTTCCGGCAAGGAAATCATTTAACTATTTACTTACCTACGTAAATATTGGTACTTGTACAAGAGTTCTCTTATTTTAGATATAATTCTATAAGTTGTGATTAAATTATTGTATTTTATCATAATTCTTTTAAATTTTCAGTTAATGAGATAAAAATAAACAACCAAAACAATAAACAAACTTTTAGGTTATGTTTTTTTAGGGTACGTTCCAAAATTGTATGAAAACCTATCCCTGCGTTCCGAGACGCGCTTAAATCGATTTTAGCGCACTCAAAAGCAGGCGAAACCCATACAATCTTTTTGTTTTCTGATCGCTGACAATTTGATTGGGAACACACCCAATAAAAAAAATGGCGCGGATATATGAAAACTTTTTTCCTGTGTAAGATAATATTCGAAATTCAAACTAATTCTCCTCTCGACATGAGAATGGTTTGCATGTCTAGAAATGAATAAGCGATTTTCGACCCTGTTTTCGGGCATTAAAAGCCAACTTTCCGAGGTGGAGAGGTGAATTTTTTTTTTTGTTGTTATGTCTTGTTTGAAAACGGAACAATAGACGACAATTTGTTACTATATATAATAATTATTTCTTGAATCACAAAACGTTACTATTTTATATTCCTACTTTTTTTCTGTTCCGCTAATTGTGCCGGTGTGTGTTAAACTACATTAACATGACCCGCCACGCATTACTGTTTTTATACGTGGTGCTATTCAATCGCCGAAAAATGTGGAGGGGAGGACCATAAAATTCCAAGCACAGCAAATATGTTGTACAGTAACGTCCGGACCGAAAGAAATATAAATAGGTCGTAGCCTCCATAGGTTAACGTTACAGCAGTGTTCGGCTTTCATTCCAAACGTTCTAGCTTCGAATCCTACTGGTAATAACTCACAGGAGATAATATTCTGTACGGGCTGTCCAAGATCGAAGGCTGTCTGTAGAAGCTAGCGCTGAGTTTACGTTTTATTAAAAGTCAATTTAATTAAATGCACAATAGCGCCGTGCCAGCCTTTTTAAAATATCATAATTCCAAAAAAAAAATGTACGATCTCTAATCTCCAGATTAGAGACTCGGTTGTTTTATAATACTTTCCCTGCGTTCCGAGACACGGTGTAATCCATTACAGCACTCCTAATTGCGTACTGAATTAGGGCGAAACCCATCTTTTTGCTTTTCTGATCGCGTAGAAAGTCTGATTCGGCATTCGCCCAAAGAAATTAACATTTGAATCGAAAAATTTGTCTCCTACTTAACTTTCTTATAGCTTGATCATTGCTACTTTGTTGCTACAGATAAAAGTAGCCGACATCGAACGCACGTCAGCCGAGATTGACGAGACGCGCGAAGGCTACGTGCCGGTCGCGAACCGAGGGCAGATCCTGTTCTTCTGTCTGTCCGCCATGGCCAACGTGGACCCCATGTACCAGTACTCGCTGGAGTGGTTCGTCAAGCTGTTCATCCGCAGCATGGCCGAGACCGAGCCCAATGGTGAGTTCATAGTAATGTCCTTTCTACAACACTTTCAATAATTTGTAAAACTGCCATATTAATTTTTTAATCATAAAAAAAAACACTTTATTTTCAAAACTTACTCTGCTAAAATTTTCATTCTCTGCCAAACTACAATATTGTATGTAGGCAGCAAGAATTGCTCCCTTTAATTTAGTAAATTATTTAACAGTAACTATTGTAGCATTACTAACTGCTTTTATACAATTTTGTTAAGTACAGTGATTACAAAACAAATACCCGTACGATAAGAATCGAGACAATAATAATAATAAGAAGATAATGTTGGCACTACCCAGGCCCTACGATTATCTCTTGGTATCAATAACTACGAGGAGGGATCAAAAAGTAGTGAGAACGACATACTCCTTGGTAAGAAAAAAAAATACTGGCAGGCATAGCTCAGATGCATATTTGTAATATTAATAAAGAAAAAAAAATCTTCGATTCTCTTTTGTTTTTTTCTGAATGTAGTCATTTGTTTGCTTCGTGTCGGAACGTGTTCTCGAAAATGGAGAAAAACGAAGTGCGAGCCGTTATTAAATACCTCTGTTTAAAAAAGTTAACGACTCAAGAGATTCATTGCGATTTGGAGGCAACATTAGGAGAGTCTGCTCCGCCGTATTCTACTGTCGCAAGGTGGGCTTCTCAATCTCGAGTAGGGAGAACGAGCACGGAAGACGAACATCGTTGCGGCCGTCCATCGACGTCAGTCACCCAAGAAAATGTTGCGAAAGTCGAGAAAATTGTATTGAGCGATCGAAGAGTTACCGTGACGTTAGTTACGTTAGTGACGTTAGTTAGAGTGAGTTAGGAATTTCATATGGAAGTATTCAATCCATATTGAAACAATCTTTAAATATGAGAAAAGTTTCCGCAAGATGGGTGCCGAGAATGTTAACCGACAGTCAGAAACAAAATCGACTTGACATTTCGAAGATATTGTTGGACAAGTGTCAAGAAGATTCTGAGAACTTTTTGTCTCGTTTCGTAACAATGGACGAAACATGGGTCCATCATTTTGATCCTGAGACAAAACAGCAATCTTCGCAATGGAAACGGCCATCATCACCGACCCCGAAGAAGAAGTTTCGTGCCGTGGCATCGGCTGGCAAGGTTATGGCCTCAATAGTTTGGGACTCAGAAGGGATATTGTTGATTGATTACCTGGAGCGTGGAACCACTATTACAGGCCAATATTATGCAGCTTTAATTCCCAAGTTGAGGAATGCCATCAAAGAGAAAAGGAGAGGGAAACTTCGAAGGGGCGTGCTGTTTCATCACGACAACGCACCCGCGCACAGGTCGGCAGTTGCGATGGCTGCCATTCAGCAAGCTGGCTTCGAATTGGTTGACCACCCCCCTTATTCACCAGATCTGGCGCGATTTTTATCTGTTCCCCAAATTGAAAGAATACTTAAGGGGAAACATGTACGAAGACGATAACGAGGTGATGGATGCCGTGGAGAGCTTTTTGCAGGACCAAGACAAAACTTTTTTTTTAAAGGGATTGAAGCCTTGGAAAAGCGCTAGACTCGGTGTGTAGAGAGACTCGGAGACTATGTAGAAATAGTTATTTGTTAGGTAAGAGAGGAATGTTGATTTTTCCTCAGAGAACTGATATTGAATCCAGAGCATGCGAAGGAGTCTATAATAGAAGCACGAGCGAAGCGAGTGTTTCTAAAAATAGACTCCTGAAGTTCGCGAGGGATTCTAAGGTTCGAGGAGAGAATTAGATTCCTCTCAAACCCAACACATTACTTTTCACCTGTTCCGGCAAGGAAATCATTAACTATTTACTTACCTACGTAAATATTGGTATTTAAAAATGTACAAGAGTTCTCTTATTTTCGATATAATTCTATAAGTTGAGATTTAATTACTGTACTTCATCATAATACTTTTAAATTTTTAGTTAATAAGATAAAAATAAACAACCAAAACAATAAACAAACTTTTAGGTTATAATTTTTTAGGGTGCGTTCCAAAATTGTATAAAAACCAATCCCTGCGTTCTGAGACGCGCTTAAATTGATTTTAGTGCACTCAAAGGCAGGCGAAACCCATACAATGTTTTAGTTTTCTGATCGCTGCTGACGGCGCTGACAGTTTGATTCGGAATACACCCAATAAAAAAAAATGGCTCACGTAAATTTTTTTACGCGCGGATATATGAAAACTTTTTTCCTGTGTAAGATAATGTTCGAAATTCAAACTAATTTTCCTCTCTAGACATGAGAATGGTTTGCATGTCTAGAAATGAATAAGCTATTTTCAGACATTAAAAGCCAACTTTCCGAGGTGGAGAGGTGAAAAATAAATTATTAAGTTATCAATAGTCATTATATTCTATTTCATTCTCACTACTTTTTGATCCCTCCTTGTACATACTACTATAAATTATTGACTGGGTAGGTCAACTTATAAAGTCTGATTTGTCCTGGGGAAAATCTGGGGGAAATGGAAATCTCACCAAGACATCTTAATTGCTATTTCTAGCAGAGTGGTAATATAGCAGGCACGAATCTTGCGGGGGAGCAAAAGGCTCGTACCCCTAAAAATTTACGACAACGTATCTGGGGGCGCCCTCAGACGGACTCGGACCTCGGCCCAAAACGTTGCCAGGGCGAGTAACGCGTTGGAGAAGAATGGCCCATAGCGGGCCTTACTGAATTAGTACGATTAGCTCCGCGTCCCCGCCGGCGGCTGCAGTTTCTACCTGAAGGGAATCCACTCTATGTGTTAACGTAATTGATGTTTGGCCTTTGTTGTTGATGTTGATGTTTTACCTATCTTACAAACGCCTACGTCATACGATTTACGGCAGACCATAGGAACTTCACCGTAAGAGCGTTTAATAAACATACAGTCGCTTGCAAAAGTGGAGACATATCACGTGTTTTTATACTTTGAAATATCTTTTCATTATTATGACCTTATTATTATAATTATTATTTATATTAATAAAGTCCCGTACACACCATACGTTAATACAAAATCCAAGAAAAAATAACTATTAGAAAATAAGTTATTTCAAAGTATAAAAACACGTGATATGACCCCACTTTTGAAGGTGAGTGTACATATGATTTCAAATTGATTCATGATGGGGATCGAACCCGCATCTCGGACGGAAGGCAGCGGCCCTAGCCACTGCAACACCGACGCTCCTTTTAACACAATATTCTCTTTAATTCCCAGAGGACATAGTCGAGCGCGTCGAGATAATAATCGAGCACTACACATTCCTTCTCTACCAAAACGTGTGCCGCAGTCTGTTCGAAAGACACAAGCTTCTGTTCGCGTTTCTACTATGCGCGCGAATACTCCTCGACAAGGGCATTATAAAACACAACGAGTTCAACTTCCTACTCATCGGTGCGAAGATTGAAACCGTAAGTAATTTTTCTCCGATACGCTCGAAAATGTGATCATTACTGCCAAAAAACAATACGCGAAGTGACGCATTTTTGGACGAAACATTGCCCTATACAAAACAGCGGCCAGGAATGTGCCCTCAAACGGACTAGGCCGGCAAATGTAACTTTCGTCTAGAAATTTCAATGTTTTCGAGTCTTTTTACAGCATACTCTTATGTTCTAAATTCAAATTTTATATGAATCGTACACGAATCGTAGTGATTGGAGTTGGCTGTATGCTCTGTATGACACTGGCACAGAACAAAAAAAGAAAAGCGCGCAATATGGCGGTTTGTAATTTTCATCTCTTAATTTTATCGTATCGTAGAGGTTTAAGTGATAAAGGTTAGAACTTATAAGTTAAGTACAATACGAGTAGACATCCAAATCCAAGGTTCGTTATTTTTTTAGTATTTTATAATTTCCTCGTATATTTCAGAGAAAAGCACTATACAGGCCTCGGCCGCAATAACTCTTGCTGGACTCGTACACAATAAAAGTCCTCGCCTGCGGCTCGGACTTTAAACGTGCCCTCGTCCAACAATAACTAATTTTGCGGCCGCGGCAGTAATGTACTATTCATTTAAAGTTAGTTAGTGTTAAATTTAGTCTAGTAGCGATACAAGCTTTGGTTCGCGTTTCTTCTGTGCGCCCGAATACTTCTTGACAACGGCATTATAAGACAAAGCTAGTTCAACTTTCTACTCAACATCGTCGCGAAGATGGAGTAATATAAGGTTCTATTCACGTGGCTCAAGTAGGAGTAGCATACGCAAAGCTATTTGAGGATGGCGCCACCGTGTTAGGCAGTAAAAAATAATAATATCCGCACCACCGGCAACATTGCTGTCAGCTTACATTTACGTTACGCACCCAAAGCTGTTCTTGTTTATTAAATAAAAAAGAAAAAAAACTGTTATTTACGTTACGTTTAAGTGGCGCCTCTAGCGGGAGAAAAAGGTAGCAAGATTCCCTATTGTCATACATAAGTTAACCGACCCTGTATTTCCAGGATAGGTAATAATAGAAAATTTTCTGGAAATATCATTCAAGATTTGAGTGCGGTTTTGCGCTATTTTGTTGCGAGTTTATAACAAGCCGTTCTTGTCTACCAACGCAGGAGATACCGAACCCAGAACCGAAGTGGGTATCGGAGCGTATGTGGCTAGATATGCAGCAGATGGCGACGCTGCCGACCATGAACAAATTCGTCACCGAAGACTTCCCAGAACAGATCAAGTTTTTCAAGACTTATTTCGACGCCTGGAACCCTCATAAGTTAGTATTTTTCTACATCGTGTGTTGACTTTACATCAACCAAAAAAATCAAATCAACGGCCCGTTACAGTCCACTGCTGGACTATGAATAATCTTCACGCTTAGCATGTACTTACTCTCCGCGCTTAGACCGCAGATTAATAGGTTACCGTATCAGAGAGCGCTGCTGTCCCCTGTTCAATGTGTAGTCCCTAAGTCGCCTCTTACGACACCCACGGGAAGAGTAGGAGTTGGTGACAAATGTATTCTACTGTGCCGTCACCACACGGCTACTTACTTTACATACTTACATAAAATCACGCCTTTTTTCCGAAGGGGTCGGAAAAAACCACGTCTTTACAGAATAACAGCGCAGTGGCACTGTGCTAACCGTGTCACTGCAACATGCTGAGTTAGGGCCGTTTTGTGGATGTGGTACACTTGCTTAAGTCTTATGTTATATTTAATGTTTTTAGCATGCTGCAAAAACTGTGTATTGCATTTACAAATAAACGATTTATCTATCTATCTTTCTTTTGTCTTTCTTTTCATGTGTTTATAAGATAAAATGTAAAGTCCATCTGTCTATCCGGGAAAGGGAAACAACGATTGTTTTTTGTTTTTTAAATAACTATCATCATTCATCATTCGCTTGCCGGTAACCCATCATTTGGGGTCGGCGCAGTATGTCATCCCTATCAGCCGTCATTTCAACACTCACATCCTTCCTGAACATATCATCTTTTACACAATCCATCCATCCTTTCTTTCTTCTCCCAACATATCCATCCACATTCAAATTCGATACCTTTTTCCCTACGTAACATTCATTTCCGATTTCCTCTCATTTTATCTATCACTGGCGCAATTTCAAACTTCCTCTTATATATTCATTCCTAATCTTGTCCATTCTTATTACTCCACACATTTTAAATAACTATAAGTTAATCAATATGGCTGAAGCGACAAGTATTTTTTTGTCCAGTAATTTTAAAAATTCTAAGCATGTACTTACTCTCAATTTTTTATTTTTACGTTACATATTTTGTGTTATTTTTGACTCGCAGGTTGCCGTTACCGAAACCTTTAGACTCACAATTGGACCTTTTCCAGAAATTGCTTGTGCTCAAGTGTTTGCGTCCCGACAAACTGATCCCGGGACTACAGGTATGACTTCATGGAGCCATTCAACCACAAGCTATCATCAACAGCTCATACACGTCCCCACCGAGGGGCTCGAGCCTACCCTGAATTAGGGCGATTAGGCCTTAGTCAACCACGCTGGCCCAGTGCGGGTTGGTCGACTTCACGTACAACCATTGAATTTCTTCGCAGAAGTGTGCAGGTTTCATCACGATGTCTTTCTTCACCGTAAGAGCGTCGAATAAACGTACTTACATTATGAATTCGAGATTCGGGTGGGGATCGAACCCGCGTCTTCCGGATGGATGGCGAGGCGACCACTGACGACCACAAACTAGTTACATAAAAAATAGTAAAATAATGCTGAAAGTTAAATAGCCTCACCGAGCCTGAAATAATTTACTATGTAGCAACAAGGCCGCCTAACTATATAGTTAAGCGGCGGATCAGCCAAAAGTCGTCTATTTCTTAAGTTTCGTGGTCACGGATCGCTGCATACCTAAAACAGGTATCATAAGATTCCTTAAGATCTCCAGATTACGAATCCACTTGTTTTAGTTTCGAAAGCCGGGAACAAGTGGTATTTATGACGTCATAAAGATGGTGGCTAACTACTTTAGGTATTTGCATATATCTCGAGTTCCATTCAACCAATTTGTATTTTGAAATTTATTTAACGCTCTATTTATAATTCTAAGACACTTATTACGTTAGTACAGTGTAAATACGAAAAATTTGTATGTTTGTGGAAAAAAGTGAATTTTCTAAACTATTTCATGTTCTCTGTTCAACCATAACTTTTTTAATATACATTTACTAAAAAAAAAAACTATGTAGAAATCATGTATATTTAATAAGCTTTCTAAAAAGTTACAATTTAACCACATACGACCATAAACAAGGAAGCTATAATGTAGTTTGTGCGAAACAGCGCCATCGAAGTGTAGTGTAGGCATGGCTCTGGGTGGGGTTAATGACCACTCTCGTTCGTTTGCGCGGCGCCGCTCATTCATTCATTGGCGGTGGAGAGCAAATTACGTGCCTTAGCGAATTATAGAGATTCATCCAACCGTAGTTTTGCCTTCAAGCTCAAAGACAAATATAAAAACTAATTTATTTTTATGTGTAATCTGCCAAAGCGGAAACAAAGACTTGCGGAACGCTACAGATAAAAGTTTAAAACAATTCAAAGACTCTTTCATCAAACGGAAATCCTATTGTGATTCGTCTTCAGAGGACTTGTTTCATCGGTTGCAGAGTGAGTATTACTACATACAGTTGTTATATTAAGTACAGCTTACATACCTAGAACCTGGATTCACCTGATAGTCAACCACAAAAGCGCCGCGCCGCACAGTGGTGGACGTTGTATGGCGCGGCGGAAATAATTGTTTTATAGAAAGGGAATGTTATAAATGTTGGATATTAGTTCATAAAATAATAAGAAAGCATATTTTTCATAATGTTTTAGTTATATTATAGTATCGTAAAAATCAGAAAAGCAGTAAATGAAAGAAAACTAAAAAATAAATAACAAAATAAATTAAATCATTAATTTTTGTGCATTTTTTAAGACATATACAATAATGAATATATATATACAAAGAAAGCATACAAATACATACACAGTAATGAACAGGAATAAAAATCATTAAATTAAGTTTGAGGAGCATTCTTCATTTCCTCCATGCAGCAAAGCTTTTACATCTTCATGCAAGGGCAAATGCTTTGGGCTACGCATAGCCCTTAAACTATTTGTGTACGGATCTGAAGAAGCCAAAAGCATGTGAAAAACATCTTCGTTCGTCAATTCACGTGAGCATTTTCGAGAATGGTTTAATCTGTATCGACGGTAGTCCTTGTTGCGCGCCTCTTGGGCTTCCTCAGATAACATTCCCACTGGCAATGCAGCAGCTGAAATTATATGACTGCCGTGCATTAGAACCTTATGCACTGTATTTGGCATATAGTACCAGTCATATAACCCAACATACAGTCTTGTAGTCTCTTCACAATACTTCCCGAACTTTTCTGAGTCAACTGAAGCCCCGGAGTTGATTGTCTGCAATATTATAGAAAATCGATGAATCAACCTTTCATCGACTCCTGTAATTTCCGCCACTATATCCACATTATCAAAAAACCTCCTTGACGTGTTTCCATCATTCGACGAGCCCATTCCTTGCTTAACGAAGTCCACCTTAATTCCCAATCTTTTGAAAAGCTCGTCTTGTATTTTTTTCTTCTCCTCTTCTTTAAGTGGCAGCGTGTTGGCATTGGTTCTCCAGCTTTTAAACGATTTATTATAGGCAATATGCAAAATACATTCCATAAATTTCAGTCTTGCATGTAACGGACTAAGGCCTACTTTAAAAGCGTCCGTATTTACTTCTTTTGTTTTTAAATGTTCCAGCTTATTCATTTCAGTCGGCTTCGCCTTGCATATATAGCACACTGCATTAGAAGAAGTATCTGTGATTGTTTGTGCAATTTTACCATCGATCATGGTTAAATGAAGTTCATGAGTCACTCTAAAAATCCTGTTGTTCATGGAAATCGTTGTTTGATTTAGATTAGCTATTTCACTTTCCATTCTTGAGATCTCGTTTTTACTGACATCCGTTGTTTCTTTCATGAACTGAAACTGTACTGGTCTGCAATACCTGGTTGAAGAAGGAGTTTCATTTTTCCAATACACCAAAGAATTATTTATTTTGTTGTTAAGACGGAGCGGAACTAATGTTGTTAGAAATATGTTGGTATCTGTAGCACCATCTTCGACAAATTACTGTTTGTATTCAGTGTGGCCCGATGAGCCATCGCAACCCCATTTTGATAAAAGTGTTACTTCCTCACTCATACTTGCCAATTCATCGTCAGTTTTTGTTTTATATATCCTCTTTACAGTATGATCTAATAATTCTTGAAGACCTACGTAAGCGTAGCTTTCTGTTGCATCTATATGAGGAGGATAGCAATCTTTCTTTGCATTTAAGACATTATGATAAGCTGGAAAAATATCACATCCAATTTCCTTTGCAGCTTTTCTAAGAATTTCATATTGATGCCTTGTTAATGATGCATCTAACATTAATGCCCACGCTTTCTCCGCACTAAATGCTTCACATCTTGTTGATTGATCGCTTATTCTCTTAGCTGCTGCAGCAATTAATTCAGGTTGGACAGTTTCGCATAGCTTTTTAACTTTATACCTTTTGGCTCGGTCACAACATTCATCGATAGGTTTTTCTGGTCTTCCACTGTGAGATCGTTTTGATGATCCTGCTGCAATATCTTCATTAAGAACCGTAAACTTTACTGACAGCCATTTTTCATTTTTAGCAAAAAAGAACTTCTTATTCCGAGCTGCTTCATTCCACTTTTTTGTAAATTTGGGAAAAAAGGTTTTGATCAAATGTTCACTTATTTTCACTAACATGATCTCCGATAAATCAGTATGATTGCTTTTAATAACTTCAACGCACTTATTGACATCGCGACCGCTTGCGATAGCAATTTCGGCTAATTTGTCGTTAGAAATAGTAAAATTCGCCATTTTAGTGTTAAATTTGTTATCACTGTACCGGTTATGAACAAGTGATGAAAAATAAAACAAAAGTTTATCCCTTTTATAGCCATTACTATTTTTTTTAGGTAATTTACCCTCATTAAAAAAATTAATTCTTAATGTAGGCAATATGAAGCTCATTTACTAATAGGACTACAAAAACAAGGTTAGCAGATATTAGCAGCTGGAAGTGATTTGTTAATTATCTATAGGAATGTACCTATCACGTAAACTACATAAGACACCGCCGGAAAGCGCCGCAAGCTAGATATGGTCGATTGAAATAAGAAATTATGTAAAAAAAAAATGCTTTGTTCTCTAACGATACTACATTAATACTAAGTACTTTCCTCAAATTATAAATTTAGTTTTAGATGCTCTAATGTATGTAGTATTACCAGTAATTTTTATATTTTTTTTAAATACACTGGTTATCTAGTGTAACTAAGCAAAAAAAGTCATATTTTTCAAGAAATAAATAACGTTTCTTTAAAGTCTGACTTTAGCCTTTAATTTAACCAATAACACAATAATAAAAATAAAAAAAAATTATATAGCATTGTTTGTTGAAGACTGTAGTATTTATTAATGATACAAAATCTGCCTAAAGTTGAACTCTGAAAAAAGGACTTTTTTCCGCCGATCCATCTCTGTGCGCCGCCGCGTTAATAGGTAAACCTATAATGCGTTATTCGTCGTCGTCACGATATACGTAGTAAGTACAGTCAAGTGCAGATCAAGCTTGACATTTGGATTTTGGTTACTTAACTAAACGTACATCGCATCGGGAAGATTTCACTAATAGCCAATATAACTTGAACCATATATACATGCATAATATATCAAAACAGAGGCCTAGTTACGCCGGTTATGTTTGAAATCGACCCTTAATGTGAACGGATTTTGTTATTTCGTCATTTTTACTTTTCAGATGATTTGGAAAATTTAAGTTACGAAAATAATAAATGGCACAGAAGTTGCTATGCGAAATTCACGAATAAAGTTAATATTCAATACGTTGAAAAAAGGTATACGTTGAAAAAAGGTTTCATAAAGGACTTCTAATACCTACTACGACCAAGGTAAGTAATTTCACGTCAACAGCTCATATTATACGTCCCCACTGAGGAGCTTGAGCCTACCCTGAATTAGGGCGATTAGGCCTTAGTCAACCACGCTGGGCCAGTGCGGGTTGCTCGACTTTTGACTTTGACTTTTTGAGTGTGCAGGTTTCATCACGATGTTTTTCTTCACCGTAAGAGCGTCGAATAAACGTACATATGAACACTATAGGAGCGAAAAAATAATAATTTATTAGCTTTCCACGCCCTTACAGGGTGTGATACGACAAGTTCTCTATCAGGATACGCCAAATTATCTTGTTGGAAAGTATTTGATCAATGTCACATGCTTCTGGAAGGTATTGGAACAGTGACAATAACACCAGAAAACTTAAAAAAAGCTGAAAAGTTTGTCATTTTAGTATACAGTGACAAAAATCAATCACTGCAAACTATGGAGGACATAGACGACTTGAGAGCTGCAGTTTTTCAGAGCATCAAAAGTTTGGAAAAAATGCCTCCGACAAAAGAAGCTTTAAAGCATCACATTCATAGAGCAAATTACCAAGCTTTAATATGGAAATTTGCACATATCCCAAAGCCTTTATTACCTCCTCCAGAAGAGTGTGGTTGGAGAGTAGAGAACATGAAACTTATGCCAATCCATACCTCAAAACCACCCATATCTTTAAAAGATATGGAATTAATAACGTGCCAATGTAAAAAAGCGTGTCGATCTGCAAGATGTGGGTGTGTCAGCAAAGGTCAGAAATGTATGGATGGATAGATAGATAGATAGATAGATAAAAACGTTTATTCAATGATACAGTACAAGAACAACAAATACAAAACAGAGTATACACTAAGAAGAAACAATAAAATATATGTTATCGCTGATGTACTGCACCCTTGAATGGGCCCTAACTCAGCATAATGTTGCGACGACACGAGGCACGTCACAACGCTGTTCTTCCGTTAGTGCCGTAGTAGTGTGAGTGCGCAGTTAATAAGGAAAAAGTCATAGAATTAAAATTGTAGCCACTGTGTGAAGGTGTAAAACCAGATTCAAAAATGGACATCTATAAATATATAAATACATATATACATAAAACGAAAAAATAATAAAAAATAAATAAATACATAAAGCATATTATTATAATAAAACTGATATGTAATATAGGTACATAAAGAGATGATATCACCACCTGCCTGCCTGTCAACGAAGAACACTGCGAGCAAAAATTTTTTTTTTTTTTTGCGTTTGCGGGTAAATTACTTACAAGATATTTATTTAGTGTGCAGCTTTCTGCAGTGTCAAAAGGTGTTTACGTAACTCAATTTTAAACAGTCGTTTAACGGCAATACTTCGAATCGGTGGCGGAAGATCATTCCAACACTTGGAAGCTTGAAATTTAAAACTACCGCGGAAAGCTGCTGTTCGGTGCCGTGGAGTGACGAGCAAAGGGGAAATAAGTCTGGGCGCATATCTTTTATTCCTCCAAGTAAGTTTATTGTAAAGATATTTTGGTTTTCCTGTTTTTATGACATCGAATAATACGTTTGCAAAGTATAACTTTATTCGTCCCCAAAGTTTCAAGACATTTGAAGAATTCAAAAAAGGGGTTACGTGTGATCGAGGAGGTATGTTAAAACAATAACGAGCACATGCATTTTGAACTCGTTGAATGAGAGTTAAAGTTTTTCCATAAATACAGTTACCATACACAGAAATGCAATTATTGAATTTGGAGAGGATAAGGGAGTCACATAACCTAATCCGAAGCTCAGTGTCTATAAAGGGTCTAATTCTGTACAATATGCGAAGACGATAAAAACAATTTCTGACAAGCTCCAAACAGTGAGTCTCGAATCTTAAGTGACTATCCATGTGCAATCCCAAAACTCGAGCTGATTCCACCCGCTGAACCGCTTCACCCGAAATTCTGATGCTTAAATTTTTAGCTTCTAAAGCGCGTACCTGCATTTTAGAACCCACAATTAAAAATTTAGATTTAGTCGGATTTAAAAACAAGGAGTTCCTTATCGACCAAGCGGAAATGCGGTCCAAGTCGGAATTTATTTTATTTACAGAAGACTGATAGTTTTTCATGTCAATCGGGTAATACAATTGTACGTCGTCCGCATACATATGGTATCTGCATTCTTGTATTTGCTGAGCAAGATCTGCCGTGTACAGAATGTACAATATTGGGCCCAAAATGGAACCTTGAGGCACGCCACGAAGAATAGGTTCAGAATCAGAATACGCGCGAGTACCATCTGCTTTAGTAATAACAACTTGCTGATACCGATGACTGAGGAAACTGTCGAACCATTTCAGAGCTGGGTGATCAAACCCGTAGTAAGATAATTTTGATAGTAGAAGAGAAATATTTATAGAGTCAAATGCACGCGAGTAATCGAGCAGGACTACCACAGAGCCGTTGCCTTCATCTTGAGCTGTCAACAGATTATCCACAACATCCATCATGGCAGTACTAGTGCTTCGGCCTTTACGGAAGCCAGACTGCATGTCAGGAAAGATATTATTTGTCTCGCAGTACTTAGTGACTTGGAAGCTGACCACTCGCTCCAATATTTTGGATAAAAACGGTAAAATACTAATTGGTCTTAAATCTTTTACAGTGGTAGCTTGACCTGTTTTGGGGAGTGGGAGGACCAGAGCATTTTTCCAGATAGATGGGAAAGTATTCTCAGCAATAGACCTATTTATGATAGCTGTAATGATCTTAAGTGTGTACGGTAAAGTAAGCAGAATCATATCCCGGCTGAGGCCATCTGACCCACAGGCGTTAGATTTGATTGACATAATTATTTTAGCGATAACGTTTTCATGAACTGGCTCCATGGTGAAAGTAGATGAACCAAATTTATTAAATTCAAAGAATGTTAAGTCGGACAGGGTCATGGAGTCCTCGCCAGGCACATTTAAAAATTCTTTATTAATATAGTCTGGGTCGTTAAAAAGTGATGGTAGTTCATATTTATTTTTTATGTCGGACAATATTGTCTTTCTGAGATTCGGCCAAAGACGGGTAGGATTATTAATGTGTTTGTTTATGTGCTGGTTAAAGTAAGCCCTTTTTTCATTATATATACTAACATTCACCAAATGCTTTAAATCCTTATAACGTGTTGTTTTTTCAACACTAACGTGACCGTCATGCATGTTTGCAGCTTTATGTAGGCTCCTATGTGCAGCATCGCGTAGGTACATAATGTATCGAACATTACTGGTCAGCCAAGGTGGAAGAGGTTCTTTAACAAAGCACGTCTTCTCCGGGGCATGTTTGTTAAAAATATTCGTCACATGTTGATTAAACATATGTACCATCTCATTTACGGAGTCTAGTTTTAATAAGTCGTCCCATGCTATGGATTTGATGTCGCTATTGAAATTACTAATATTTATGTCATTAAGTGGTCTAAAAGTTACTCGTTGCGTTGTGGGTTTAGGTTTCATACATTTCAGTACAATGGACACTATGGCGGCGTGTCTACCGAGCGACGGATAGTGCGTTATTTTTTTGTCTGATATGACGAGAGCGACATCAGAACAAATTAGATCTAAAAGTGTTGAGTTATTTGTTGTAAAATGGGTTGGTTTATCTATATGATTTTTTAGATTAAAGTGGTGTAAAAATTGATCCAAATGAGTAATCCTGTAGTCCTGATTGTCGAGCAAATTTATGTTAAAATCCCCCAAAACAATTAAGTGATCATAGTTAGTAAAAGAGGCAATGCTTTCAGTGAGCGCGTCGAAGAAAGCATTTGTGTTTTGCCAAGGAGGTCGATAAGCAGTGCCTATTATTAACGTTTTCCCGTTTAACTTTAGAGTAATCCACATTTGTTCGACTTCCTCATGTGTCGTAGGGTGGGCACAGGTCCTAGCGGAAACGCCCTGTTTCAAGTAGAAACCAACTCCCCCTCCCCGCTGCCGGTGACCATACCTGCGAGGAACATGACGTAGTCTATAGCCAGGGACCCGTGGGGCAACACCGTCCTGGCCCTCGCGTAACCACGTCTCATTAACGGCTAAGATGTCAAATGGTTCGCTAGTAAGTGCAGCCTGAAAGTCGTCATGGTTGGTACCAAGAGATCCCGCATTTGGATGGCGTATGTCATGTTGGAAAAAAACCTTGTCAGAATCAGTTTAATTTTGGGGATACGTAAATATCACGGAATATCTGTATTCCGTGATAAATATTCATAAACTAGCTTCTTCTTCTTCATCGTGTGGGTTGTAAGGTTGACAACCGACCTCACAAACCCTAGTGCCAGTGTTGTAACGAGGCATTCGTCCTCTTTCCTATTTTATGCCTGGCAACCTTTCGTACTGGCAGTTTTATCCTTCATTTTATATTCATTTTCAAATTTAGTTTATTACGTTTTGATTTTGTAATTTTTCTGCTAAATTTCTCACTCTATCTCCAGATTTCAGACTGTTCACTTTGTAATATTATAGTTTCCTATCCTGAGGCTATTGTTAAGCCGTGATTACCTTTTGTGAATACCCTGTGTAACAATTTTAAATTCACCATATAAACATCATATAAATTCACCCGTTTTTAAATTAATCTTCTCTCCAACCTACCTACTACTCTATCTACTTGTGCAGTCTAGCAGCTTGTGGCAACTGCTAGGCTACAGTGTTATAGAGCCGCCAAAGGCCACTGACATGGCTCGTGTAACGACTAGATAGTAGCCGGGACCAACGGCTTAACGTGCATTCTGAAGCACGGAATCATCTTTCTTATCGGACAATCAGGTGATTCAGCCTGCAAGCCTGCAATTTCCTAACCAAACTCGGAAAAGTCTCACAAGAGATTTTTGCTTGACAGCGTCCCCACCGGGAATCGAACCCGAAACCTCCGTAATGAGCGGCGACATCTCGACCACTCGGCCACGGAGGCTGTTATAAACTAGCTGATCCGACAGATCTTGTCCTGTCAAATTATGGTCTTGAGTTCATATGGAAATCCCATAGAAGAAGCACTTTTATCTATTCCAACTTTATGGGCAATTTTATCATTTTCTCTCCATAAAAATCTAATTAGGACTACTTATAACAAACATTTTAAAACGAAAACTATCCAAATCTGTCCAGCCGTTCTTTACCATCAAACAGCATTTCATTTTTATTTACGAGTATATAACGAGTATAAATACCTACAATTTTTAGGTCCCATGCGACGAACTCCTTTTCATATTTCGTGTAATATTTCATAAATTGTTGATCGATCGGTGTTTTATATTGTATGTACTTATTAAACTATGTTTGATCTTTTTGTAAAAACAGTGCGCAACATAAAGAATTTATTCAGTTCTGTGTTTTATTTACTTTAAGTGAAAATAGCATAAGCAGATTTCGCTTCACGGTAGCAGTAGAACATGCGCATAGAGCGGTATCTGTTTTACGGAAATGGTTATAACTTTTGTATTTTTTACATTAGATGTATTTTTTATATATCATTGGATAGATAGCTTTTGAAATGTTCTTAAAATCTTTTTTCAACAACAATATCAAAAAAGTAAGTCAATCAAAAGTTATATTGCAAAATGTAGAATGGAACGTGGAGAGAGGGTCATATTTTTGAAAATATTTAATAAACTATAGCATTTATGGCCATTATTTCTATGGGGGAGATAAATGATATTGCATTATCTTTCAAACGACACCTTATATGTATAAATTGGTTGAGTAGAACTCGAGAAATCTGCAAATAACTAAATAAGTCAGCCGCCATCTTTATGACGTCATAACAAGTACTTGTTCCCGGTTTTCGCAACTAAAACTGGCTGATTCGTCATCTAGAGATTACGACGAATCTAACGATACCTGTTTTAGGGATGCAGCGCTCCGTGACCACGACTTTGGTTGAAATCAGGCCTCGCCGCTAGACTAATACGATTATGTACTGTTTGGTCTTTCGTTATTATACAATTAAAAGCTGGTAAAATAATGCTGCAAATATAATTGTCTCACACAAACACAGTACTTACAGCACACATACACAAATGCAGTACTTACATACTGGTTGCGCCATTTATTATTATCTTATTTTATTAATAAAGTGATTAGCATTAGTCATTCCTTAACCCCTTCCTGATTCCGATAAGCGCCCTCTATGGCAATAATATAAAACTTAGACACTTTCTCTTCAACCGCTGTCATCGATGCTAACGATCGCGTCGTGTCGTGTGCATCAGTTATATAAATTACCGCATCGCATATTTATCACTACGTAAAGCCCGTCGGCTTTAAGTATCGCATCCCTCAAATGAATGGTGGTGTTGATTAAGACGAAAACCTGTGTGTGTCAGTGATTTTGGAGATCTCCATGTGGACTTTGATGTGAAGTGCAGAGAGTGACGTGCGAGTGAGGGTTGATTTAACCCCCTTTGGAGCCGTCGTTTCCTGTAACGAGGTATGTGCCGGTCCATTTTCCCCGTGCTCTCTAGTCCCTCTCTGACTGATGCTAACTTTCGTGTTTATTATTGATTTTTTCAATATTAACCAGCGCCTCCACATACAACACACTCATACATACTACATACAGTGGCGTGCCTATGGTCTAATGGTAGGGCATGCCGACTTGCCGACGATATATTTTCGTAGGAATGAATAATACTACTGAATCATTTTGAATTTTGTTAGATAAATAACTTGGCCCCGGTTTGCCGCTATTTTGGTATTGCATGTGTTTTTCCAAGACGAGATCCTATTTCGAAAGCAAAGATACTAATTCTAAGAAATTTCCTTTATTTAATGAAGTTTTGGTCTCATCATGCCCTCTGAAAGGCAGTTCTTGTTGTGCTAAATGACAAACAATATCTACTAGTCTCTGAAAAACACTACGATTGTGGTCGACGCGCGACCGCGCGATTTATGTTTTGAGATTTCGTCAGATAGGTAACTGACGAGATAAAGAAGCTTCTATACGCTGTTTACCAAAATTACAAAAAGAAATAACAGCGTTCATGTGTTTTTGTGAGTTTTGGTGCCTTTTTATGGCATTAGATATGTTATTCAAATCGTCATAATTAAACGTATTCTATGCATTTTTCTCGTTGGAAAAGAATATACAAAACCAACAATATAACTTATTGGAATGCGAGCATCCAGCTACCCAATGAGTTTTGTACACAGATCTATTAAATTGTCTTTTATGAGACTTACTTGACTGAGAAATCAACAAATCTGGTGTTGGTTTTGGCGAAGAAATAAGCTGCTGTTTATCGGGAAAGGTCAATGACTTTACCTTTCCCCCGCTTGTTAAACTTTGCACACACTTCAAATCACTACACGGAACAATATCACTCAGATCTACACTCATTTAAACGCAAATCCTACACAAATCTAATTTTTTTTACAAGAAAATAGAAATTGCACCAATTATCACCCGCTCAAACAACAACTGTCAGTCAACAACAGAAGAATGCATCGTAACCGTCCCGAACATAGCTTCGCATCATTACTCAATTTACCACTACATTCAAATGCGGAAGGCTGGTTTCATGCGCAAGCCCGGCTTAATTTTTCCCAAAATCTAGTACACTTTTCAATATTGTTAAAAAAAGTTCATAACACAACGACGTCGCACATCTCCATAAGATTGCGTAAGAGTAAAAGAGACGCAAAAGCATGCCCCATAAAAGCCCACGGGTCGGAGTGAGATGACGACTCCCGAGTCACGGGGCGTTCCGAGCTTCCGAGCAATTCCGAGGCACGTTTCGTGTCGACACGAACGCGAAACGTTGTTTTTTTTTTTTATTGGCATGGTGCGGTTTGCACATCGCCATAGCTAAGGATGCCGAGGCGAAACGCGCGATTGATCCGTTGACGCACAAGGCATGCCGGGCTTTTTGGCTTGTATGGTGGTCACGCTACTGAGTCTACATACGTACGTACAGTCTGCAAAGGAGATGGACAGACAACCCGCTTCAAACCGATTAAGTTTTCTCAGGTTGTTGACGCCTTGCATGTGTGCGGATTCACACACACTACGACGACAGTACCACCGCGCGGCTCGCGGAGTCGCTCCCATTCCATTCTATCAATCAACTCATATTGAACACTCGTTCCGCTGTTCTATCTCTGCTATTTTTAATAATTAAACTTGGAAATAATCAAGAATCTTCGTCTTATTCATCTTCATCCACAACCAATCTCACCAGCCAGCGTCCTTGTTTGTACACAGGTAATTATTGATCATCATGTCGTATGGCCAAAACAATGGTATGGTACAAACCAGAAAAACAAACAAATATTAACAAATTAGACGTTGACATCCAAGAGTTGTAAACCAGTCGCGTGTGGCCGATATTAGTCGATGCAGCTCCTCCATTCCACCAGGGAAGCAGCCCAGGGAACAGTCGTTTAGTCGTGGAATTTCTTTTCTCCACAGAGTCCGCACATTGTGTAGCGACCTTCCTCAGGTCATCAGTCCACCTGGCAGCAGTCAGCAGGTTGATTGATTGATTTACTACATGAGCCAGGGTCTGTTTTTTGGATCCACCCACAGTCACACTGTGGCGAGTCTTTGTCCATTTGTGGAGGTGGTAGTTGGTTTTCCCGTGGTTAGTCCTGAAGCGATTTAGCTTGACCCAGGACTTACGGTTACAGATTATTATTTAATTAAATTTGAAATGAAGAATTATTATTATTATGCTTTGTCATGAAATTTTGTTTAATTATTCAGATTGGTAAACTGTACAAGTATATAAAAATGTAAAAATATAAAAAATCTGCTGAGAAAACATTATCAGTTTCAAGCCAGCCTCCCCTCCCGTGCTCCCTTATCTCATTGTACAATAGTATTTTAAATAATGCCGTTGTCAGGACTACGTGGTGATGGGCCTGGGCGCGCGGTTCGTGGAGCCGCAGCCGGCGGACCTGGCCGCTCTGTACGCCGAGTCCGACCCTATGGCGCCGATCATATTCGTGCTCTCCACCGGCACCGACCCCGCCGCTGGTGAGTAGGTTCCCTTATCTCCATAGAATAAATCTATAGTGTGTCGCCTCCCTAATGGATGACTCCTCACCTGGATACAAGTTGCCATGACCGACCTGGAAATCTCTAAAATTGATAGGCGATTCCACAGAGGATGGATCATCTTGTATCGTGTCCTTCTTGTCCTTCCACCTGTACACAAGAGGATTTGATGAAGGTTACTGACAGTGCGGTTCGCGTAGCTGGTGAGTTTGCTCCCTTATCTCCATGTGACTATATGCTAGGATTATTTGACCTCGCCGAGTCTGACCACATGGAGCCTATCATATTCGTGCTGTCCACCGGCACTCACCCCGGCCGCTGGTGAGCCATCATCAACAGCCCATATACGTTCCCATCGAGACTTTAGCCAACCCTTAGGCGATCACGCTGGCTCGGTACGGCGGGTTGGTCTACTTGTGTTGTGTGTGCACAACCTTTGAATTTCTTTGCAGAAGTGTGCAGGTTTCATCACGATGTTTTCCTTCACCGTAAGAGCGTCGAATAAACGTACATATGAATTCGAAATTCGAAAACAGATTAGTACGAGGTGGGGATCGAACCTGTGTCTCCCGGATGGAAGACAGCGACCCTATCCTCTACACCACCACCGGTGCATGAAACCTTTGGTAATAAGCCGAGCAAGATACTCCATACAAAATGGTAATGATCTCAAGGTTCTTTAAATTTGTGCAGATCTAATGAAGTTCGCGGACAAAATGAAGATGGGCAAGCGTTTCGAGAGCATCTCGCTGGGGCAAGGGCAGGGGCCCATAGCCGAGGCCCTCATGCGGCAGGGCTGCGACTTCGGCAACTGGGTCTTCTTCCAGGTGACCATAATACATAACATTATCAATAAAATCTCTTCTTCTTCTTCTTCATCATCGTGCGGGTGTCAGTGTTGCCGCCAAAGGCCACTGATTTGGCTAAAATATTACTTACCGCCTCCCACCTATCCCAGATGCAATTCGGGGGCGAGATGAGAGTATCGAAACAGAAACGCCGCGCGCAGTCAGGCGTAGAACGTACCTCCAAACTGCTCCAAATGCTCGAGCATGCAGAATGCGTGTGCGCTGATCCCATTACGGAGGTTCCGGGTTCGATTCCCGGCGGGGACACTGTCAAGCAAAAATATCTTTGTGAGACTTTACCAGTTTGGTTAGGACATTGCAGGCTGAATCACCAGATTGTCCGAAAAGAAAGATGATTCCGTGCTTCGGAAGGCACGTTAAGCCGTTGGTCCCGGCTACTATCTAGTCGTTACACGAGCCAAGTCAGTGGTCGGTTGTCGACTTTACAACCCAGACGATGATGATGATGAGTCGTTATGTAACGCCATTTAATAGTGTACAGTGGGAGACGTAGCTGGATGGGCTCTAACCTATAAATAAAGAACACGCGTAAAGATTTTATATATTGAATTTATTTTGTGATTTTCATAAAACACGTGTAGTCTCTAGCACGAAAGCATCAAGACTTGCAAACAAAAAAAGAACTATTCGCAATTCAATCATTACAAATTTATAGAACGAAATATGAAAACCTCCCAACAGCCAGTAACAACAAAGGAGGCTAATCCTTACAGTAGCTCATGTTTGTTGTGTCCAGAACTGCCACCTGTCGCCGTCGTGGATGCCGGTGCTGGAGCTGGCGGTGGAGCAGATCCGGCCCGAGGTGGTCAACAAGGACTTCCGCCTGTGGCTCACCTCCACGCCCTCGCCGTACTTCCCCGTCGCGCTGCTGCAGAACGGTAACTAAATAAAAAAACATCTAAAAACTAGTGGCTCTGAGAGCTGTAGACCTCGGGAGTTATTTATTTTTTGAAATGTGCATTTAAATTATTCGTGTTCATACCAATCAATTTCGCTCCATTTGTCTTAAATTTAATTATTCACTGAAATTGTCTGCAGTCGTTTGTTCACAGATGTTAACATTCAATTATTACAATAATAAAAGCGCTACTCGCCCCTGGTGCTGACAGAATAACAGTGTTGCAAGTACTCACTTGCAACGATATGCTGAGTCAGCTCCAGTTCTCTGTTCAGTACACGTCACAACAAGACTAATTGTGTATAAGTTTACTTATTCCTATTGTGGATCTTGTGTTTTGTATTAGTACACTGAATAAAATTTATTCTATTCTATTCTAAATGGCCGATTTATATTTTTTTTATGTTTTCAACCCTCCGTTTAAAATTTCCATTAATTAATTTATAGAACCTGCTCATAAAATTTCACAAGACTCGGTTGAGAAACGCGACCTGTAGATGAGAACAAACAGATCGACAGATGGAGTTTGAAATACCCTGGTTAAATACCTCAACGTGTAAAGCATTTCATTTAGGTGTAATCAAATGCTATCTCTTTTTTACTGCGTTTATACTTCGACAGGTTACAAGATGACAGTGGAGCCCCCGCGCGGGATTAAGGCGAACCTTCTGAAGGCTTACAACAACCAAGTGCCCGACTTCCTCGAGTTCATCTTGTCTGGTGATCCTAAAGTCACCAATTTTAAGGTAATTTTAACTACGCAGACAGCTATAACTAAGTACTTTTTAATTTCTTGTCCAGGTAATTACCAGACTAGCGTATATTATTTGTAGATTAGATAACATTGATTCATTTTATTGTTGAAATATGTTCAAAAATATTTAATGATTAATTCATTTTAAATTGAAATAATAAATTATTTTATTTAAATTGATCGTCAGTGGTCTAGTGGCTAGGGCCTGTCTTTCGTCCGGGAGACGCGGTTTCGATCCCCACCACGTACTAATGTGTTTTCAAAATTCGAATTCATACGTCCGTTTATAAAAAAATACTTTATTTCTATAAGTAACAGTACATTCTTAGCTAGTGACCGGAGTCTCCTTGTAGGCTTAAGATGCCTGTGTTAGGAGACACCACTCTTCCATTTTAGTCGTATAGTAGGTAGGTACCCATTAAAGTTAACAATAAAATATAAATAATAATAATAAATATGTGGGGACATCTGCACACACCGCCATTTGATTATTCGACCGTTGAAAACGAAATTATGAAACCTCCACACGCCTGCGAAGAAATTCAAAGGTTGTGTGTGAAGTCGATCAGCCCGCACTGGGCCAGCGTGGTCGACTGAGGTCTGATCACCCTTATTCAGGGTAGGCTTGAGCCCCTCGGTAAGGTATATAAGCTGTTTATGATGTTCATATATGTTTTATTCTATAACTACGCTACGCTCGCGTTGTGTAAGATTTTCTCGTGTCGTAGGAGTAAGACTTTTTCCCGTAAAAATGTATTAATCCAAGGTACAACCTATCTCCATTCCAAACATCCAAATCCGTTTAGTAGTTTAGGCGTGAAAGCGGAACAAACATCCAAATATATTTTCACATTTATAATTTTTTTATTTATTTATTTATTAGGTGAACACACAGGTTACAATCATTACTTAAGTAAAAACAGACTATGTTACACAAAAAACTAGATTGGCACCCAATAACGTGTCAAATTAGTGCGATATTAGTGAAAATGGCGATACTTTTCCCAAAATCTTGTTTTTCTATGAGCAATTATTCCATTCGCAAAATTTACTAATCTAAATTATTCTGTGTTGCTTATTTTGCTGTAGATTATTTTGCCAGAATCAATTTCTACCGAAAGCGATTAATTCGTTTGCATATTACCATTATTATTTTAGGAATGAAATGTTTTCCCGCGGTAAAAAGTAGCCTATGTCCTATTCCAGGGCGTAACCTAAATGTGTGTTAAGTTTCATCCCGATCCGTGGTTCAAGCGTGACTCGGCAACAAACATCCAAAGGAGAATGGGCACTTTTGTATGGCCTCCGTCCCCAGTGGTGAATCATGGTGTATCAAGATGTTATATACGTCATTTTAAAGATCATAGCAATACCTTTATTTTATTGTATGACACCAACAACGAAACTCATGCAGGGAAGGAACCATTTTTTTTTAATAATATTATTTTTTAGTTTTTACAGCTTTTTATTGTATTTTGTATATTGAATGTATAGTGTGGTGCAGCTACCATCTTCGTCGTTCTCCTTTTGTGCCGCCCGCACACATACATACTACCAGACTCACACATAAACAACTTTGGTGCGCAAAAATAGATACTGGGACAGGCTGTAGCCGGTAATTACCACGTGCACACAATGTTAGAGGCGTTATCGCATCGGGGTGAAGGACGTCAGGGGGTGGGTAAACCCGAGTGAGAAAGCAATGATAAGGAGGTGAGAGCAATAAGTACAACAAACGTATTTTTTATAGTTCTGACTATTCTATTATACTTTTGTTTGTCTTCACTTCATGGTTTGGATTGTAACGATTGATAGTAGTCCGATTGGTATTGGCCTACGATACGCACGTCGCATGCATCTTTTGATCCTTCATCGGATCGACACTGTATATTTTGACCTCGGCACGCTAAATGGACTTGATTTTTCTCCTTATACTCACGTACATTGACTGCTAGTTGAAATAGACCTGATTGCAAGTGTATTGGATACGTTGTGTTAAAATGGAACATGTAAACCATCATTGTGTTACATGTAACCGTTCCCTAGCGCGAGTGCAAGAACGCCATCGGCTCACAAGAGAAATCTTAGATGCAAGACCTGCATTTGCAGAATATGTAATGGATCATTTACAAGTACAACTTCTTTTCTTCTTCCTTGCTCCATCCCACTTTAGGTGGGGTCGGCGCTCCTAATCATTCTGCGCCACGCCATTCTGTCGAGGGTCGGGTAGATTATCCCTAGTAGATAACATTCCATACAAAAGAAAGGACCAGACAAGCTGGTTAATTGCTACTTCTTTAAAAGCTTCAAATAACCAATGTAATTGCTCGATTTACTTCGTAAAATAAAATAGTAGCTTGTTGTATTTGTAAATGATCCATTACATATTCTGCAAATGCAGGTATTGCATCTAAGATTTCACTTGTGAGCCGATGGCGTTCTTGCACTCGCGCTAGGGAACGGTTACATGTAACACAATGATGGTTTACACGTTCCATTTTAACACAACGTATCCAATACACTTGCAATCAGGTCCATTTCAACTAGCAGTATGTATGAGTATAAGGAGAAAAATCAAGTCCATTTAGCGTGCCAAGGTCAAAATATACAGTGTCGACCGATGAAGGAGCAAAAGATGCATGCGACGTACGTATCGTAAGCGTATACCAATTGGACTAACTATCAATCATTAAAATCCAAACCATGAAGTGAAGACCAGTCAGAACTATAAAATAATATGTTCTTTGTCCTTATCTTTCTCACCTCCTTATCATTGCTTTCTCACTCAGGTTCACCCACCCCCTGACGTCCTTCACCACGATGCGATAACGCCTCTAACATTGTGTGCACATGGTAATTACCGGCTACAGCCTGTCCCAGTACCTATTTTTGCGCACGAAAGTTGTTTATGTGTGAGTCTGGTAGTAAGTATGTGTGCGGGCGGCACAAAAGGAGAGCGACGACGATGGTAGCTGCACCACACTATACATTTAATATACCAAATACATAATATAGCTATATAAACTAAAAATAATATTATTAAAAAAGTAAAAATAAAAATAATCATGGTTCCTTTCCTGCACGAGTTTCGTTATTGGTGTCATACAATAAAATAAAGGTATTGCTATGATCTTCAAAATGACGTATATCACATCTTAATACACCACTGGGGACGAACCGCCCATTCTCCTTTCGCATTTATAATATTAGTAGGATAAATAATGTGATGTGATGCTCATATTCGTCAGTGGCTGCTATTCTCTCTGTGCCTGTTCCACGGCGTCGTGTTGGAGCGTCGCAAGTTCGGTCCGCTCGGGTTCAACATCCCCTACGAGTTCACGGACGGGGACCTGCGCATCTGCATCTCACAGCTACACATGTTCCTCAACGAGTACAATGAAGTCCCCTTCAGGGTACGTACCCCTTAATAAGTGCAATGATGTACCGTTCAGGGTACGTATGTTTCAATTAATGTAATGAAGGCCATTAGATATTTTCTTTTTACACGACTGTCCAAAAAAGGAGTATACAGGTTTGTATGCAATGCCTGAACAGATTTCAATGGGTATTAATACAACACAATACAAATATTTTTTATTGAAACCATTTACAGTTTATAAGAATCGTAAGAGTCCTTACATCATCATCCCGAATAACACTGGCAATGTTTTTTTGGCAGAGTTGTTGTGTTTTAAATTATTATATGAGTATTTCACTAACTTACTTTCAATGAAAATAATGAAGTCCCTTCAGGGTACGTACTTTTTAAAGAATAGAGTCAACCCATGATTTAGCCTGGGTGTCGTAAGAGGTCTAAAGGCGACGTGGTTTTATTGGGTACTCCTTGTAAGTCAAGTAAAGCTTTTAACACTGATTAATGCGAGTGTGAGTGCATGTACAAAACACGTGTACTATTCGCTCGTTATGTTACGTGACGTACAGAGGTATTTTGTACATGTACTCGCACTAATCCAAGTGTTTTTCAGAAGGGATACCTTCTGTTATGAATCTAGGCAAACCTCTCGACGAAACCTCTCTACGTAAAACCTCTCGGGTGGTACGTCACCCTAAGAAACTGAATAACTCTTGTTCTGGAGCTTTTCCAAAAACACTTGTGTTTATCTGGTACATGAAATATTTCGATTATTTAAAAAAATTGTGCATATTCCTTATTAACATACGTAATGAATGTCCCGTAGATGTTGTCGTACACGGCCGGGCACATCAACTACGGCGGGCGCGTGACGGACGACTGGGACCGGCGCTGCCTGATCTGCCTGCTGGGCGACTACTACCAGTCCAGCGTGCTCTCCGACCGGTACATGTACGACGAAAGCGGCGCTTACAAACAGGTACAATAGAATACAATATACTAATAAATTAAATGCTAACATCTATAAACTTGCACTTTCGCTTTCTGTAACTACAATTAACCATATTTTATTAAAATTTGTTCTAAAAATAATCGTATACTTACGAATCAATTCTCTTTACAAGATTTTTTGGTATACAGGGCCCATTTCGATGGCAGAGTATTAGTAACTCTAAAATTATAAGACATAGAAAGATATGTTTTAAAGAAGAGTGTTATCGATTTTAGTGACATGAAAAACTGTATTCATAAACTCTGTATGTTTCAAGTCAGCATTGACCTGACAGCCTACTAACGCCATCGACTGACACAATATAAACCTACCTTTATATTTTTACGGGTAATTTAGCAAGCGTCGGCGACTACGGTCGAGGAGTATCTAAAGTACATCCGCACTCTGCCGCTCAACGACGACCCGGCACTGTTCGGCCTCCATCCCAACGCTAACATCGCCTACGCCATGTCCGAGACCAATTCTAACATTTGTGAGTATATAACAACTATAACAGCGAGTTTATTACTTTGACAGCGAGCTTATAAAAAAACAGTAAGTATATCCATGGAGTCGAATTTATAACAACAACAGCGAGTTTATTACAACAAAAGCGAGCTTATAAGAACTACAGCGAGTTTATAACTACAACATAACAAGTAACATCGTCAACATCGGGTATGTTTCTACAATTATTGTTGTATTTTATGGAACAATTATAAAGATTGCAGCAAATTGCTATATAACAGTAAGGCCCTCATTGTACTGTACTTTGTATCTAATACTTTAAACGAGCAATTCTTGTATATAACTAATATATATATATATATACATAATGAGAATCTCGGAAACGGCTGCTACGATTTCGATGAAATTTGGTAATTAGGGGTTTCGAGGGCGATAAATCGATCTAGCTAGCTTTTGTTTTTGGTAAAACAGGATTTCCCCATGTTTAATTTTTTTTGTTCATGTTTCTTTTTTTGTTTGTTTTTAACTTTTTAATTCTTTTATTTAGTTATTTAAATACAAAAATGATAGAAATAAAAATTTCTTATTTAGTACCTTATTTTTTCGTGGTCTAAATTTTTTCCAACAGATAGAGCAATTTTTATAGGTATGTTTTTTTTATTTATTACTTACCGTCGTCGTCGTTGTTGTTACTTATTTTTTCATTTACTTAGTTCAATTAAAATACCTTTACAGAAAATCACTTCGTTTTTCTTACACCGAAAGTTCTGCAACAGATGGCACTACAACTCACATAGTGACGAAATTTTCTTCTAAAAAAGCATTTAAAAGTATTTTCAGTTATTTTTTCAGATATGTAACACAGAAATGGAAAATGCTATTTTATCCACGGAAACGTTATTTAATCCACGCAACCTCAACAAATTCAATTTTATATTACTACTAGCGCTGTCTTTACCACTGTTAGGCATGGGAATAATAATTTATTTTCCTTTCTGAATTCTATCCAAATTCCGATCCTAATTTATTGTCAATGCAGGGAAATCTATTTTTACTAAAAATTAAATCTAGCTAGATCGATTTATCACTCCCGAAACCCCATATAATGCTAAATTTCATCGAAATTATCCACGCAACCTCAATAAATGCAAATTTATATTACTACTAGCGCCGCCTTTACCACTGTATCTGTGAAGTGGCCAAAATTGGAACTACTGCTAATAAGTTGGTAGGTTAGTTGGTATGGGAATAATTTATTTTCCTATAATAATCCTTTCTGAATCCTATCAAAATTCCCATCCTATTATTTTATAATACATAATATATTCTTTTCCTCGGCCATCTGATGGAAAACTTTCAGACCACCAAAAAATGTATCAGAAATTTTCTTTTATTTTTGTATTTAAATAACTAAATGAAAGAATAAAAAAAATATAAAAAAAGAAACAAACGAAAAAAGAACAAAGAAATAAAAAAAAAATATTTGTCGAGATTCAAACTGCAAACTCGCGGTGTCCCGACTGAGCCAAAATTACCTTTCTATTTGACGGCTCCGTAGCCCAGCTGGTAATGTATCTGCCTCCGACGCACAGGGTCGCGGGTTCGAATCCCGCCCAAGGCAAACATTCGTGTGATGAGCACTTGTGTTTGCCTTGTGTCTGGTTGTTGTTTGTCTATATAAATATGTATTTATCTATTTATGTAATGTATATCAGCTGTCTGGTACCCATAGTACAAGCTTTGCTTAGTTTGGGATCAGATGGCCGTGTGTGAAGATGTCCCTACATATTTATTATTATTTATTTATTATTTATTTCAATGATATCGCGTATCAATTCTTTTAAGCCTGAAAATACGGGGAAATCTATTTTATAAGCTAGATCGATTTATTGCCCCCGAAACTAAATTGCGAAATCGTTGCAGCCGTACGTTTCCGAGATCCTTATTATTCTTATCTTGCTCGTTTAAAGTATAAGAGTGGTGCTACTATGTCTAGCCGCGTGTACTTTCTTCTGAACGTATGAAGTAGAGTTTATCGAAATGCGTAGGTGTCTTACAAAAAAAATAAACGAACTAAGCTCGGTCAACCAGGTACTATTATATAATTAGCTGTTCGCCTGTATTGTCAAAGAATTTTTTCATAGGAATAAATCTTTTTCTCATAAGAAGAGTATCTTGTACATTGTATTATCCGGGTTATATCTATAAGTTATCTGTGTGACTTTCATCGAAATCCGTCAGCCGTTTTCGCTTAAATAAGTAACAAACATCTGAACATAATATTATGATGATTCACGTGTGCAAGTATATTCATCAATATATCTTCATGCAGCTACTCTCCGAAACTTACAACCGAAAGAAACGGCTGGCGAAGGCGGGATGACTCCTGAAGAGATGACCGAGAAAGCGTCTCTCGAGATCCTAGCGGTGCTGCCCAAGCCATTAGACACCAAACATATTTCCGCCACGTAAGTCTATCCAAACTAAGTTAGTCAGTCGGTGTAGTGGCTAGAGACGCGGGTTCAATCCTCACCAAGTACTGATGTGTTTTCAAATTTCGAATTAGTATTAATTTTATTAGACGTTTTTGCATTGAAGGTAACATCGTGAGGAATCCTGCACACTTCTGCGAAGAAATTCAAATGCCTGATCACCCTAATTCATAGTAGGTTCGAACCCCAATCATGAATTATATGACGATATAATGAAGATTAATTGGGACTCTCTATATTTAGTAAATAATGTTAATGACGCAACAAATTTATTTTATTCTATCGTAAACAAATCAATTAATATGTATACACCAAAAAAGAGCTATAAGTGTCAGGATATTTTTTTTTATCCGGAGTGGTACAATGCTGAAATAATTAAGTGTATACAAGAAAAGGCGCGGTGGCACAAGGCCTACAAGATGACAGGTGATAAGACCTCAAATGAGTATAGAGCTTTTTCTTGGTAAGATAGTAGGTTAAGAGTAAAATGTCGCAAGCTTCAAATAATAACAAAATTACTCAGGATCAGTTAATAAAAGGCCCTAAACGTTTTTGGAGTTATTTTAATAGCAAGCGCCAGCAACGTACCAAGCCATGTATCACTAAGGATGGACAATTGATAGCTGAGAATTAATGTGCAGAGGAATTTGCGAAATATTTCAGTTCTGTATACGATAAAAATCCCTCATGCTTAAATGTCGCAGAAGCAGCAGATTCGGGTGGGATCGGCTAATCGTATCCACCTCTCGCAAATCACCGCAGAAGATGTACGTAGGGCTCTTGTGTGACTTAAGCCAAAGGAATCGGTTGGTCCCGACGGGATTCCTCCCTTCTTGCTTAAAGACTGTTCATCTGCTTTAGTCGGGCCACTGCAATATCTCTTCAACCTGATTATTACTACCGCTAGATGCCCGGATAAATGGAAGACCACACGGGTTGTTCCAGTACCAAAAAGCGGGACTAACACAGATGTATCTGGATTTAGGCCCATCGGAATTCCCTCTGTGTTTGCCAAAGTTTTTGAGTCAATTTTGTATGCGTCCATTGGCTCGCAAGTGCAAGCCAGTCTGTCGGACTCGCAGCATGGTTTCCGTCCAGGTCGAGGCACGCACAGCAACCTAATGTGCTTCATGCAGTACGCTGCACTTGATGAAAGAGTGGGAGGGCAAATGGACATAGCGTATTTTGATTTCAAAAAGGCTTTTGACCTAGTAAACCATGACGTCTTGTTGTCAAAGTTAGCTCTAATCGGATGTACACCCGCATTACTTGAGTTCATGTCAAGTTATTTGAGTGATAGGAAGCAATATGTAGAGTACGCAGGTTTTAAATCTAAGACTTACGTGGTACCATCCGGTGTGATTCAAGGGAGCAACCTCGGACCATTGCAATTTTTAATAATGATAAATGACCTGCCTGATGTAGTACGCGATGCTCGTTGTTTGTTGTTTGCAGATGACTTAAAATTGTGTTTACCTATTAGAAATCACGAAGATAGTATTCGATTACAGGCAGATATTGATCGGGTAGTGCAGTGGGGAAAAAATAACAAGCTTTATTTTAACACATCTAAATGTAATGTGGTTTCATATACTCAAGCTATAAATCGACAAGAGTTTGATTACAAAATAGACACAGAATTGATTACAAGGGTTAGAACAGTAAAAGATTTAGGAATTCAAATTTCGGACGATTTAACATTTAGAAATCATGTTATCAACATCTGCAAAAAGGCGTTTCAAAATCTGGGGTTTGTAATAAGGCAGTCGAAAGATTTCACAGACCTTAAAACCATATCAGCCCTATACAATGCCCTAGTTCGGAGTCGATTGGAATGTTGTAGTATAATATGGAACCCGCATGAACTTAAGTACTGCTCTATGGTGGAGAAAATACAGAATACATTTCTTAGGTATAAGTATTATAGACAGTATGGCGTATACCCATTTTATCCTTTGCTATATCCCTCACTGTTCGTAATGGGGATGGTGGGGTACGACAGACTGGAGGTCAGACGGAACTTGGTTCTTGCGACATACGTTTTTAATGTGTTCAGAGGGAAACTTAACAATCTCCAGATATTAGGATTTATTGGAATAGTGATACCGAATTTACGACTACAGCGGGGTGTGCGGCGTGACGTGTTTGCTATGCCAAAGAGCAGAACTAATATTCTGAAAAACTCTCCATTAACAACGGCATTGAGAATATTAAATGGAATTGCAAGGGAAATAGATATATATACGCTGTCTAGGTTCACAGAAGCTACGTATAAATATTTATGCATGAATAGTATTAAGTAGATCTATTTGTATTTTGACTGATGATGTTTTTATTATTTATGTAATTATTAATGTGACATTTAATCCAGTATATTATTTTTAATTTTGACGTGTAACCATTTTATAACTTGACTTTTAATTAAATAAAATTTGACGTATAGAAAAATATTAGAACTAAGTAGGTACATAATGATTTTCTTAAAAAGTTGTGTTGTTATATTTATGTATTGTAATGTTTTTATATTTATTAAGTTGATGAGCCTTAAATTATAAGTTAATTATAAGCACAGTTCATTGGGTGCAAGCCTGTAACTGCTGTGTGTTTGAAAATGTGTAATACGTAAATAAATAAATAAAAATGATACTTTGTTTTAAATCTCGAACTTTAATGTTATGAACGCGCCAATTACATGAATGTTGGCTGGACGTAGAGATGTCGTGGCCATATCGTAGAATTGATGACATCATGAAATTTTCGATCATTTCATGAAATGGTCGCATTTCATGATGTGGCCAACTAAATTTGACCAGATCATTAAATCGCGTGCATTTCACGATTTTGTCGTCCACGATTGGTCATATCGTGAAAATAGGAGTGCGTTTAGGGCGTCCATGAAATATTTAAAAATAATCTAAATTATGTTTGGTACTTATTGTTCTCTAAGTCCGACAGACATTTTCAGAGTACTTTTTCATCATAACTCTTTTTTTCTTCCTCATTTTAATAACGAATAATTCACTTTTTCACTGCGAGAAATAACGCGGCTGCCATGTTGGTACATAAACAAAGTGCATCCAGCGCCTCTATCGGCAATAGATGTAATAATTTTACGATATGATCAAATAATCTTGACCATTTCATGAAGTAGCTGCGTTTTAGTTGAACATATCGTCAAACGATTTCTTATCATTGATCTGGCCAAGGCACATCATGATGTGGCCAATGGACAGTGAAAATTTCATGAAATGTGACCATTTCATGAAATGATCGACAATTTCATGATGTGATCAATTCTACGATATGGCCACGACAGAGACATCAGGATTCTAATAACAAAAAACTTTTTGTCTTTAATTTCAGATACCCAGTGTCTTACAAGGAATCGTTAAACACCGTGTTGTTGCAAGAAGCCATAAGATATAACAAGCTGTTGGCTGTCATCAAGTCTTCTCTTCAGTAAGCAAGATCATTATATCTATTTTGACCTGTTTATTTAGTTGAGCAATCACAGATCTTTCCCGAGGTTGTAATAGCTTGTCGATTGCATACAATAAATTTGCTGATTTTACTAATGATTAACTACATAGTTGCGCTTCTAACTTTCATCACACGCATGAGCTATTTCCAGAGATCAGAAAAAGGCGGCTATATTTACCAAA
This sequence comes from Carpatolechia fugitivella, assembly GCA_951230895.1. NCBI lineage: Eukaryota > Metazoa > Arthropoda > Insecta > Lepidoptera > Gelechiidae > Carpatolechia > Carpatolechia fugitivella. Next base: position 14,625,410 of record OX579654.1, on the reverse strand, counting down.
ATTTGCGACAATACATTATAGAGTTGCTTACACTGCCATGAGATTATCCGATTTCTGGCTGTTATTACCCAAACCATAGATAAATAAGGGGGTATAGATTGTTCTTTTCATACTAAGAGTTTTGCTATTTAAGAAAACTGTACTAGATGGCGTTACTTGGCTTGTCGGAGGTAACATTTGTCTTAAATGGCCAAATTAAAGCATTTTTCATCTCGAGGATTTAATATTTATTTTTTATTACTATAATAACAATGTTTTTTCATTACTAGACACAATAAATCAACAATTACTCACTATTCAAATTAGCACTCAATTTATTGAACCATTAAACTAAAAACCTAAAACCTTTTCACGTTAGGAGAGCACGCAGTTATTCTGATTTTCAACAGATGGCGTGTTTTTAGAAATAGCGCTACAGAAATATTGCCAGATTTTAAAAATAAATATGTGTCTGATCTATACTTGGTTAATTTGGAAGAAATAATGTTTAATAACAAACATCAGCTGTCGCACATACAGAAAACATTTTCTAATTGATAAGTCTAAGACAACAATATTGATAGCTGCATAACCAAACTAAAATAAGTGCGTTCCGTTTCATTGTGAAAAATTATTATAAAGTATCTCGTTTTTTAACACTGCTGCTTAAGCCTGCTCCAGAATGTCCAGACTTAGCCCACGGATCGCTTGCTAAGTGTCATTCATGGAGCTGTTTTTTATTGTACTTCACGCTGTCTTTCCCAATTTTTTTCGGTTTTTTATCCCGCGGGTCTTTGCGAACATCCATACATCCGTCAGATACAAAGTTTCACATTTATAACATTAGTAAGAACAATGGACCTACGCTCGCGTTATGTAAGATTTTCCCGTAGGAATAAAACTTTCTCCCGTAAAAACTAGGTATAATGTTCAGGTTACAAACTATCTTCATTCCAAATTTTATCTAAATCCGTTGAGAACTTTAATCGTGAAGGTGGAACATACAAATATTATTTTCACATATTTTATAAGGATTAGTTAGTACAATAAATCTTAACACGTCTGGCAATCTAGTTGTCATGCGCGTGGTCATACCCTGCGTTCCGAAACGCGCTGAAATCGATTAAAGCACCCGTAATCGCGTTCCGAATTACTGTCAGCTGTCAAAATTCATACGTTTTTTTGCTTGTCTGATCGCTGACAGCGCTGAAAGTCTGAATCGGAATACGCCCATAGATAAATAAGGGCGTGGTGACTGGTGTTGTGTTTTGTTTTCGTGTTTGCGCTTAGCAACCGACTCGAGCGTTCATGGCAACAAAGGTTGCCAAACGCGATACTACGTTGTGCTGTGTGATTATCTTGCTGCTGCTGCTTTGCCAAACGCATGAAAAATTTGTGATTTATCATCTACTTTTAGTAAAAATTTATGATTTCTGTAAGTCACAAAAGAAAAATTTTTTAGAAAACAAAATCAATCCGAAATTAAAGATAATAAAAAACTTGTAGGTAATTAAATGATGGTCTTTTCCTTCTTTCGCTGAACCCGATTTTTTCACAGGCATAGGTAATCCCTCACGGGTTAAGAAGATTTGGATAAGAAACATATTTTGCATAACATTTATCATCTGAATTCATCACCTCTCTTTTGTCACATCACACTAACATTTTTGTGAAAATATATTTGGATGTTTGCTCCGCTTTCACGCCTAAACTACTAAACGAATATGGATGAAAATTGGAATAGATATAGTTTGTACTCTGGATTAAAACAATCGAGACTTTAAAAAAATATATTTTTACCATGTCTTATTCCCACGGGAGAATTTTATATAACGCAAGCGTAGCCGCGGGTGGACCGCTAGTTGTTCATAAAAACGGAAAGGAAGACTGGTTTTTAAAATTATAATTAGAGCGTGATTTCGGAATGCAATAATGGTGTTTATGACGTTATAATTGAATCTAGCTAGAATAAAGTGTTACACCACTCATGTGTTGAAACTTTATATCTTTACGAGTGCTTACACCCAATAAACAGAATTTTGATATTTTGTGGGTTACGCCACTTTTGCACTTTTGCACCTTTTAACGTCAAACGGCTGACAATAATGTTAACATGATAATTTTGAAAAGTAAATATGGTCCTTCTAAAAAAATATATCTTTTTTTTTCAATTTTCCGCGCAACTTTTTTTATTTTATTAGAATCTTCTCGTGACAAAAACAAACTCAACAAAAAAATAATTAGCTAAATCGTTCTAGCCGTTCACGTGTGATGCCGTGGTGGTAACAAAGGCAAATAGGGATTCATTATTAGAACATAGTAAATATTAGCATAGAGAGTGAGTTTACCAATAAAGACGTAAACATAAATTCACAAATAGTACGGGCAAGCCAGTTCGGGGTCGCTCCACATTTGCGCCACCTGGCGACTAAAGGAAACCACGTTCAGTTAGAGATTTATTAATAGTTCGACAGATGTCACTTGATTAACACAGATAGGCTTAGAAAGTAGCGACATCTAATATAATAAGCAAAACTAAAAGGTACCGGCGACAATAATAAGTTTTACGCAGGTTGGGCATGCAAGTATGGAGTTAGCAATCTATACCCCCTTATTTATCTATGCCCAAACGCATCTTTCTTCTAGTGCACTTTCAACTTGCGTTAATAGTGCTTTCAAATAGCTCTTTTGTTGCGCTTTTAATATGCGTCAAATGCATGAGCTATTTTTTACCCAGACAGATACATTTATTTTCTGGTAGCTTTTAACTTACCATGCTCTATTACCCAGACGCATGTCCCTTCTGTCTGATGCGATTTATCTTGCGTCCGACGCATTCTCTATTGCCCTGACGCATGTCTCTTCTATGCGCTTTTAGCAAGCGTCAGACGCAAGCTCTATTACCCAGACGCACGTCTCCTCTATGCGCTTTTAACTTGCGTCAGACGCAAGCTCTATTACCCAGATGCATGTCCCTTCTGATGCGCTTTAACACGTTGACGGACATTAAGTCACCCATGATCCGCATAAAATAAATGTATGGAAAATTTGGAACTGTTATAGCAGCACCATCACTATAGTATGTATAGTCATTCCGAGTGTATAGTAGATCGTTGAATTATGACGATAGCCGCCATAGGCGTCGATTGCTACAGTATTACACGTGATCACACTCCGGCGCACTCGCCGCACGATTGAACATTACTTCATATTAACGGGGATGTTATAGAATGTGTGTGCTTAATTAGGGGGTGCGGGGGGCATGGGTTCTAGGGGTAAGAGCCTTCAGCTCCCCCAAAAGTCCGGTTACGCTAGATACGGCGATTTTGCGACACAAGCATTTTAATTTATTTTTTATTTATTTATTTGGGAATGTAAACAGCTGCATACATAGTATAACAATACAAATGGATGATACAAAAAGGTTGGGTACATATACAGCCAACAACACTATCCACAGATTATGTAAAGTAACAATGCATTGCAGAGAAACAGTAACTAACTATAACTAATACTTGCGCTGCTATAAAGAACGATTATCATTAGGTCCATGTAAAAAAAGGGAGGGCATGGGTTACTAGAAATTCAATCGTGTGCGTATATCATCATAATAGGACAGTAAACACTTCGCGATTCAGTGAGGTAGGGCAGTATAACCAGAACTATAAGAATTTGCTATGAAAAGACGTATTGCTAAATTGCTATGCATTCTATTTATTTATTTATTATTTATTTATTTATTTATTTATTAATAATAGGAAGACCAACAGCTAAAGTTAATTTGATAGTAAAATACAGTAATACCAAAAAGCCATTTACAGGTCTCCACATGTAGGTGCCAGAACATAAAAAAAACACATAAGGTCATACACTCATAGGCCTGAATACTAGCTCGCAAACAGATTGTTCTGTTACAAAAAAAAAAAATATTTAGCAGACGTCTCACCGAATCGGAACCAGTATTAAACAGGTCCAGGTCAAATTCTTGGCACAATTTATTAAAATTGCTGCTTGCACGCAAAAGAAATGAATTTTGACGGTAGTTCGAAGACACTGAGGGAAGATGGATGGGAGCGCTATGCCCAAAAAAATGAACAAATTTCAGATGCTATAGAATCCGTGTCCAGTAATGAGAAAAAAATCTGATGCTATGGCGTTTCCGTCCGTCAATGTGGCTTGCGTCAGATGCATACTCTATTATCCAGACGCCTGTCCCTTCTGATGCGCTTTTAGCTTGCGTCAGACGCATGCTCTATTACCCAGACGCCTGTCCCTTCTGATGCGCTTTTAGCTTGCGTCAGACGCATGCTCTATTACCCAGACGCCTGTCCCTTCTGATGCGCTTTTAGCTTGCGTCAGACGCATGCTCTATTACCCAGACACCTGTCCCTTCTGATGCGCTTTTAGCTTGCGTCAGACGCATGCTCTATTACCCAGACGCCTGTCCCTTCTGATGCGCTTTTAGCTTGCGTCAGACGCATGCTCTATTACCCAGACGCCTGTCCCTTCTGATGCGCTTTTAGCTTGCGTCAGACGCATGCTCTATTACCCAGACGCATGTCCCTTCTGATGCGCTTTTAGCTTGCGTTCGACGCATGCTCTGTTTTCCAGATGCATGTCTCGTTTGTATGCTTTTAGCTTGCGTCAGAGGCATGCACTTTTGCCCAGACGCATGCGTCTTCTGTTAGCTTTAGCGTGCGTTAAACGCATGGGTTAATAAAGGCACGAGGCATCTCTTCCTTTTTATAGCTTTAGCTTGCGTCCGACTCACTTCAAACATCTGCGTCTTCTTGTGCGCTTTTAGCTTGCGTCAGACGAGAGCGCATTACTTTGTATTTCTAATTAATATCTTTGGAAAACATCATGACGAAACCTGCAACTGTGAAGAATTGGAAAGGTTGTGTGTAAAGTTGAGCAACCCGCACTGCACCAGCGTGGCCTTCTGAAGGTCGGATCTAATTCCCTCATGAACCTGAATAACTTTTGTTCCACAACTTTTTAAAAGCCTTTTTTTCTTACGTATTGTATTGACTCGGTCAGCTGATTAGTTTATTATCTAGCTAGGACAAAAGTTTCTCAGCTTCACGGGAACAGCCACGAGAATAAGCGTGTAAGATCTGATAACTAGATGAACATTATTTGTAGGGACCTGTTGAAAGCACTAAAGGGTCTGGTGGTAATGTCGCTAGCTTTGGAGATGATGTCGCGTTCGCTGTCTCTGAATGTCGTGCCCGTCATGTGGAGCTCCAAGGCGTATCCATCACTCAAGCCGCTAGGTACGTCCTACTGACACGTGAGTCGTGTGTACTGTGTACTGTGCAAGGTACTGCGATTTTTCGTGTTGGCAATACACAGACAGTCCATTTTCACTGAGCCGCGCGGGACTAGTCGCATCAGTTTGAATACTTCCATTGTTTTCATAGTGCCACAGCGCATTGGGGATTTTCCGAACTGATACGACTCCGTGTTGGCAATACACAGTCCATTTTATCTGAAACGCGCGGGACTAGTCGCATCAGTTGTCATCCAGTGTTCATCCATTGTTTTCAATTTTCATAGTGCACAACGCATTGAGGATTTCCCGCGCGAGAGAAGCTTTAGTTAGTACGCACCTAAAATAAACTCTCCTATATTACGTATTAGAGTAAGTTCCGAAACGAGCAAGAATAATTCGAATGATATTATATCCAACCCACTTTCTTCAAGTGAAACAGACTGCCGTCAAATAATTGCAATCCCCGTTTCAGAACGCACTTTAAATCTTACGACATTAACCCAATAGAGTTAAGTAACTGTAGTACGAGGGGTGTTTTGTATGAGACGCCCAATTTAGTTTTGTCGTCTAGGGTGCTGAAAAAAAAACGCAATAATACAGCCATGCGCAACCCGCCTCGGTAGGTGCACCGCATACGTTCGAGGAATTCGGTAACAGCGCACCTACGACGTAGGTTCCGCGCAGTAGGAAATTATTGCACCTACTAGATGGGTTTACCCGCACGGCCGTCTTAACACGCTCCACCTACTACGTAGGTGGATAGCAGGCGTCGTGTGCTATATTCTTTGGGAAACCTTGTTAATTTTCGTATGGATAGGGAATAAATCTAGTCTATTTGATACAGAAATTCATCGGTATATTTCTGATTTCAGCTGCATGGGTAAAAGATATGTGCGCTCGCGTCGATTTCATGCAGTCCTGGGTCAAGGATGGCATTCCCAAAGTTTTCTGGATCTCGGGATTCTACTTCCCACAGGCTTTCCTTACTGGCGCGTTGCAAAACTACGCGAGGAAGCATGTTATTGCAATTGATACGATCGGATACGCTTTCGAGGTGAATATACAAAACATATTATGTTTTCTTTTTAAATCTTAGATAATACCAGGTGGAACGGAAAAATATACTGTCAAGGTTCAGTTCTGAGCGATTGCGACAGCTGGCGCTTTTAGTTTCAGTAATCTTACTGTGGTGATGTATTATACCATGAAAATAAGACATTTTCTCGCGGTAAAAAGTAGCCCATGTCTGTCTTTAGGTACCAAACTATCTTTAAACCAAAGGAAATCTTCAGAAATCGTATGGAAGGTGGTATTTTAATATTTGATATTTTTAGTAGCGAACTGAAGTATATAAGCTGAAAGAGTATATTATTAACTACGAGTCTGAATTAGAAAATGTTTTTTATTTACCACCATTACTTTGCAATCATTATTTTAATATATTGGTAGTAGGAAACAAAAAAGTATCTGGCAGCACCATTGAAGCGGGTGCATATAATGTGCGGTGAATAACGAACAGCAAATAATACGCAACAAATAATCTGCAGCAAATAATTCAGGTTTTTAGCTCAAATTATTGGACTGCACGTTATTTAATGCGTAATATTAAGAACGCCCATTTTTTTTTAAGTCTGCAAGTACATTATGTGACAAGCTCTTGGCATGCCTGCAAGCAGGCATGGGGGTGACAAGATAACCTAACTCCAAAGGGTATGGCGGAGGGAGCCGTGCTCGCTTCGCTCGCCTAGCTCCCGTCCGAAATCCCCTTCTAACCTAATCTAACCGAGTCGGGGTGCCCCAAACTCCCGTGCTCGCTTCGCTCACAACCGCCCTGACTTGGCATTCATTGTGGATTGGCTTCGTTTTATCGGGCTGTACATTGGTTGGGCGAAATGTTTTCAAAATCGATTCGACATACAGCTGATAAATCGGTCTGAAATGTGTCAACTCTCTAGAGGTGTCCATGACCCTGACCTGTATTATTGCCTGCATGTTATTGAGTGCGCATTGTTGCAGCTCGCCAAGAACTGGAGTTTGTTCTGTACTGAATTATTTCCTGCACGTTTTTGTTCCTTGCATTTTATTCAAGCGCTTCAACAAAATGCAGTAAATAATTAACAACCAATAAAGTAAACATTTTTTGACGTTTAAATTATTCAGTGCATATTATTTGGCGCGCTTTTTTTGACCTCAATTATTTGGTGCACATTATTTGGCGCATTTTATTGTCACCCAAACAAACGTCAAAATCTGACAGCCTGCTACAGTTTTTTTTTTGTGTGTGTGGTCAGCCACAAGTCATGTGACACTGAAAATCATGAAACGATTTTTTTATTCCCGATATAAGTCATTTATTTGGAAATAAAATCTTTAAAATAATAATAAAAGAAGATGAACAATTCTTTTATTTATAATTCAACTTAATTATTATTATATTTTGGTAAATTCAGCAAAGTTACTATTAATTGTCTGTTCGTTTCATGAAATAATATAAGAATTTAGCGGATTTTTAATAAATTATTTAAATTAAATGGAGGTAATATAAATTCTGGTGATAGGTTAAATGTAAAATTCATAGAAAGGGCTTTCAAAGAAACTACATTTTGTTAGTGCTAAAATTTCCTCCGAATAAAATACCGCTTCTGAAAATTTCCTTTCATCAAAAGCTGTTTTGTAATTTAGCGTAATAGTCTGTCGACAGTTACTTCCGCATTCATAATAAGGATAATCTTCATCGTGTGGTGTAAGGTCAACAAACGACCTCACAAACCCTGGTGTTAGTAGTCGGGACCAAATTTGTTCAGTAGTTTGGGCTTGAAAGCGGAACAAACTTCTTAACATACTTTCACATTTATAATTAGTGTGATATTGTCTTAGGCGCTAACTCAGCCTCCCAAAAAGAAGATGGACGACGGCTGTTGCGTGCGCGGGTTGTACTTAGAGGGCGCTCGCTGGGTCATGAGCGACATGGCCATCGACGAGAGCCGCCCCAAAGAGCTACATACAGGTGAGCTAAACATACACACTCCCCCTCACACCCCCATCCACGCACTCATTTTACACACGACTCACGTGTCTGTCACACTCAAACCTGTTTATATTTATCTACACCAATTAATGTTTACCTTCTATCCAATTATCTTTTGTTTAATTTAGGGGTGACTCACACTCACTGTCCCCTCATATTATACTATAATCTTAATTTGAGAGACTGGGATTGAAAATTGTTTATATAAGCCTGTAAACGTCCATTACGGTCCATTGCTGGACAAAGGCCTCTGAGCATTCAACGGCAGATATCTAAGTGACTTAAAATCATCCTATGGATAATAAAATAATTTTGGGGTACTCACCATTATGTCAGAAAATTGTCCCAGTAGTCCTATACCATGTCCATGTCCGTGTCTCTAAATAGCATTTTAAATCCCTTTACAGATATGGCGATAATATACATGAAGCCGGAACAAGGTCACAAGCTGAAGGAGGGCTTGTACGAATGCCCAACGTACAAAACTTTACTTCGAGCCGGCACGTTGTCCACCACCGGCCACTCGACCAACTACGTCATGACCATAGAGCTGCCCACGCACAAGCCTCAGTCGCACTGGATCAAACGGGGCGTGGCTCTCTTCTGTGCGCTTGATTACTAGTCTTATTGTGATATTATTATTCTAGTCGTTTATTATTAGTTGTTATTAAAATAAATGTTTTTGAATATTTTTCAGTTGTTTTGAATTGTAATCGACAAGAACGTCCGATTCGCAAATTGTTAAGTTGTAAATACTCATGCTGTTCGATTCGCAGAATTCTTGCCTATATAGCAAAGTGACGTAGAACAGTAAAACGGCTTATTTAGTTCTACCTCGGCAGTGTTCAGTATTCGCGCGCTGCACTCCAAGGAGAGTGCGATTCATAATGTCAAGGAGAAAACCAACAGGGTTTATTTATTTGTGTCGCGCAAACGTCGCTCTGGTGGTACTGAGTGGAATGAACGCTCGTTCCCACATTCACGGTTTGCGCCGGACCGCAGCGTATGAAGCTCTATGGAGGTGTGGCCGCGGCGGGCGCCAGCGGTGTTATTGGCCGTGAATGTGGTAACTGGCTGTCTAGCAATAAAAGAAAAACTTACAAGAGACAATATAATCGCAAAACAATTTAAAATACAATAACAATGTAAAAAATCACTAGTTTCACTTCCAGTGCTAGAGAGGAGCGTTTTTATACAGCACGGTCTCCGGAGTCTCCACTTTTGATAACACTCCCTGCTTCTCAAACTCCGAATACTCCATCCAATTCGACCTGAAAACAGATAACAATTAAAATAATAATATTTTGGGTCGCTGCTGCTCTGTAGTAAGTGAAATAAGAAGACCGACAAATATCTTGGGGTAGGTAGGTTCCTCTTTCGCCGCCTATACAGGATGGATTTTTTAAATGCCACCTGGAGGGAAAGTACTTTAAACAATGGAAATTTCACTCAACATTAATAAACAATAGAAATAGCAAACTACACTCAATGAAAACATTCATTAATTTTTAAAAAGAAACAAAACTGCATTTAACATTTTTGATAATACGCTTGCCACACCGGGAATCAAACCGGCTAAAATCGATCAATTGATATAGGTAGTCAATAATAAGGATCAAATCTCTCTAAGAAACAAGGTAAATTAAATCAAAGGAAAACCATGAAATCTTTACAGTGTGACCGTTTTTTTTTAATTAGATTTCACGGTTTAATTTACCATGTTTCTAAAAGTTGAGTGAAATTTCCATTGTTTAAAGTACTTTCCCTCAAGGTGGCATTACAAAATTCCACCCTGTATAAATATAGGCGTAATAGTACTAACCATGAACGAAAGTTCCCTTTCGGGGACTAATTTATGACTAAGGTGACATAATATGGATAAAATGACGATTGTCCGTGGACTTGGATTGATGAAATTTATAGGTGGTACTACATATTTTAAAAGAAAATTAGGTATGTGAAGTGTTCTTTCTAATTAAACCTATGATGAATAAAAACAAATTGTACGTACCTACTCTTGTTGATACAAGGTAATTCTAAGTGCGATTCGTCCGGTACGTATACACACTCGATATCTGGGAAGCCCAGTAATTCAGCAAGCATATTGATGTCTTCGTACGAAGGCTTTGCTCGCAACATCTGCACAGATAATAATATAATGATTATACAAGGGAAAAAGACAGCATTAGCAAAAGAAAATTCACAATAGAAGTGCCTATCTATCTATTATCAACAAAATAATGACTCCCGTCATCAGTCTGCAGTATTTAGCTACGCTACCGTAAAATCTAGGGAAATAAACGCAGCGAATTTAAGTTTATCTAAAAAGTATGTTTGTTTATATTTAATTTATGTAAGTACTGTTTCGAGTTACTTTTCCTTACCTCTGTGACCACTTCGTATCTGTCCTCGATAGGCGGGAAGTTCCAGAAGGCCATCCCCACCACGATGTTCTCGCGCAAATAGAAGATCATGCCACGCTTGTAGCGATTCCTGTAGCTCTCCGAACTGTTGAAACAAGATTCAATATTAAATATTACTGTGTTATATTTGATAGCATAGCCTGGATAGTCGAGGAGATGCGAGTTTCAAGTCCTGTCGTAGATTAACAATATCTTCCATTATTGCTTCGTATATACAATGTAAGGTTAAATATTATGCAAGAGCCAACACATAGATTTAAAGCATATAAATATTAAAATTAAAACTTTTACATTCTTGATAGGTATTTATTTCTAGAATGCTGCATTTTTACGTCTGCCAAAAAAGAGGAATAAGATTATTTACAATGGTAAAAGTAAGCGCAAGAATCCAAAGAGGTACTTTCGCGTTTATACCTTAACACTAGTGGGATTTAAAAAGAATACGAACTCTTTGTAGCAAGGTCGGTCGAACTCTCCGATCCTTTGTTCATATTTGCGACCTGCTTCGTCTTCTATCTCGTCACATGGCTTGAACAACCCCACAGTCGTCATGCACCCACCAACTTCGCCGATAACCTAAACAGTTCAATCAACATCATACTTAACATATTAGATCATTTTACCGATTTTTGTCCCCTTTGTCCCCCTTATTACGTGCTAACAAAGAATCATCTATCTCCGTAATAAAAAAAAAAGTTTTCACTAATATGAATGAATGGCCCAATAAAATTAATGTAACGACCATATTATGTAGGTATTTATGAAAAAAATATTTGATATGCGTTTCACATAAAGTTATTTCTCTTATAAGTATTTTATACTTAATCTGTGTATGACGGTAAAGTTATCGAATAACTTAAAGCATTAAGAAATATTCAAAGCTTATTGGTAGAGGACGTACCTCCATTTCTATATCTCCCGGTAGGACAAACCAGAAGTGTGGCTCCATGTTGCAGGGTATCCAATAACCCGCCATGTTGGAGCCCGCGATAAAGCCCTGCTCTTCAGCAGAGAGGAAGCTATCCATCCTCAGCCGGTGGTCCTTCCACTGAGAGTATATACTGGCAGCGTCTCCGGCCTGCGGGAACAAATTACAAAAGAATGACAGAAATGAAAGGAGTAGGGAAAAAAATGAGAGGGCTATGAGTATATTAGACTAATAGATGTTTTGCGTATTCATTCGCTGGCGTGTCCAGTCCTCAACTATCCCTTATTTCTATCATCCGTGATCATCTCCTCCGAGTGGTGTGGTACGTTGGGTACCGACCAAACTTTATTTTTAAAAACACGGTTTTGGATAGGGACATACTTAAATTGTTCTATTTAGTACCTAGTATTAAAAATGTGTACCTATAGACTGTAGAAATTATAGCTAGTTCAAATTGGTCGGTACGCAACGTACTCGCCTCGTACGGGCCAATGGTTTACAATGCAAATTTGAGTATCAGAAGCAATAGAAATAAATATTATGTACCTCCTGATTCAGGCACTATAACTTTAATGTAAAAATTCTTATTTAAAGTTGTGCCGTACGAAACGAACACGTCCTGTACCGACCATAAAGCTTATTTAGGTATTTATTTAAATATTTTGCTGTCAATTAAGTGTACCAGAAATGTACCATCCGATTATTGCTAAGGAGTAATAGACAGTCGTCGGTTCTAAAGGCCTGCATTATGTGTCGACTTGTTTAAATGTTGCAATAATGCTACGCGTCCTGGTTCTAAGTTCGACGCGAGAATTGCCGGTGGCTCGTACATGGACCCTTAACGAACACATTATACTCCTTTTTGGGCAGTCGTGTAAAATAAGACTCATTCAAGGCCAGCGCTCATAGCTCGTTGCGCCACATGCAAGATGACTTACCACGTAGAGATGTGTACGGGCCATCAACTCAGTGTTGACTTTATATCCACCATTGATTGGATCCATCTCCAAATTCGAGCGTAGCCCGATATCTTCTCGAGGTGTAGCTCCAATCGCCACAATCACCTGCAATAATATATATATATATATATATATATATATATATATTTAAGTACATTGTAGAATGATATAGTTATTATTATTTATTTATTTATTATGGTGCTGCTTCCTTACCAGTAGCTTCTTGTTAAAGTAATAAGTAGGTATATAAATTAAATAAAATTATAATGAGCTTAGTTTTTTTTTCATAACCTCGATTGACAAGTTTGTGTTTAATTTTTAGTTATTTATTAAAAGTTAGATTAACCAACCATATCCTGTTTGCAGATAAAATTTGAAAAATATATTAAGCTTCTCATTTAATTTGAATCATGAAAAAATATTGTTATGCTCTCGGACCAACCACGGTGGTTGACGGACCTTCCTCAGCCTCAGGTCATCAGTCCCTATTTATTCTAATAGTTAGAAATAACCGGCCATGCACGTGTCGGGCCACGCAAAGTTCCATAGCTTTCCAATACTACTTAGGTAGGTACCTGTTTAAGACAGTTACGTACATCAAAATATTTTTCTATGACATTTGTACCGAATTTCTTACTAGTGTACATTTTATAAGTTGGTCTATTATTAGATAACCTGCCTAAAGCCTACTTGATGTTGATAATTTTCCTTACGGCGGGAACACTTGACTAACAAAAATAAGCAATTTAAAGCGCAATATTTGTGAAACGTACACTAGCATCGAAAAATAGTTTTAGACGACCCCCTTTATTTTTAAAAACCCTATCCAACGATACCTCACACTATTAGGTAGTCGTGAATAAAAAAATAATTCACGTGTACCAGAGGTCTCCTAAAAAAAATTCTTCAGATTTTATTCTTCAGCTCGCTGTCGACATGATTAATATGTATATCCATGCCAAATTACAGCCTTCTAGTAATAAGAGTCTCAGAGCTAAGTCGCGGACGAACAGACAGACGGACATGGCGAAAGTATAAGTTCCTTTTTGACTACGGAACCCTAAAAATTTGCACATTTGAAACGGTCTCTGTCTCTGAGCCGCGGACAGACAGACAGACGGACACGGCGAAACTATAAGGGTTCCTTGTTGACTACGGACGTCTACAGAACCCTAAAAATTTAATATCTTAGTAAAACCCGAATTATTAATGCATGACCAATACTTACGAAATCAGTTACAACGGATTTTCCATTAGATAAGGTCAACTGCAATCGACCATCTTTAGATTCAAACGCGTCGTACACTTGTGCTAAACGAAAAAATAAAAACAAATAAAATAAATGTAAAATAACCATAAAATGTGGCACTCAGATCTGACTCAATGGTTGCTGATCAATTTTGCATGAAATCTTGAAACAGTCAACATCAATGGCCCGTTACAGTCCACTGCTGGACTATGAGCCTCCTCCACTTAAGTGAAGGGTTTTGCCATTTATCTCCAGGCTTGGCAGGCGGGTTGAAGATCGCAGATTAAAAAGTTACTGTATCAGAGAGAGCTGCTGCCCGTTCCCTGTTCAGTGTGTAGTCTCTAAGTCGTCACCCACGGGAAGAGTAGGGGATGGTGACAAATGTATTCTACTCTGCCGTCACCACACGTCAAATCTTGAAACAGTAACCGCTTAAATTACGAGTATGTGCTAACGGATCCAAGCAAAGCAACGACCGCGTGTTGCGCGAGTGGATGGTTTGACTAGTAAGTTTGACTAGGCGGAAAAAGCGAAGAATTTGACGGTTAACCATATCCTGGTTGCTAAGGGTCGCATGCCCAGTAGCTAGGCTAATATGGGACTTGCACTGCCAAAATCCATGATAGGTCATTTTGTAGACTCCGTTGCTGTTTTTAGAATTTGTCTTTAAGCGCGTCATTCAATCGGAAGTAGGTACCCGTAGGTATACGTTTCAACAATTTTAAGAAATTAATATGTCATAACTGTGTTGGGAGTATCTTTTGATTACGTTGACTTAGAAGCTCGAGGTTATTACTCAAAGAGGCAGTAATTTCAACCAGAGCACTTATTAAAAATATTAAGTTAGGGCATATTAACTTGAACTCGCCGGACAGAAAGATAAAAAATGGACACAAACTACGTACAATAGGTTTCATATTGAAGTAAGGAACCTTCAAAGACATAAAAAGCGTCTTACTCTTGGGCATCAAGGTGACATTCATGCACTTGAGTTTTTCGGCAGCCCACTCTCCCAAATACTCCGGAATGACGCCAGACAGAATACCCGCACCTTTGTAGATGTGCAGGATCTGAGGCGGCACGTATTCATCCGGGGGTGGCGGGAACCAATAATCACCTAAAAGATGAATCTAATTTAAAATCTGGTTTAAAATACTAACTTGGCAAAACTAATCTAAAAAGAGAAAGAAAAGTAATTTATTGCCAAATAATATACTGAGCCAAATGCGAAGCTGCCGTAAGGAGTAAACTGAGCGTTTTACCTTGAATGTGCCAGTATATTTATCAGCGAAAATGCTTAGAAATAAAGAGAGAAGGAATAACATATTGTGTCAGTCATAGATATTACAACAAAAAAGAGGTAATATTTATCTATTTATATGTCTTACAACCTACAGTGACTGTTTGTAACAAACCCTGGTGTTATAATTATTGAGGCTTCTGACTTAGCATGAACGACAATTTCTGTAGATAATAGTTGGGACCGGGTTCAGACAGCCGAAATACAGAATCATTTTACATTTCGGACAATCAGGTGATTCCGACTGTCCGGTCCCCATACAGGTCCCCTGAGTAAGGTCCCTCACAACTTGTTTGACCACGTGTCCTCACCGGGATTTGAACCCAGAACTTTCGTGACGAGAGCCGGAAAGCAAAACTGACCTTAGCTCTGCTACGGAGGTTAGAGGAGATCACCATATACAATGCACTTACGCATCCTTCCCATGAACCAAGCCAATTCGGATCCGAGATAGCCTGCCCCGACGATGGTCACATGTTTGGCCTCCGCTGCTTTTCTATATGCTAACTCCAAGTCTCTGATTGTTCGGATCGGGGTGATTCGGTCGCGTACGAATTTCGGTGCACTTTTGTAGAAAGAAAAGTTCTTCGCTTTTGCACCTAGAAAGCACGGAATATGTTTTTTTATTTAAAAAAAGAACAAATTATTTAGTCACTTCTAACCTAACCTAACGCAGAATGTCCAAAAATTTAGCAGGGTCAAAAATCTGGCACAAGATTGATATAATTTTGATACTGAATTTGATGTTTGGTAAAATATATGCATAGAGTAGGCGGAACGAGAATATATTACACTGTTATGTGCCCACACAAACTTGTCGCAGAACAGGTAAACAGCGTTGTCTTCATAAAGAAGCATACCTACATTAAATGTAAGAACTGGCTAAGCACGTATCGGGCCACGCAAAGTGTAGGGTTCCATAGTTGTCCAATAATACTTAGGTACATATTTAAGAATTTTGCATATTTTTTCTGTCTGTTTGTCAATTTTAGTGTATTTTTAAAATTTATTTTTGTGCTATCTGTGTGTTGTGAATTAATAAAGTTTTCATCTATATTCTATCTATCTATAAGTCAGGTGGTGCTATTTTGACGAAAAAAGGCAACGCAATATCGAAAATGTCATAAATCCAAGATGAACAGTGAACATTTTTGTGTATCGGCCGATTACAATAAACAGATGACCAAACTAACCGACAGCAAGCAGTGCTCGTTCGTAGTAAATAGGTCTTTCTCCGCAATAAGTTTTCACCCAAGCTCTGTGCTCCTCGGCATCTATCCTGATGACGCACCAGCCCATCGCGATCGACACCGCCGGCCCTTCCTTCCTACGGTAGAACTTAACCACGTCCATAAATGTTTTGCAGCCGGTGTAATACATACTGTAAAGAAATTTCTTAAATGCACATCAGGTCGTTGGACCTAGCCAAATAATAATAATCCTGTTTGCCAAGATATCGCGATTAGAAGCAAAATGTGCAACAATCGCAAAAGATATTATATCAAATATTACTTCATCTATGCCTACTTGCCACAACGAGTGACTTATGACCGCTTGAATGCCGTAATAAGAAGTCATAGTATCTTTAGCCGGAGATACGAAAAATTCTTCTGATCGTGCCTTAAAACACTTCCGAACTTTTCTAGTGATGTCATAATGACGTAAGTAAACCTGCTATTCGGTGCGAGCCGGTCGTGCGGTCCAAGCAAGTTGTGTAATAAGGATTGGTCATTTGGCTATTGTTGGCAAGAGCAAGTCAAAGAACATGGTAGACATTAACGTCAGTGAAGGGTCAAACTCGGTAGAGATTTCAATATTGAAGAATCTGAAGTGAATTATGTATAAAATTTACTGTTGTGTAGAGAATGTACCACTTAGTATGGAACTGGACACAGGAGCCGCTGTTTAATGTATGCCTTAATGGGTGTACAAACAAAAAAAATCCTAACTGCTTTTGGAACAAACAGCTGTTGAAGGCAACACAGAAAAATAAACAGTATTAAGTAATAGGCAGTTACTGCAGCCTGTTGGGAAGATTTTTGTCTCGATTGAAATAATAACAAGAATGCTAAAAGCGAACTTGTGGTTGTGAAAAACAGTAAAATTAAAGTTTAGTGTGAAGGAAGTAAAGCCAATTTTTCATAAACCTGTAGAAACGGAGTTATAGAAATTAGAAGGTTGTTATAGAAGTTGAAAGAATATAAAATTTACAGTGGGCATACCCCTGGTTCCGGTTTTGAAGGAATATTGTACTGACCCATTAAATGGGCCTTCCTGTATATCTTTGCACTTACGTCATTCTTTTCCCTTCTTTTACGTAGTTGAGTGTGCGAATTTCAGGAGGTTCGCCATTCCACCACATAAACTTGGACATCGGTGGCCGCTTATAAGGGAACGAATCCTCTTTTGATATGAAAAACACCTGCAGAGTTTAATGATAAGAGAATTAGGCCGTTAAGGGTAATCACTAATTGCGAATACAATATTACAATCAAGGCAATCAATCAATAAATCAAGGTGAAGAGTTCATAATATGGGTAGGGGGACTGTTTGATTTCATACTAACTCGTAGCCGCTTTTCGCAGTTTCGATGTAGCATTCTTTACGATGCATACCTAAGTATGACATAAACGCAGGTTGTGCACTTACTACTTGACTATGGTGAGGTGGGGTTCAAACTCGCGTTATATTTGGAAGGTAGCATTTAAACCATCAATGATCATCATCCTTTGTCGATTTACGGCAGAACTAAGTAACCAACTACCAACCCAACCAATTAAACTGCAGGCTGCGTTTAGGTTGAAGACTTGATTTTCATGTTCCAGCCTCGCCGCCGACAGGATTACGAGTTAGATATGTCTTTTTTTTTCCTAGCTGGAACTCTTCCACTGCTGGGCAAAGGCGTTCTCTTTTACCACCGTGTCCTCGATGTTGCACCAGTGTCTCCTAATAATTTTCAAAAGCGTCGAGATCGTCTCGCCATCGATTCCGAGGTCTACCACTTCCACAAAAAAAATTGCGTAAATGTCGATTCATAATTATTATAAAGCGAAAATTAAAAAGATCCATACCTTGGCAGTCTCATCGTGCTGCATGATGGCCTTGTAAGCCGCCCAGGCCGCTGCGCCGGCGCCTATGATTAGATATTGCACGCATGGTGGCAAATCCTCGTCGTGAACCGGCGTTTTCACCTTGTGGCGAGGTCGCCCTGGATAACAAGACAGAAATTTTAATAAACCATTACTAATTTTTGTGTCTCCCGATTCACACTAATAATAATTTTAAAATCCACATATCCTTTTCATTTTTATGATTAATGAAAGCGAGGATATTCATTCAGATGAACGAAAGATATTATTATGATATGAATGATAATCTCAAACTAGGGCGTAGATTGGGCGTAGCTGTCAGATTAAGAGTCTCTATCCTCTCTAAAATTATGCAATCGTCGTGTCCATAAGTTTTAAAGTCGATGTTTGACAGCTGTAATATTAGTAAAACATGTTTCCCGTGGTAAAAACCTTCCTCTTGAATCACTATCTATTAAAAAAAACTGCATCAAAGTCCGTTGCGTATTTTAAAAGATTTAAGCATACATACATACATACAGACAGCGGGAAGCGACTTTGTTTTATACTATGTAGTGATACATACTTACCGACCGACTAGGCTACGGAGTCGAGATATGAGATTAGTACTCCGTATTTGGTGGGTAGTTTGTTTTTTAGGTTAATTTTATTTTGGTACCGGCATTTTACTATGTTATCTGCATACAACGCGACATACTATTACGGAAACGGTTTGAGTACTCAATTTGGTGTTATTTTTATGCTATTCAGTGCAATTAATTGTGAAACTATTCAAGATGAATCAAATTATTTATGCCGACACAATAAAATCACGCAAGGGCAAAGATATGCTATCAGTGAGTGGTTATTATTATAGTTTAAATCGATCTCGTGAAGACGTACGTTACTGGTGTTGTACATACAAAAAAAAAAACGCTTGGTTGTGGAGTTTGTGTTACAACCAGGACAATTAATATAGGTGATCTACCACGTCATGCATTATTGCAGAAAGATATAATGCCTCACAGTCACGAGCCTGATGCAGAAGTTTTGGAGGCTTTAAAACTTCGAAATCTTTTAAAACAAACTTCTGATTCGATGCAAACTCCCGGCCAAATCATACAAAGCAGCATTCAAAATATACCCAGCACTAGTGCTCCAAGGCTTCCAAGCAGTAATGCCATGAGAATGATCATACACAGAGCTAGAAATAAAAATATGACGAAATTTGCGTTCTGGTTTTTATCACTAAACAAAATTTGAGGCTCTTGCACGAATCACCTTTTTGGATTTTAGGCGGGACTTTTTTAACTTGTCCGTTTCTGTTTCACCAACTGTACACGACTTGGTGGACCTATGATGCATCTCATAAGACATTGCCACTTATTATGGATTACTGTCTCATAAAACCAAAAACTGCTATGAAGTATTTTTTGATATCGTTTGCACTTTTGCACGACATGAGCTGAACATTGTTTTGTCACCCAAAACTGTCATCACTGATTTCGAGCTAGCTGCTATTCTTGCGATCAAGATTTTTTTTCCGTCCAGCACCCAACATGGCTGTTTCTTTCACTTGTGCCAAAGCATATGGAAACAATCAGCAGAATTAGCTACAAAATATGGCGAAAATAAACAGTTTGCCAATCAGCTGAGGCACATTGCTGCACTAGCATATCTAAAACCAGAAGAAATCCCGTCAGCCTTTGC
This sequence comes from Carpatolechia fugitivella, assembly GCA_951230895.1. Classification (NCBI taxonomy): domain Eukaryota; kingdom Metazoa; phylum Arthropoda; class Insecta; order Lepidoptera; family Gelechiidae; genus Carpatolechia; species Carpatolechia fugitivella. Next base: position 14,605,491 of record OX579654.1, on the reverse strand, counting down.
TATGATATGCGAAAAAGTCATTTCCGCAGAAGCCACAGTTATTGTTGACTGGTTTCAAAAGTACTACAAAAAGTCTCAGGACCCTTCAAATCCTCTCATTCTAAGAATAAAAAAAGTCCCTCCCAGATTTCCGCCTAAGTTATGGTCTGTGGCAGAATGTATCGAGGCAAGAGTCCCAAAAACTCAAAATGACATAGAATCATGGCATCATAGATGGAATGCGCTTTTGTCACGGAGAAAGTGGAACATTCATAGGACCTTTGAAGAATTTAAAAAAGAGCAACAACACAGAGCATACAGTTGAGAGAATCAATGCACAATCACTCGACAATAAACGACGTCCAAAATATAAAATAAAAGAACAAAATTTGCAAAATTTGATGTCGCAAAGGGATACAATGACTACATTAGCATTTTACGCGCCTTGTCTCAAACTTGTTATTATAAAATTTGAGAATGCAATTTATATACTTATTTGTTCATATAATTTGAAGGCTGTATCGATTTATGTTGTCTTATTTTATAAGGACTATAATCAAAGTGTACCTGGGCTGATTGATAACTGGCCGAAACGACGAACTTAAAAAAATGATAAGCAAAAAAAAAATACATTATATTTTGGCATCTTTTTGAAAATAGAACGCCAAATTGGAATTTAATCGAACTGGTGGAATTTGTTTGATAGGACGTAGAACTTTCTCTGTCGTAAATTTTCTTAACAATGGAAAGAAACGAAATTCGTGCGGTGATAAAGTTTTACGTTTTAAAACAGAAAACAGCAACCCAGATTAAAACCAAGCTAGACAGTGTTTTAGGTAATTCTGCTCCTGCATTGAGTACAATTCACACCTGGGTAACTGATTTTACACGTGGAAGACAGAGCTGCGAAGACACCCACAGGTCTGGCCGTCCAAATGAAGTCACGAATCCGGACATGATCAAAAAAATTCACAAAATTGTATTGAATGATCGGCGCTTGAAGTTGCGAGAGATAGCAGAGATGGTGAGCATTTCATCTGAACGCGTTTTTAATATTTTGCACCAACATTTGGTAATGAAAAAGCTTTGCGCGCGATGGGTGCCGCGTTTGCTCACTGTTGACCAAAAGCAACGTCGAGTGGACGATTCATCGGAGTGTTTGGCGCTGTTTAACCGAGATCCTAACGAGTTTTCGCGGCGTTATGTAACAGTCGATGAAACCTGGATACATCATTATACTCCCGAGACAAAAGAACAATCTAAGCAGTGGACTGAGAGCGGAAGACCTGCGCCGAAGAAAGCAAAAACGGTTTTGTCGGCCGGCAAAGTGATGGCGACTGTTTTTTGGGATGCTCGAGGGATTATTTTAGTGGATTATCTGCAAAAAGGAAAAACAATAAATGGAGAGTACTACGCAAGCTTGCTGCAAAAATTAAGTGAAGAAATCCAGAAAAAACGACCACATTTGGCCAAGAAAAAAGTTTTGTTCCACCATGACAACGCACCTGCACACACGTCAATGGTTGCAGTCGCCAAACTCCATGAATTGCGGTTCGAATTGCTACCGCATCCACCCTATTCCCCGGATCTGGCCCCGTGTGACTTCCACTTATTCCCAAACCTGAAGAAATGGTTAGGTGGCCAGAGATTTTCATCAAATGAAGAAGTCATTGTTGCCGTGGACGAGTATTTTGAGGGGTTGGAGAAAACATTTTATCAAACTGGTGTAACGGCATTGGAGAAGCGGTGGACTAAATGCATCGAGGTAGAAGGAAACTACGTTGAGAAATAAATTTATTTTAAATAGATTTTTAAAGTTTTTCTTTGTCGTTTCGGAAACTTATCAATCAGCCCTCGAAAATAATAATTATTTGATTCCGAAAAAAAATATAAACATAACATAACATTCTTTACAATTGACAACACGTTCCTGAAGCGAGGTTATACTGCTTTTTTGTTCAATTTATTTAAATAATTATATACATATATACATGATGGTTCTTATTGCTTGTTTCTTATAAAATAAAAGAATGCAGTACTATTTTGTAGTTATTTTGTTTTGTAGTCGCCTAATTCCTAATAAAATAAAAAATGCAGTTGCCTTTTTTATTTTAATTATGCCTTTTGATTTCTTTAATATAATCTCTATTTATAATATTAAGTGTGAAGTGTGATTAGTTGTCCTTTTCAGGGAGGTTCCCGCGGCACCATGCTCTCAACGACTTAATACGTAGGGCTCTTGTTGCTGCAAACATCCCCTGCATGCTTGAGCCCCCCGGGCTGAGTCGTTCTGACGGCAAGAGACCTGACGGCTTGACGTTGGTTCCCTGGCAGAGGGGCAGAAGCCTGATTTGGGACGCGACTTGCGTCAACACGATTGCCGGGAGGTTCCCGCGGCACCATGCTCTCAACGACTTAATACTCCGGGAACGGTTCGGAGAGGTTTGTTAGATATTTAAGGTTTGTTTTTTTCTTTGTTTTTTGTTTATGTTTGTGTTTGTATTCGTTTTCTTGTTTGATATTAAATACTTAAAGTTTGTTTTTATTAAATTATATTAAAAGTTTCTTACTTACATACTGGCTTATCGGTGGTTTTATTTACTTCTTCCCTCCAAAGGTAGAATCTGTAAAACTTAAAAAAATAATAGTGTTAACTTATTTCTTTGGTCATTATTGCTTTTCTAATTAGGTGGTGTTGTATAAAAAAGCTACATACATGAAGTATATGTATTTTTATAATTGACCGAGTGAGCGAAGCGTCTCTGTTCCAGCTTGGCCAAAATTGGTTTTGTATGTCTATCTGTCTGTCCATCTGTCTATTTGTTCCACTCTACAAGTCGTGTGTCTCAACCGATTCTCGTGAAATTTTGTGATCAGGTTCGATAAATTAATCGATTTTTTTTGTAGAGTCAGTTTTTGGAAGTTTTAAAAACTACGGAGTTATGGGGGTTGCCAGCCCCCTCCGTTCACTTGGATCCACCGCCAGGCTCCACCGGTGGAGCCAAAGCTAAATGTTTTTCCTCTTTAATCCACCGGTTGAGCCAAAGCTAAATTTTTTTCCTCTTTGATCCACCGGTGGAGCCAAAGCTAAATTTTTCCCATCTTTAATCCACCGGTTGAGCCAAAGCTAATTTTTTTCCTCTTTGATCCACCGGTGGAGCCAAAGCTAAATTTTTCCCATCTTTAATCCACCGGTTGAGCCAAAGCTACATTTTTGTCCTCTTTGATCCACCGGTGGAGCCAAAGCTAAATTTTTCCCATCTTTAATCCACCGGTTAAGCCAAAGCTAAATTTTTTTCCTCTTTGATCCACCGGTGGAGCCAAAGCTAAATTTTTCCCATCTTTAATCCACCGGTTGAGCCAAAGCTAAATTTTTTTCCTCTTTGATAAACCGGTGGAGCCAAAGTTAAATTTTTCCCATCTTTAATCCACCGGTTGAGCCAAAGCTAAATTTTTTTCCTCTTTGATCCACCAGTGGAGCCAAAGCTAAATTTTTCCCATCTTTAATCCACCGGTTGAGCCAAAGCTACATTTTTTTCCTCTTTAATCCACCAGTGGAGCCAAAGCTAAATTTTTCCCATCTTTAATCCACCGGTTGAGCCAAAGCTAAATTTTTCTCCTCTTTGATTCACCAGTGGATTCATTGGTAATTTCTTTGCCTCTTTCTTCAATCCACGTGTTGTTGCACTTTGTGCCGCTATGCCACTTGTTCCCGAGATGGTCATATTATATTACTAAAGTGATGATGGCTAAAGATGACCCTAACATCCTTAAATTTTGTCAAAATATGGATGACAAGTAATGATAGACATCGAACCAACAATTGTGTCGAAGGCTGGAACCGAAAATTAAACAAAAAATTTGGGAAAAAATACAGCAATGTTACTTTGAAAGAGGAAACAAAATACAACAGATACCAGGCTATCTTAAAAATTGGGAATAAAAGAAAGAAGCAAACTGTCGAAAACGATGAGTTTATTCAGGAATCACAAATTGAGTTAATTAGCGCCAAAAAATGAAGTAATTGATTCATTCTTGATTTATTTTAATTTTCTTGATGTGTAGAACTTACCAATGTAATAAAAGTTATTTTTTATTAATTTATTAGCTTTTTGTATTTAGTAACAGATTTTTTGTATGTTACGCGAATGCTCTGAATCGACTTTTTTTTTGTTTAGTTGGTCATACTTTGGACTAAAGGTAGCCCCAAATTTTATAAAAAAATAATAGCTATGAATTACGTTATCTAACCTCTGTCAAAAACTTAAGTTTCATGTTTTAATTATCGATATCATAGTATATTGTAATCAATGGCGTAGCTAGTTAGTTACAGGGATCGAAGAGGCATTATAATAAATTATTATATCTGGATCCCTTAGATGATGGATCCTGGTGGCATACTGACATTATACGAGTATTTATCGTTTGACACCTGAGCTTAGAGGATCAAAGAGGAGAAAAATTTAGCTTTGGCTCCACCGGTGGAGCCTGGCGGTGGGTCCAAGTGGACGGAGAGTGCCAGCTTACAAGGTCTACTACCACTGAGGCTGTTTTTCTCTACAGGTCACATTTCTCAACTAATAAAAAAATATATAAAAAAAGTAAAAAAAATAGGTGAAATACAAAAAAATAAAAAATGTGATAAATTTTCAGAGTCAGGAGATGCTTGTGGATAAAAAAAAAATACACGGTCACATCAACTCACAGAGCCACTTTTTAGTATAGCATGGCTCAAGTTCTAGGTATTAATTGACATAGAGCAGATCGTGGAAGTAGAGTGCATGATCGGCGAAGGATATTGGTTGTTAGTGGTGGTGTTGCGTTAAGGTAGTCAGCCATAGCTTAAAATGCCGCCTTCTAGAAATAACTAGTTCTGGAGTAAGCTTCTTCATGGAGAAGACTGTGAATGAATGTGTCGATCAGTTGAGGTGTTATGGCCCGGTTCCACCTATTACGGCGGGATTGTCTCGTAAAAAATAAAATTTAACTTACTCCTCCAAGTAGAGTGAGGAATGTGCCAATAACCAATGGGTAGATCCAGGGGAAGGGTTTGCGTGGCGGGGGGAGGCACACTCGCGGCCTCGGCGGTGACAAGCCGCTACACGGCGCCCTCGTCTTCGTGCAGTCCATCATAGGCTGCAACCCAACACTACTGTAGCTTTAAGTTAAAATGAGTGGTTATAGTTACATTAAGGGGTGGTGTGTGACTAACGAACGGATGAATAACATAATGGAATGGCATTCGGTACTAAATAAAACCGTCAACAAAAACTATTGTTAAATTGTTAAAAGCCCTCAGAATGACTTCACACTTTCTCAAACTTGACCTTCTTCTTGTCTTTAAATTAAATTTGGGGCTCGAAACGATCAAGTTCGTGATACGCGTCAAGTCCTCGCAAACGGCTCGAAGGAAAATAAAAATAGAAAAGGATTTATTTATTTACTTAATTTATTTTAGAACGCCAACAGTACATGCATGAAGATGAAGAATTGATAAGATTTATGCGCAGTAGGGTACTTTTTCGAA
>OX579654.1:13877934-13999785 GCA_951230895.1 Carpatolechia fugitivella | reverse complement strand
CCTCGAGTCTCGAGCGCTGGCCCTTGAGAACTCCCAGCCCCAGCCGTTCAGGGAAAGTAAGCCATCATGGAAAGCAGCAATGCACCTAGCTACAGGTAAGCCCGAACTTTCATGTCTTTATTGTAAATTAAAAGACCATAAAATTTTTATGTGCCAAAAGTTTAAATTACTTCCCGTTATGGACAGAGTTTCATTTGTCAAAGAAAATAACCTGTGTAAAGTTTGTCTCAATTCTCATAAAAACAAGTGCAAATACTTTTTCAAGTGTGGAAACTGCAAAAAACGTCACAACACGTTGCTTCACACTAGTGAGCGATCTGAAACAAGCAGTCCAGTTACTTTGTTGTCCGGAAACAATACAAATGATGTTTTACTCCCTACAGCTAAAGTGAAACTCTTCGGAAAGGATGGAAAAGAAGTACATTGTAGGGCCATACTAGATTCTGGTTCACAGATATCACTCGTGACCAGCAAAGTGGTAGAAGTGTTAGGGTTGACACCTACCCAAACCGACACAAATATTGTGGGCATTGCGAACATGAAAAATCATGCAAAGTATTCAATACCCCTTGAGGTACATTCATTAAAATCGCCATTTAGTACCTCCATAAACTTCCATGTTGTGGACAAAATAACTTGTAATTTGCCTCAGACAAAGGTTGATTTAACATCTTTTAAAATTCCCCCAAATATAGAGTTGGCTGACAAAGATTTTCACATGCCAGGGGCAATCAATATGCTAATAGGTGCTGACAAATTCTTTCAGCTGCTCCTGCCGACGACGGTCATCCAGCCGCAGACTGGCCGGGCTACCCAAACCAGCACTGCGACGCCGCGCAGCCCAGCAACGCAGAGCAGCCTCGCAGCGCACAGCGGCCGGACTTCCCAGGCCAACCAGGAGCATGTGGCTAATCAGGCAACTTCATCCATTTCATTCATAAATACACTCTTTGGCACGGTGGTAGCGGGAGCACTTTCACAAAATGTTTCTGAGGTAGTTACTCTTTTTTGTACAAAATGCGAATCTGATATCAGTCAGTCACTCACAAGTTTTTTAGATACAGAAAAGGTACCACAATACTTATCTGAAAAATCAAGTGAGTTTGATATAACGGAAAGTATTTTTCAATCTACAGTCAAACTCGAAAATAATAAATTCACTGTAGATCTTCCACTTAAATTGCCTCCAGCTGAAATTAATGAAAATCTAGGTGACTCTTTTGATCTAGCCTTTTATAGGTTCTTAAATTTAGAAAAACGTTTGCATAAAAATATTCATTTACTTACTGAGTACCAAAATTTCATTGATGAGTATGTCGATATGGGGCATGGTCACTATGTCGATATAAGCTCTTATTCAAAAAACGAGCCAACATATTATATGCCACACCATGCCGTTATCAATGAGAACAGTACAACGACACGCACTCGTGTCGTCTTTGATGGGTCAATGAAGACTAAAAAAGGTATTTCTCTTAATGATATTATCATGAATGGCCCTGTTGTTCAAAGAAATCTCTTTGACATCATTCTTTTGTATAGGTTTGGTGAATATGCTTTTACAACAGACATAAAACGCATGTTTAGGAACATTCTTTTAAATCCTGAGCACACTTCCCTACAAAACATTTTATGGAGGGACAGCCCTGACAAGCCCATCAATTGCATACGCTTAGATACGGTCACATATGGGCTAAAAAGCTCGAGCTACCTAGCGACGCGGTGTTTGTACGAGCTGGCCAATAGGTATGAACATCAGTGGCCTTTGGCTTCATTCATCATAAAAAATTGTACTTACGTTGATGATGCTTGTTATGCCGATGCAAACCTAGATATTTTGCTTGAAGCCAAAGACCAGCTGAGGAAATTACTTAGGGTGGCAAGTTTAGAAACACACAAATGGTCTTCTAATAATGCTGAGGTTTTGAAAGATATTCCTTCGAGTAAACAATTATTTGAAAATCTCGACCTACAAAAAGATTATAGTGTCAAAACGTTAGGATTAACCGTTGACGCCAAACGAGATTGTTTTACCTTACAAGGTCCTAAACCATGCCATGACAAGCCCATGACAAAAAGGGAGATATTAAGTTACATATCAAAAATCTATGATCCATTAGGATTTGTTAGTCCAATAGTTGTCAAAGCTAAAGAGTTTATGAAAAAAGTTTGGTGTGAAAAGCTTAATTGGAACGATACACCCTCAGGAAAGCTTGCCTCTGAATGGTCACAATTTACTAACAACCTAATTGCCATGCAGCCCATACACATTAATAGAAACATTCCCATCCCATGCTCTGCTACTGTTCAGCTTATTGGTTTTGCTGATGCATCATCTACCACTGCCTACGGATGCTGTGTGTACTTAAGAGTAGTGGAGCCAACAGATGAAGTTAAACTTCATTTATTATGCTCTAAATCAAGAATAAATCCAAGTGCGAAGCCGCTTACCATCCCGAGACTGGAGCTGAATGCCTGCTTACTCCTAAGTAATCTAATTGCAAAGGTATATGAAACTTTATCTCTTAAAGTAAAAATTGATTCCACATACCTATTTTCTGACTCGAAGATTGCACTCGCATGGATCGGCACAGAACCCACTAGGCTTCAAGCTTACGTTGCAAACCGGGTTAAGGTAGTGCAGCAACTCACCACCAGGTGGCGCTGGCTATATGTGCAGACCAATGACAATCCAGCAGATCTCGTCAGCAGAGGCGTGGATCCTCATCAGCTAGCAGACTGCTCATCTTGGTGGAACGGCCCGTCATTCTTACATAACAGGGAATATAAATTTGAAAAAGATAACAATAATTACTTACCTGGTCCTGACAGTCTACCTGAAATGAAGACAAACTCTGAACTCTCCAAGGCTGTGAATAAAACAGTTCTTCTTACACAAACTCAGGACAACTTTTTTAATTTTTTGAGTAAATATTCTGATATTTCAAAAATGACTCGGGTGTTAGCATACATACTTAGATTTTGTCATAATATCAAATCCAACAACTCCAAAATGTCGGATAAATGCTTGTCTAGTAGTGAGTTAGAAAAGGCTCTGTTACTTATAATAAAAAATGAACAAAGATTTTATTTCCAAGAGGAAATACATACACTTTCAAAAAGTGAGTCGGTCAAGGGTAATCTCAAGCCTCTTTGTCCATTTATAGATCAAGAAGGTCTCATCAGAGTAAGTGGACGCTTGCAAAATTCAGATTTATCTTTTGAACAAAAACATCCTATTATTCTACCTAAAGAATCTAGAATCACAGGTCTTATTATACAGCGAGAGCATATTAGGTTACTACATGCGGGGCCAAAATTACTATTGGCTAGTTTGAATCAAAAATATTGGCTCGTCAATGGCATTAGGCAAGTAAAAAAGATAACTCATAAATGTTTAACCTGTTTTAGGTTCAAGGCAACTGCCGCCAAGCAACTCATGGGTTCTTTGCCGCGTCAGAGGGTGACCGCATCGCGGCCGTTTCAAGCAGTCGGAGTAGACTTCGCTGGGCCTATACAAGTCAAAAATTCACGTGTTAGACGAGCCGTAATATCGAAAGGCTACATATGTGTCTATGTATGTTTTAGTACCAAAGCCATACATCTAGAGTTAGTATCGGATTTGACTACAGAAACATTCCTCGCATGTTTCAAGAGATTTATATCGCGGAGAGGTATGCCCAGCGACATTTACTGCGACAATGCGGCCACTTTCCGTTGTGCACAGAGCCAATTAGCTGAGTTATTTAAATTAAATAATTCACAAGACCATAGAACACAGGTGTGTAATTTTGCTTCACAAAACGGTATTAAATTTCACTTCACACCTAGTTATTCACCCGTTTTCGCTGGTCTTGCCGAAGCAGGTGTAAAAAGTACAAAATACCATTTAAAGAGAGTAATACAGAACGGTTTATTTACTTATGAGCAACTAAATACTATTTTAAATCAAGTAGAAGCAGTTGTAAATTCTAGGCCTTTATTACCTGTTACTTCTTCTAGTCTTACAGACTTTGCTTACTTGACACCAGGCCACTTTTTGATAGGGGTGCCTCTAACTTCCTTCCCACAAAAGGACTTATCTGAAACCCCTGATAATAGACTAAAATTTTGGAATTTAATTGAGAAAGTTAGGCAGGGTTTTTGGAAAACTTGGAGTAAAAATTACTTAAATACTTTGCAATCACGACCCAAGTGGCGTGACGCACTACCTAACATGACAGTAGGTACAATGGTAATCATAAGAGAACCAAATATCCCTCCTCTTAACTGGTCTCTGGGCAGAATTGTAAAGATCTTTCCAGGTAATGATGGCAAGGTAAGAGCCTTTGAGGTGGCTGCCCCCAATGGGAAGACCTATATGAGGTCTTTATCTGGTATCTGTCCATTACCCTTGCATGAGTAAAAATAATAATAATATTATTATTATTTCTTATGTACCTTATACTTATGGTTGTGTATTAGGTTGTTATTTTCTTCAAGCTAAGAATGTGTTTTATTTTTTAAGATTTAAGTTAACATGTCTAAAAAGCGGTTGTTTTTAGATTTTAAGTATTTTGTATAAGGTACCTACTTTAACTCTTAGCAATGCTGTACCTATATGGTAAATAGGAGTATAAATAAAACTTCATTAGATTATTACTTATCTCATTTATTGTTAAAAAATAACAGTGTAAACATTCGTAAAACTGTCGAATTTTTTACTACAAAGTAACTTTGATAATTATTCAGTAAACTAGATTCTAAGCGTCTTAAAATAAGATTACTTCTATTGTATTGTTGTATACCTTAGCGTTTTTTCTTAGGCCGCGCAGCATGTTGGCAACACCAACTAAGTTACTAATATTTTAATGTTGGTAATACTTTCTTCTTATAAACCACCGTGTAATGTGTCGTGTTCGTGTGCTCAATAAATTTATTTTAGTGATAAATAACAAACGAGGACTTTCACTTGAGGACCCACCTATACAGCCTACCTATACAGTCCACCAAGAACAATACATTGTTTTTTTTTTTTTTTTTTTTATTAACTAAAAATAAGAAAGACTACTCTAATCTTGTTTATCGAGGATAGCAAGAACTCTAGTTGCCTCCCGGATTATATCCTTAGCCCCAGATCCAAAGACCTTTGTTAGTTGAGCTAGGTTGTCGGGTGTATCAACTTGAGTGAGAGTCAGCTTTTGAGCTCTCAGGAACTGACGAACCTGGCTCCTTGATAATGAAGCATTTTCTGTCTTCGCCTTGTAATACGTGAGAGAGCTTTCTTCTCCCCCCTGCCTGACCTCATCTAGTACCTGAGCTACAAGAACTATATCAGGATAACTCGATGAGGTGAAGCATTGGATATTCGGTGAAATTAAGTGAATGTAGATCAGATGTTCCTCAGGGATCTTGTTCTTTACTAGTTCTTCTTGAATAATACGACTTCTCTCTTCGACATACATTGAAAGTTGGTTAGGCAAGGGATTCAAGGCAGAAACCGCTCCTCCCTGTTTAATGACCTTTTGGATTAGTGAGTATGTGGTCATTTCGGACAGTGCAGTCAACATCTTGACATGAGATTTGACTGCTACTGCTCTCTGGTTCTCACTGAAAGTTGTCTTTATTATGTTGTAAACAACTTTCCTGATGGTGGGTCTGTCCGTGACTATTTCATTTACTAACTTCCCCTCTGCAAGATAATCAATGCTGATGTTTTGGTCTGAACTTTGGAGCAAAGATGAAGCAAACGCAGAGTATCTCTTCGTCACCCATTTTTTGAAGTCCCTTTTCGACGCTACCGGGCGACAGAAGACATAGGCACCATAAACTGCCTGAAACGCTACTGAAAGTGCCGAAATATTTTTGTTCTTGGCCTTGTCTTTCTCTTCACAGTAAATTGTACGGCAATGATTAGGCAAGATGAGTAAATCGTCAATTACTGGAGTGTAATTATCTTCTACTCCTAAGATCGATGCCAGGTCTATGTTTGTTACGTATTTAATACAAGATAAGTAGTAAGTTATCATTAGTCTTCCTAGCTCATTATCCTTCAGGTTACTTCCAAATGTCGTTTTCATTCTCAATAATGGACTTCGGTTTTCGTCATATATCGCCATTATGATCGAGGCAGCGGCGCTTGTAGTTGCGGGGTAATAGATAGGTGTTTTAGCCTGGATGTGATAAGGAAGTTCTGTCACGCGACCTGATTTCCGGACTAAAGCTAGAGCCTCAGACAACCCTTCCACAGAGTCTGCTACTACAGCCCCCACGTCACTCGTCACAAAGTTCCTCAATTGAGTTAGAGAAACATAAATGCCGTTGTTTTCGACTTTCAGGATTCCTACTATTTTGACTAAGAGATTCTGCTGTTTAATGGTGACCGTAGTGTTGATTTCGACTCCTTTGAGCGTTTTTTCTGAATTCGTGGTCTTTTCGTGGATCATACGTTCTCTCAGGGTCTTCATCTCCGATTCCTCGACAGCAAAAATTGTGGGTTTTTCAGTCATTTTTGATCTACGATTAGGGAGTTATGAATGCTTAAATCTTAGAAAAAAGGATTGATTCACTATGTCCCTTGTCCCTTGACAGCGCAGAATAACTGACATAGAGTCGCGCAACTCTTGAGGAGATAAATCACTGTCCGTAATTTTATTATTATTTTTCGAACAGTTTTCATAAAATCTAATATATATGCAACAACTTTTTGAAATTTATACAAACTAGAATATTTTTTAAACAATTCTGCTGTAAAAGACGACGACTCTACATTTGTTGCATTGCAAGATACAAGTTGCTTTTCATCTGTTTCTATATCAACAGAATCAACTGAAAATGTAAAAGTGTCAAACTGTGCGTGTGTAAAATTATTATCAGTTAAATCGTGCGGGCCATGCCACCACAACTTATTGAGCTGCAGCTGTTGCGGCTGAACCCCCCGCGACAGCAAATCAGCAGGATTATCATGTGTCCTTACGTAAGACCACTGGGTCTGACCCACCAGCTCTATAATTTTCTTTACTCTATTACTGGCGTAAACATTCGATTTAACAACCTTTGCTTTGATCCATGCTAGAACAATCTGCGAGTCACTATATAAAAATAATTTATGAGGAAACCTAGGTTTTAAAATTTTGCTGACTCTACTTGCTAGCTGGGCTAAAAGAAGAGCATTGCTAAGTTCCAGTTGAGGAATAGTCAGATTTTTATTGAGCGGCGACAAAATCTAGAATATTTTGAACAAAGCAAATTAGACTGCACAGTACCATCATTTTTGAATATACGTAAGTAAAGACAGCAACCATAGGCTTTAAGCGAGGCATCCGCATAACCTACCAACTGTACAGATGAAACATCTTTATAATTTACACACATATTAACAGTGATTTTATCCATCTTTTTTTAAATTATTTAAAAAAGTTATTCCAGTACAATAACTGGTCATGGGGTACTATAGAGTCCCACTGAATGTGCAAAGACCATAGCTCCTGCATGAAAATTTTGGCAAGTACAACTATAGGGCCAATCAACCCTAAAGGATCGAACATTTTTCCTATAAAGCTTAAAATTTTTCTTTTTGTGTTAATGTTGTCATTTTCAGTAAAACTTGGGCAAGAAAAAGTTAAAGTGTCTGATGCAATATTGTACATCAAACCTAAAGTCTTTACTACATTGTTTTAACTCAAATCAATGTCGTCAAACTGCCTACTCTCAACTGGAACATCAGATAGAGCCTCGGGTAGATTGGAGCACCGTTTATGCAAAGTGAAGCTACCTAGATGAAGAAGCTCTACCAGCTGCTTTTTCAGTTCGAGCAGGAGCTCTATATTATCACTACCGCAGATGACGTCATCAACGAAAGTGTTAGAAAGCATTGCTTGAGATGCAAGAGGAAATGTATCCTTGTACCGCTGAGCTAACTCTACCAAACATCGAGTGGCCAAGAACGTGGAGGCTTTTAGCCCATATGTTACAGTCTGTAATTGTAAGCAGCTGATGGACTTCTTGGGATCATCTCGCCACAAAATATTTTGTAGGCAAGTTTGGTGGCTATTGATATAAATCTGCCTAAACATTTTCTGAATATCACATATCAGGGTATAAATATAATTTATAAATAAAATTAGAATATCAAATAGCTCACTCTGTACCACGGGGCCATTCAGCATGACGTCATTGAGGGACCTTGCTCCTTGATTTCATGCTGCCATCAAATACAACTCGTACCTTTGTGGTTTTACTCGCCTCATTTATAACAGGATGGTGTGCTAAAAAGTAAAAAGGATCCTTATTAACATCATATTCAGAAATATCAACAATTTTAGCATGACCTAGATCTAGATATTGTTGAATAAACAGCTTATATTGCTCCAGCAGTAAAGGGTTCTTTTTTAAAGATTTTTCCATTGATAATAATCTCTGATAGGCCACAGAAAACGAATCCCCGAGCTGTAATTCCTCTATAGGGGAAACTAAGGGCATGTCTACATGAAAACGATTATTTTTAATTCTCATAGAGTCCTGAAAAACTTGTTCAGCCTTTTTAAACTCATGACATACAGGCTTCGCAGGCTCAGGTAACTTTTCTGATAGCCAAAAATTTTCCATAACATTTTCAAGTCTAATTGGATCAGAAATAGCAAAATTAGTCACAATATTAAAACTTGAATTATTGCAAACATAATTATCTATGTTGCCATCAACTACATACCCAAATAGGGTATTCTGTAACACAGGACCATTTTCGATTTTAATACAACCGTCAAGCAAAATATTAAAATATATATCTGCTCCTAACAGCAAATGGATATCACCTGATTTATGAAAATCATCATCTGAAAGCTTGATATTTTTGGGAATATTCCAATTTGAAAAATATTAAAAGATTGTTGGGGCAACTTTGATGTAATTGAATCAACCACATGACACTTTAAATTAAACTGTACATCATTATAGCATGAAAGCACATTTAAGTTTACAACTTGATTAATTTTAGTTGGTTTATTACCAATACCAATAATATTGTTTGATTGAACTATAGCATTCAATTTTAATTTATTAACAAGATTGCCTGTTACAAATGATGCTTGGCTGCCAGTATCTAGCAAGCCACGTACAACACATGATTGACCAAACTTATTTAAAAGCTTTACCTTCACAGTGGGCAGCAGAATGCAGTTTGAAATAGGATTAGAGATCAAAGTGACTACAGGCTCCTCAGGGTTTTCCTGTTATGGATGTAAAAGAGTATTATGGGCCAATCTACATACTTTACATCTAAAAACAAACTGACACTTACCACTATGTGGTTTTAAATAAATTTGACATAAGTCATGGTCCCGGACAAATGCTTGCCGGTCCTTGAGTGCTGCCAGCTTGAATTCTGGACAGCTGAAAACATGAACAAAATTGATACAAATTTGTTTTCTTTGTTGGGGTAGATTTATGGAATCTATTATAAAATGAATTATTTTCTTGAGAACTATTCTGAGATACACTACACTGTCCTCAAGCGCTATAGCACGCTTTTCTAAAAACGTTAAAAAGTCTGCCATGGAAGGCAGCTTGTCAGAATCCCTATCCGACTGATAAGCTCTGTTAGTTATTTGATCCAGTTTCCTAGAAAAATTGAAATTAATAACATGTCCCATTTATCAACAGGCTCATTTAAATTTTGTAATGCATGTAACTGCTGCTTTATTTGAGAGATAAAGGACCTTATAGATAGAGGTAGTTGTTCCCTTTTGTATTATAGGCAAATCTAGAAGTACACCTATATGGTTAGAAATTAAGCGTGCCTTATTATCAAAGCGTTTCTTTAGCAAATCTAGTGCCTGCATATAAGATTGCTTTTCCAATGGCAAGTTTACAATAACAGACAGTGCATCATCTGCCAAATATTTACGTAGGTAAAACAGCTTTTGCACATCAGACAAGATACTATTTTTATCAATTATTGCCATAAACAAATCATAAAAAGACTTGAAATTTGTGAAATCTTTACCATCAAATGTTGGAATCTCAATATTTGGCAGCTTGCATGTAGAAACATTGTGGCACTTAGAAACATTCTTGACAGACCTAAGCTTTAACGCAGCATTTATCTGGGCTAAGACATTATAGTATTTATCTTCAATTTCACCCACCTTCTCTGGATCCTCCTCATCCATGCTTAGGACGTCTAAATGGGCGGCCTCATAATCCTTGAGAGCCTTCATGAGGTTCTCCTTTCGCGCCTCTAAAATATCTGTAGTGGCTGCTGAAAAACTGATGGGGTCCATGACAAAGTTTTCTATTCTTGTAATTGTCCCTTTATGTTGGCCCCTTTTTAGGCGGCACCTCCGTAGCTCCTCTTCTTGATTCGATTTAGGCATGTTTACTGATCGTTTCTTTGGTTTTCACTAATAAAATAAGCCGAAACGTAACACTCAGACGCAGATTCACACAAAGAAAACAAACAGTCGCTGATTGACAGATGATCTGTCAATTTGACACGAAGCAGGAACGCAAATATGGCCGAAACACGCAGGTGTGCCAACACAAGAATACGAAAAGGGGGCAACTTCACACGACGACACGTCGCGCATGGTAAAAATATGAAGGCGGATTTGATAAAATCAATGTCACCCGTTAAAAAATCTTGATGAAATTCTTCGATGAAGTAGCGATATTCCTGGTGATTTTCTCTTTGGTAATCACAATCGCCTTTCTTCTTACTCTGTATAGCAGAGCCAAACTGGAAACTGGCAATCGGGGCCGTAAATCAAATTCCGCACGGCACTCGGGATGAACAAAAGGCCCGCGGACTATGGCGTACGCGAACACATCGACGACAATAACTCGTAGTCTGTTCGTTCTACTATGGGAGAACGAATGTGGGGCTGCAGCCAGGCACGCTTTCGGTTATAGACCGAAACAACACGGCGGCGCAGTGCAACGACGAGTACTTGTAGCGAACAATGGCGAACACTGGACACGTAGCCAGTACTGTATAGCAGTTAAATTAAATCCAACGATAAACTCGCGGCGTCTGAAGGACCACAACAGCATGTATGGAATAAAAACATGTGTTGAAATGAAAACTATAGCGTTTATTAATTAATTTTAACAAATTAACATAAAAAATGCAACTTGACCCAACGGGCTTTAGAACAAGAAGAAACCAGTATTGCCATACCAAAAAATACCTAAAATGGTACAAAATCATTGCCATTTGACAATGTACGAATACAACGTTACATTAAAATCTATATGTTTAATTTGTCTTAAACATTTACAAAATACTTATACAACTTACCTCTATGATGTTAGGTAGCGCCAGGTATCAGCTATGATGTCTTACGCCAATCTGTAAACTGAGAATTCTACTAACAAGCTCATAAATAAGACTAACTAAAATAGATTATATAGATATAAATTATATGAACATGTAATATAAGTAAAGTACTAAACTAATTAATAATTCACTAGTTACTACTTCAACAGATAACAGCATAAAATATCAACCGTTACTTAAACCACTTGTTGTAGATATATTGTAACCCGCTCCGACTTTGCACGGGCACATCTAAAGCCCAATTTTCAAATTTATTAAATATAAAAATTACAGACTACAATCAAAATTTATATACAAGTTTCAATCCCCACAGTTTACTAAAATACCTTCATAGTGCATTATGTAGTAAAACCCTGTCTCTCTGTCCTTATTTCAAGCTTCTAGACCTTGTAGTTTTAGCTCTGTAGGTATTGATCTTACAGTCCGACAGTTAGTAACTCATTGTTCCTTTATAAATATACAAATACAAATAATATAAAATAGGACCTCCGTTGACATACTACTAATACTAGATAAGAGTCAATCTACATAATTTTAGTCAAATATAGTAGGTACATAATAATGAAAATACCCATGAACCGCCAAATGTTTGGGGATGCTCCAAGAGAACGACGCATCGTAGCATGAAAGCTTTCCGCGACATTCGATGTCTGGTGTGGATGACCATGCACACTGAACCGCTCTGGCCCAACCTAGATACAAAATATACATATGAGAATACTTAAGATGCAGTCCGTAAAATACTATCAGTGTTGTAGCTATAATAATAATAGTTAAATTAATTTCAGTTTTATATTTAAAAACCTCCATGGTCAGAGATTGGCCCTCAACCCGGAGTTTCCAGATTCGAATCTCGATGCGAACACTGGCAAGCAAACCACTTTGTGTGATTTCCCAGTTTGGTTAGAACATTTCAGGCTGAATAACCCGATTGTCTAAACAGTAAGATGATTTTGTGCTTCAAAAGTGGTCCCAGCTACTATTTGTGTGGTTGATTTTGTCTGCAAATAAATATTTTCGTTTCATTCGCATATTAAAAAACTTACACGCGTCATCCACTGGCTCTCAAAGTATTTCTGAAAACGTTGATTGACAGGCAGTCCTCGCTCTTCAACGATGGCCGGTAGCTCTGCGAGGCCCAGGCGCACCTGGGCAGCGGGCAGCAGCGCCAGGGTCGCGTACAGCTGCACCATCCGCCAGCCGGGCGTGTTGCGGTCCACCGGAATGCCGCAACTACGCGCTTGCCGCAACAAAGCCTGCATAAAGTGAAAAAGGCACCCTTGCACATGTACTCCGGTGAACGTTTCGAGTGCAGTCTGAAGACCGGTCTCAAAATCGGTTACAATATACTCGGGTTGAGGGTTGCCGGCTGCCTGCCACAAACGCCTAAATACCACTTCATAAAGAGGCGTCCTCCTGTTCTCCATCAGCACCAATACCGGGTGAAAATTATGGCCCTGAATCACACCATGTACAGTCAGTATTTGTGCAGCAGGCACGCCGGCGGGAACAGTTAAAAAAGTGGCATCCACGACAATAGTATTACTGTCGCGGAGACACTGGCCAAACCCATTTTGGGCTAGTATGACGGCCGTAGCACCGCCTGTGGAAACCGTGGCCAACAGCATATTGCTGTGACTCGGATGTTCCGCAAGCGCTGCCGCATATTCCGTCAAGCTAGCCGGTATATCCGGCTGATGAGCGCGACGCCACTTCCTCATAGAAGGAGCCACGGAGTCCCACAGCAGATGAGATACGGCATCTGGATACCTGCCAACAATAAAAAAAAATTCATACAGGTATTGAAAAAAGCTGATAGTACAGAGGAGGCTATTTAGCATTGACTAGATCATTCTCGGGTCGCAGTGGTCATCGGGACTGTATTGCCGATCCTTTCTCTTCAAATCATAATTCAAGTACAAAATATATATATGTTACCGACTAAACCCCATTTCAGGCTGAACTAGTTTGTCTTAGGCCAAACCATTGCATCCTAAGCTTGTCCAGGATATACTAATTTAGCCCAGGATAATCTAGTTTGGCCTAAGTATTTAAGGCTTAACTAGTTTGGCCTACGCACTGATTTTAAATTACTCAACTAAATTACTCATTACTGCATAGGGAACCACTGAAAAATGGGGTACCTACACTAGGAAATTGAAATGCAGACGGTTTTTTAATCAATAGATGGGGCACGTCTTATTGTCAGAGGGAGTGAGTTCCATAACCTTAAATTCAAAAATTATAAAAAATTACCATAACATCTTTTTATTGCAGTTTGGAACCCTGAGCTAAACTGTACTGACAGACGCATAGACAGATGAACAAATATACAAAGTAATGAAAATAAAGTGTGAAGATGCATACCTCGTAGCCTCTTCTTCATAAATTGCATTAAGAGTAATAGTTTCCGCTGCTGCCCTTCTTTTAAGGGCCTGAAACATGGCATTCCTGGAAAAAAAAAACAGATGGTATAGTTATTGTTTTAATATCCTACTAAAAACATGTGAAACCTAAGGGGTCAGAGGGTCGCCTTCAGGGCGGGTCAGCAGTTATTGTTACATTATTAGTTGGCATTACTTGGCATAGTTGACTTCTCATGCCCGACTATTATCTAGACAACAAGTTTCAGTAGAAAGAAGAAGAAAAGAAGAAAGAAAGTAAGAAGTGGATAGAATAAAATACGAACGGTGGAAGCAGCTGGTGAGCAAGGAAATGGCAATAGTTTAACCTAATCCAGAGGTCGCTACCCATTGACTCCTTAAAGACGACTTTCTGACCCCGCTAGAAAGAAATGTTAATCTGAAATACTAGTATCAAGCCCTATTTTTGCTTTGCTTTTATGATAGAAAGCATTTATGTAAACTCACCGATTTGGAACCCAAGATATAGGTGGATGGTCATGTTGGCCAATAATTGGCTGAAGCTGGTCACCTCGAAGCGTCCACTTCACTGGGCACATCTCGCTGGCACACCGCATCACCGTTGAGCTGCCTCGCGTCCGGTTGGCTACATAGAAGTGGTCATCACGGGAGTACCACTCGCTCTGGCCCTTATAACCGGGAATCCGCTGGTACGACATCTAAAAAAGTAAATGATAGCTTTCAACAAAAATATCCTGAATTTACCTATTCGCACACGTCTTTCACGAAAGAGCGCGGGCAAATGAGTGAACCAGGCTGTCGACAGTTCATACATTTGAGTCAAATGTATGGAATTATGAACGTACTTACTACCAATATTATCATTCAATATATCTTACCAAATTAAAATGTATGTTCTGATGCATTTATGAACCGAGTGTCACACCAACAACTCATTTTAAACGCATTATACCATATGCTTCTGTTGGTTAACCTGTTGGGTTTTAATCTGTGGTAGTTTCTTTGGTTCCAGCTAATTGGATTTGTTGTTTTTCTGAGTGGTCTGTTTTTTTTTAAGCTAAATTGCGGTCAATTACAGCATTTTATTCTCCTTTGGCATTGTGTTTACAATATGGGGGGGAAATCTTTAAGGAAATGTGAAGTTTGTGGTGTTAGACGCGTCAATAGAAGAAATACGGACATATTTTTGGCTAGATTTCCACTGGATCCGGACAGGTAGACTAATCGTTATAATCTCAATATTTATTTATTTATGAGTTTGCAGCAGTTGCAACATAAAATTTTAGATGATTTTATGGCTGATTGCTTAGTAAATGTACCGTTTTTTTAATACTATTTATCATTGAAATACTCCCTCAAAACAAATAGTGATGCGAATAATTTATCGATAAACCATGTTTTGTATTTTAGATGTCGTATATGGGTGAAGTTATGTGGCAATGAAGACTTGGCGTATTTACCCATACAAAGATTAAATGAAAATAAATTCATTTGTGGAAAGCATTTTAAACGTAGTGCTTTTAATAAAAAATAAATTAAAAATTTAAAAACCCCCGAAGCAAAAAAGCAAAACATTGAAAAGTAAAAAATAATACCTATTGTTGAGCCATCAAATTCGATAAAGCAACACCTATATATTTTAATTTTATAAGAGAAATTGATGGATGGCACGATTTGGTTTGCTCGTTGAAATGACGCTATAATGTCGCGTCAGACGCTTCATTTGATTGACTATCTATTAATTTGTTAGCATATCCGACCAACTTGTTTTCATACGATATTTTTTTTTAAACTTAGCGGTACCCCGACGTGACATTATAGCGTCATTTCAACGAGCAAACCAAATCGTGCCATCCATCAATTTCTCTAATAAAATTAAAATATATAGGTGTTACTTTATCGAATTTGATGGCTCAACAATAGGTATTATTTTTTACTTTTTAATGTTTTGCTTTTTTGCTTCGGGGGTTTTTAAATTTTTAATTTATTTTTATTTCATAATTTTTAAACTTTATAACAAATAAATTATGATATATGAGTACAGTTATATCTAAAAGAAAATTGGAGAGTATTTTTACTTTGAATCGAAAGGACATATGGAAAGTAGTCAGATCCCCTCATCAACTATTAAAGAGCTGATGATCTTCAAACGGCTGATCAGGTCATGGTTACCTTTCCATATACTTTCAATATTATTGAAGGAATACGGTACCAAATTTCGAATCGATAGGACATATGGAAGTAAGTCAGATCCCCTCATCAACTATTATAGAGCTGATGATCTTCAAACGGTAATCAGGTCATGGTTACCTTACCATAAACTCTCAATATGATTGAAGTAACAAGGTACCAAATTTCGAATCGATCGGAGATAAGGAAGTTCGTCAGATCCCCTCATCAACTAGAAAAGAGCTGATGATCTTCAAACGGCTGAAGAGATTTTCATGAAACATGGCTAAGAACACTCGGGGTAAAATTATCTATGTTACAAAAAAAACTAAACGAAAATCGGTTCATCCGCTTAGGAGCTACGATACCACAGACATGTAGTGTATGACGTAATTGCAGAATAACAAAGGAAAAAGATATTGTATTTTTAATAAAATAAACATTGAATATCAAATTACAAAACGATCACCATATATGTAGTAACCTAATTAAGTTGTTTATAATAACAATGTAATAAGAGTATTAAATTCAATATTGTAATATGATCTATTTTAGATAAAGTAAATGTCACGGTTAACTCTAAGGTTCAAAGACCATTTCTAGTTTATTATAAATACCTATGTATTTTATTCAATAAATGTTCAGTTAATCACCAACATCCGTCGTGTCATTACAGCCCCCTACGCCGCCCGCTTTATGGCGACCCTTAGCCAGGCCACTGCCTTATGGCAGTGCTGGTCCGTGGGTTCCGAGCCAATAGTTGCGGTGATGTAAAGTTTCGCGAGTGAAATAACGTAAAAAAAAAAAGAAGATCCGCGAGTAAATTAGTAGTGAAAAAAATAACTTAGAAAAAAAAGCGCTAAGACTTGGTCTTGGTTGGTCTTGGTTGGTATGGTCAGCACTCTAACAAAACCGAGAGCGAAAATATTATGGCATTCTCTGCCTTCAGATAAAACCCGCGACTGCTGCGCTCCGCAAAGTTAAATTGAAAAAATGCACAATTATTAATAATTACCAAGATGAAAACACACGGACCAAAAGGACCAAGATATTATGAAGCAATATAATTATTTTTATAGGGGGATATAATAAAAAATATAAAAAAGGAAACAAAATAAACTATAAGAAAAAGAAAAATTGTATAAAGAAATGAAAAGTGGACTGGACAATGTATCAACAAGCAATAATAAATGAAAAGTATGCTGAAGAAGATAGTGAAATGCCTTCGGGTTCCCAATAGTACGAGTCGGAAGTGGATGCTGCTAAATAGAAATGTAGTACCTACATAATTTAGGCCAAAGTTCAGGACTCATCATGGATAGAATAGTAGAGCAGGTGGACGAAGAAAAACCAGGAGTAACAGCAATGGAAGAAATAAGAAGACGACCAGTTAGCTCTACCATATCTCTATATATAGAAAGTAAGTCAATACAGCCACGGATCATGTATTGCGAATAATTATTTAATAATTCATACGTCTAAAATTTAAATATTTAAGTCAGTAAAGAAATAAAACAAAGTCTTACAGAAATTACAAATAAAATACATTATCCGTGAGCACAATTTTGAAGTACTGTTGGCAATATAAAAAAAAGTATCATTTAATTTTAATTTAAAAAAATGGTGACAAAATAATTTACCTATAAACACAGTAGAAGCATAATTAAAAAAATTACATTTCATAAAGATAAATAAAAACAATAAATAATAATTATTCCTCTATTAAGAAGAGATAATTATGTGATTGTAAATAAATAAGAAAAAATAATAAACAGCAACATACAGAAAAAAATACAAACGAATATAGCAAGAAATAAGTTTTAAAAGTGTTGTTATGAACAGTAGTAATATAAGTAGAAAACGTGTTCTCTGAAGTATGAATTGAAACTTCATAAGTACTTTCATAATAAGTGTCATATAAAAAAAAGAATGACATAATATCTAAAAATAAAAACTATTTAATTAAAAATCCATAGAAAAAAATCTCTGCTTAATCCTTTACAATAGCGAGCGTGGAGTAATTAATATCAATAAAGGAATGCAACTTGATTCGAACACGGAATACGTAACACGATATGACACGATGCTGACGCGAAGGTCATGGAGACATATGCGTTTGACGTTATCAGTCTGTGCTAACTGCCATACTAGGTGCATAAAAACATTACTAGCATGTCTTGTAGTAGATTTACATTATACCTAAAAGGTGCTAAAAAAAACTTTCGTAAGCAACAAATTAATGATTAGATTGCAAAATATAGATAGGGAACCTAATTTTATTAGTAAAAAGGAGTAAAAGCATTTAGAAAAAACAGTAAAACTAACTGAATAATAACGCACAGTAAAAATAAGATATAAGATTAATAAGAACAACAGGTCTGTCTATGAACATGCTACTTGTAAAATTAGAAAAAAAAAGGATAAAAATTAACTAATGACGGCAAACTAAATTAAAAATATGATGAAATAAGTCAATATAAATAAATCAAATAAAGAGAAAAACATGAAAACAAGTCGAAATGAAAGAAATATATAAGATTTTATTGAATATAATAGAAAACGGTAATACTGATGATGTAGAAATAGAAAAGTGCGTGTCATGAATAGGAATATGAACGTGGAGAAATAGAAACGTCTAAGAATTGAAAGTATATAAAAAAACTTTATGTATACAAACTTCCAAAGAGCACTGTTAGGTATTGTTGCGGCCTCCTCGCACAGCTTCGTGCTGGCCATTGAGATTACAGACAGACAAGACATTTAGAAAAACGAAACGACGACCTGACGAGACAATGGAGGGTGGACTAGAACTTCAAGACAAAAGGTTGTGTGAAAAATAAAGACATTGTACAGATTATTCGCTGGCCTTTTCCTGAATCGACTCTTCAGGTGGTCCTTCAAGGTCATTTACCAAACCTATGGTGAGAACGAGAGCGCAATTGAAAGCGAAGATGACCAGTGTGCCGACTGCTGCTGGAGACCAGGGACACGACCGACAGTCCGCCCATAGCAGCCGCGCGCCATCGCCTACAGCTTCCGCTCGCTCCATGACGAGCACGTCGACAGTCGTCAGAAAGCAAAGACTCGTCCAGCTGCAGCTAGAAGCGGCTGAAGAAAGGGCACGCATAGAAGAGCAAGCAGCGGCAGAAAGGGCACGCATAGAAGAACAAGCAGCAGCAGACCGTGCCAATGTAAAACTGCGCCTGCTCGAAGAGCGACTGTCGATTCAGTCGCAGGCAATCGACGACGACGAAGTTGCGTCCCGTGCATCCCGTTCCCGTGCAGGATCGTGCATCTCTCTGCATGTGCCTACGACTACCACTAGGAAAAATTATGAGACCGATGATGCCCGACATGCCAGGTTTGCTACATCATCACCACTTCACCCTGTTGCGCTGCCTTCGCAAGACACTCGTGGGCCAACTGACATGGCAAAGTTTTTAGCAAGGCAAACAAGTATCAAAGAGCTGCCTATTTTCTCCGGCGATCCCGAGGACTGGCCTTATTTCTATAGCCAGTTTAAATCGACTACACGGCTCTGCGGCTATAGCGATGATGAAAACATCGCGCGACTGTCGCGATGCTTGAAGGGGCGCGCTCGGGAGGCAGTTTCAAGCTTACTGGTAAGCGTAGCGAACCTGGAAATCATTATCAAAACTTTGAAACTCAGATTTGGACAATCCGCATATATAATAGAAGTCATGCTGAATAAAATCAAACATATGCGTGACATACGCCACGATGACGTCCATGGTTTGATTGAATATGCGACGGCAATTCAAAATGTCGTTGCCGTGATGAAAATGACAGAAGAGGTTGGACACCTGACAAATCCAATTTTGTTTCGAGAAATTATTTATAAATTGCCGTCCTTTTTAAAGTACCAGTGGGGCATGCATGTCGGGGAAAAGAGTGTTTCCTTGAGCGACTTGTCGGATTGGCTCATGATCGTTGCTCACGCGGCAGTAAACATCGCCCCGATGACCTTCAAGCCTGCAAGTACAATTTGGAAGCCGCAGACAAAGCCCGATACTAAACCCTGGAGACCGGTAATGACTACAGATGTTGTAAATACGTCACGACCCTGTTCTCTCTGTGACGGAGAACATTACATCAAGGACTGTGACAACTTCAAGCAGATGAGTATTGACGATCGCTGGCATTTCGTGACGGATAAGAAACTCTGTTTTTCATGCCTATCCGAACGCCATCAACTAAAAGCATGTAAGAGAAAGACGAAATGCTCTGTTCCAGACTGCGCGCGAGCTCATCACACTCTGCTTCATGCCACTCCGCGATCCGAAACGAGGGAGAAGGAGGCATCTGTCAATCATGCCGATAACGACACGGCGACGGCGGTGAATAACTGTAACGACAACGACAGGAGTTCACACGTACTGCTGAAAGTTCTTCCAGTGGTGATATCGGGAACGAAAAGTGACGTCACAACTTTTGCGCTCCTGGATGAGGGAGCCGCTGTCACACTTGTCGACTCTTCGCTGCTCGAGAGCGCCGGTATCTCCGGACCGACGGGTAGACTGCGGATCCGCGGCGTCTCTGGGATGTCGTCTACTGAAGTTAATTCGAAGACCGTATCGTTTGATGTCAAGGGACTCAATGAGAAGAATGTTTGTCAAATCAAGAACGCTCGCTCTGTAGACAATTTAAATCTTTGTGTTAATAGTATTTCTTATAACGACATTGTTAACAAATTTCCTTATGTGACGGACTACATTTCTGACTATGACATACGACCTAATAAAGTTGACTTATTGATTGGACAAGACAATATTGACTTGATTATTACACGACAGTTTATACAAGAACAGAAGAACGGACCGATTGTTTCCAAGACCAGTTTGGGATACGTAATTCATGGGATTGTGGGACTTGGTAGTATACCGAATGACATGACAGTTCTACATCTCTGCCAATGTGATGAATTGCACGACTTAGTTAAGAGTTCTTTTTCGACAGAATCGTTTGGCGTTAGGTATGCTGGTGACTCTCCTCGTTCTCGTGAGGATCAGCTAGCGCTGAAGGTACTGGAACGAACCACGAGGCTGTTGCCTGAAGGTCGATGGGAGACTGGCTTGCTTTGGAAGTCTGATGACATTCAGCTTCCAGACAGCTACCCTCAGGCAAGGAGCCGTTTGACGGGAATTCAGCGTAAAATGAGTAAGTACCCTGATTTTGCAGACAAATATGATGAGAAGGTCCAGGAGAACCTCGGAAAAGGATACATTTCGAAGTTGACGCCTGAAGAAGCAGCTGTGAAGACAGGAAAAACATGGTACCTGCCTCATTTCGCCGTTGTGAATCCTAACAAACCCAAGTTGCGGATTGTGCTTGATTGCGCAGCTAAGTCTGAAGGAAAATCTTTGAATGACTTTCTTCTAAGTGGACCGGACTTCCTTACATCTTTGCCTGCCGTTCTGTTAGGTTTTCGCATTGGTAAGCTGGCGGTGATGGCTGACATCCAAGAGATGTTTAATCGTGTACTCATCAGACCAGAGGACCGACAAGCCCAGCGAATTCTTTGGAAGGACGACGATTATGTTATGAACGTCATGACTTTTGGTGCTGTCTGTTCGCCCGCTTCCGAAGCGTATGAGAGCTCTAATCCAGAGGCATATCGGGCGATCATGGAGCATCATTATGTCGATGACTATATCCACTCCTTTGATGACGAGGACGACATGATACGAGTTGTGGAAGACGTGGTACACATTCATGCTTCAGGTGGGTTCAACTTACGTAACTTCGTGTCTAATTCTGAACGTCTTCTCAAGCACTTACCTCAAGATAAGCTCGCCCCAAATAGCTTGAATATCATCTCTGATGCTAAAGATAGTCAGGTTGAACGTGTGCTAGGGGTGCGCTGGGACCAGACGACAGACGATTTTCTTTTTCTGCTGCGGTTTCCGAAGGTAAGTGACGATATAAAGAATGGACTGAAGAGACCTACCAAGCGAGAGGTGTTAAGACTGACGATGTCTGTTTTTGATCCAATGGGTTTTCTGTTGTACGTGACAGTGAAAGGACGGATTCTACTACAGACTGTGTGGAAGTCCAAAATAGGGTGGGATGACGAAATTGAGTCCAGCCATTATGTGTCATGGCTGTCTTGGCTCACCGAACTTCAGAAGATAGCAGACTTCAGACTCCCACGCCGGCTGTTTTCTGACACATGTGACAAGCTAATCTGCCCGGAGCTTCACGTTTTCTGCGCCGCTAGCAGCAAAGCTTTTGCAAGCGTAGTTTATTTACGCACAAAGACGACGACGGATGGTGAGTGGCACGTAGCCTTTGTCACGGCACGTGCTCGTGTTGCGCCTCTCAAGGTGATGAGTATCCCTCGCCTGGAGCTTCAAGCTGCGCTGATGGGTGCTAGACTCGCCCATACTCTAAGGAAACATTTAGACGTGAGTAGAACGATTTTATGGTCCGACTCGAAAACCGTCATAAGCTGGATTTCATCCGAAAGCGGCCGTTTCAAACCCTTCGTAGCTCACCGCGTCAGCGAAATTTCCGAGCTTACCGACGTTTCTTGCTGGAGGTGGGTACCATCAGGTTTGAATGCGGCAGACGACGCCACAAGAGAGACGAAAATTGAGGACAATGGTAGGTGGCTACATGGACCACAGTTCCTTCGGAAGTCAGAGCAGTCGTGGCCATCTGAAGACACCGACATTGTTTTCAATTCTGATGATCCAGAGGTGAAGATCGCCTGCGTATTGAACATGGAAACTAACACGCTACCTGATGACCGGCATTTTTCTAAGTACTGGAGACTTGTCAGGAGTACTGCGTGGTTTCTACGTGCTGTGCACAATTTTATTCATAGACAAGACAAACGGCAAGGTGAGTTGACCACGACTGAAATAAGATCTGCCGAACTAGCTTGGGTCCGACAGAGCCAAGTTCGAATGTTTTCGGCGGATATCCGGGCTGTGAAAAGGACAGGGTGTGTATGTAAGGACAGCCCTCTACGACAGCTGACCCCCTTTTTAGATGGAGATGGCATTCTCCGTGTGGGGGGGAGAATCAGCGGTGCTGACGTTGTCTACGACTCTCGGCACCCTTACGTACTGCACCCAAAAGACTGGTTCACGCGTCTTCTCATTCGTCGGTACCACGAAGAAGCAGCTCACACAGGCCGAGAGACAGTTCTCAATACACTTAGGCAGCGTTTTTGGGTCCTAAACGGAAGGAACGCTGTCAAGTCTGCGTGGAACGACTGTCAAGGTTGTAAGGTAAGACGAGCAAGACCTGAACCTCCACTGATGGGGCAGCTGCCGGATGTGAGAATGAATGGAGGTGGGCGGCCTTTCCGATTCACAGGCCTTGACTATTTTGGACCTCTGACGGTCAAAGTAGGTCGCCACCGTGAGAAAAGGTATGGTGCTCTTTTTACGTGCTTGACAGTCAGGGCTATACATGTCGAAGTGACACATGACCTAACAACCAGCAGTGCGATAATGGCTGTTCGGCGTTTTATAGCACGGCGTGGTTGTCCGGAGCAAATCTGGAGCGACAATGCCACGACCTTCAGAGGAGCTGACCGTGAGCTGAAGCAGTCGGTGGCAACCCTAGATAAGGACGAATGCATGCGTTTCGCGAGTGTCAGAGGGATCGATTGGCACTTTATCCCTCCTAATGCCCCTCACATGGGAGGCCCTGCATGGGAGCGCTTGGTGCGCTCTGTAAAGACGGCCCTTCGTGTGACTTTGAAGGAGAGGGCTCCGAGCGACCAAGTGCTCTCGACTTTGCTCGCTGAGACGGAGGTTTTTGTAAATAGTCGACCTTTAACATACGTACCATTAGACAGTGCTGACGATCTACCTCTGACTCCTAATGACTTCCTTATGATAACGACCCTACCTAAAGACAGCCCTATCGGTAATTTCAACGACAGTGACTTGCTACGCCAGAGCTGGCGTCACTCCCAGCGGTTGGCTGACCTAACCTGGAAGCGCTGGTTGAAAGAGTACCTGCCGTCCTTGACCAGACGAGGCAAATGGTATCGACCGGACGTACGCCCTGTAGCGAAGGACGACGTTGTTATTTTAGCGGATGACCAGATGCCTCGAAACCAGTGGCCCAAAGGACGGGTGACGGCGGTATACCCTGGGAGTGACGGCAAGATACGGGTAGCCGAGGTGCAGACCCAGACCGGACTGTACAGACGGCCAGTGACGAGGCTGTGCAGGCTGGACGTCCGCGCCTTGCCTTGAGTATTGGTTTCCAATACTGGAGGTGGGGATGTTGCGGCCTCCTCGCACAGCTTCGTGCTGGCCATTGAGATTACAGACAGACAAGACATTTAGAAAAACGAAACGACGACCTGACGAGACAATGGAGGGTGGACTAGAACTTCAAGACAAAAGGTTGTGTGAAAAATAAAGACATTGTACAGATTATTCGCTGGCCTTTTCCTGAATCGACTCTTCAGGTATTTTAAATACTTCCACCTAAATAACAAGGTAGTCGTAAAAATCCATCGTACAAAATTATGCACAAATAAATTTATTGCTATCAGGCCCAGAGTTATAAAATTTCACTAAAAAAAACAAAGATATCAGTAGAAGATAATGAAATAATTGAGTTTTATTATATTAAAATAGAGGATATTAACAAGAAAATATTGGATTATTACAAAGAAGAAAAAAAGTCTACAAAGGAATGTTTTGATTTAAAAAACGGCGGTATTATTATTATCATCGACCATAAATAGCTCAGAAGCTGATACAAAACAAAAAAAAACGCACTAGAGTTATACTCTACAGTGATTTAAGATTCAGATCAGCAATTATTGATTAATTCTGTGATTAAGACAAGGTTGTCCCAAAATTTGAAACTTAGAAATAATTTTTTTTTATCTACAAAATTTTGTACGCGGGGTCAAAGGAGAATATAAAAACAGTATGGATAGGATATATCGCTAAACGTTGGTATAGATTATGATTTGATTATAAAAAAAGTTAAGTGAAACAAATCATTGAGATTAAACAGAAAAGTACAATAAGCAACAAGATTGCAAATGTTTCGTAAAAGTTAGCTGCAAAGAAGAACAAAAAAAAGAATAGCACAGAACTAAATAAAATATAGAAATTATTTTGGATGTCATTATAATGTCTAAATACTGATGGCCTGATCAACCAAAGGTAATGATATTATAATAAGCAAACAAAATGTGCAATACCACAATCCAGTATTAAGATAAATTAATAAGAGTACACGAATTGTAAAAGCACAAAATTGCTTTTTATATAAAAAAACACAGTCAACAAAAATAAAAGGCACAAAGGCACTTTCAAGGTTATGATACAGATCCTTCTTTCGATCATGGCCGAAACGAGCTTTCCCCGTGAGAAATGTTGGAGACTTAATTGTTATAATTAGTCTTAAAACTGGACCTTGAAATAATAATTAATATGAACCATGATACTTGACTGACGGAGGTGCGCGAGACGCAACGTACGGAGATCTGGTTTCATAATGTCGCGACTAGTCGGTAAAGTGCCTATTTATTTAGTAAAATGCTAAATAAAATATTCCTCCTAGTGAGTTGAAACCGACATTGTAATGGCTGGCCAGCCCATGTTATATTGTGTGCCAAGTCCATAGGACTTATAATAAAGATAAAAGCTATAAAATATTATGTTTCGTTGACAGAAAAAAAAGTACATACAACACCATGTAAATAATGTGTACTGCGAATAATGTGTAATGTGTACTGTGTGGTTGCGACTTCGCCAAAGTTTGCATTTCCGACAGATCAACCAAATTCTACAACAACAGTTTTGTATACGCCATCTTCACCGCAAGCGGGTGCTCCTTCTCCTGCATATCATGTTGAATACTCAGAATACTCTAATGATATTTCTTTGAGTCCACCGAATCCTGCTTCTAGAATGGTGTATACACCATCACAGCAGCAGGAGCAGCACACAGCAGCAGCAACAGCAGTGTCTTATCAAAGGCGAATAAATAAAAATACTATAACGAAGAATACTGAGGGGACACCTGAAGCATTAAAAGATTTTATCATAATGAGACGCAAATAACTTTAACACTTAACAAATAATTTCATCTTTATACTTTGATTACGATTAATAAATGTTTAATGAAAATAATACAAGGTGTTTACCTTGATTTGATCCTTTAGAACCTGATATATAGCTGAACACACTTCCTTTATGATTCTTGATATTAGTTGACTTGATATCTTGAAGGTAAAGTGAAGGCTTCTATAACTGTCTCCTGATGCAAGGAATCGCAAAGTCATCGCTAATCTAACTTTTGCAGGTATAGCTTCTCTCCATTTTG
The DNA here is from genome assembly GCA_951230895.1 of Carpatolechia fugitivella. Classification (NCBI taxonomy): domain Eukaryota; kingdom Metazoa; phylum Arthropoda; class Insecta; order Lepidoptera; family Gelechiidae; genus Carpatolechia; species Carpatolechia fugitivella. The sequence continues at coordinate 13,973,586 of OX579654.1, read as the reverse complement.
TATCCTTTTTAGAAATTATGGGATGGACTTTTTGTAACAAAAAATTAAAATCATATAACATTCGACAGAAATTATTAAACTCGTTAGAGGAGGGTTCCGCTAACAATTCTTGAAACCTTGCCGCCATAGATTCCCTGAAAAAGTAAATAACTTTTATTATGTAGATAATATGTAGTATATTACTATAGATGAAGTAATTTTCGTTCATATGATAAGGGTGTCATGCCGAGGTCGTTCTATAAATGAAATAAACAAATTACAACCCCAAGAGCGGCCATAATAGTCATCCGTCAGAAATGACAATGTCAAAAAGCAAGGTTATAAAATGTTATCGATGCAAGCAGCTAGGACATTATAAAAATCAGTGTCCGCAAGCAGAATCTATAAAAAGAAAGCAAACAAACGCGTTCAGTGCAATTTTCCTAACTGGGAAGTTCAATCCAGATAATTGGTACATTGATAGTGGAGCAAGTAAACACATGACAGCAAGCAAACAGAACCTTGTAAACTTGTCGGATCAACATGAAACGAAAGAAATCATTATCGCAAACCAGACGAAAATTCCCGTGCAGTGTTCTGGCGACACAAACATCGTTACAGTTGTAAACGGAGTAGAATATGATGTCGCAGTTAAAGATGTATTGTATATACCAGATTTGACCACCAACTTGCTTTCTGTAAGTCAGTTGATTAAGAATGGCAACAGTGTGATTTTCAATGAAAACGTTTGCTATATTTATAATCAGCAGAAAGATCTTGTCGGCCAAGCAGAATTAGTTGATGGGGTATATAAGTTGAACACATCACAAACAGAACAAACATTAGCAGCAACAGCAATAGCATCGAGTGGCATATGGCATCGACGCTTGGGACACATTAACAGTGACAGTTTGAACAAAATGAAGAATGGTGCTGTAGAAGGAATTTCATTCCCAGAAAAAGTAAAGATAGACAAATCATCATGTATTATTTGCTGTGAAGGCAAGCAAGCCAGACTACCATTCCAGCAAAGTATGTCTAAGACTGAAGATATACTGGAGGTGATTCACGCAGATGTTGGAGGTCCTATGGAAAAAGCATCCATTGAAGGATCTAGATACTATGTTTTATTTGTGGATGATTACAGCAGGATGCCGTTTGTTTACTTTATGAAGACAAAAAGTGAAACATTTAAATATTTTAAAGAATTCCTAACAATGGCAGAAAAACAAAAAGACCGAAAAGTAAAAATTCTGAGGACATATAACGGAGGGGAATTCTGCAGTCGAGAATTTGAGAAGTATTTAAAGGAACAAGGAATTGTTCACCAAAAGACGAATCCCTACACACCAGAACAAAATGGTTTATGCGAAAGGATAAACAGGTCAGTAGTAGAGAAGGCTAGATGTTTAATCTTTGATGCAAATTTAGACAAAAAATTCTGGGCTGAGGCCGTCAATACTTCAGTTTACTTAAGAAATAGGTCTGTTGTCAAGGGCTTGAATAATAAGACTCCTTATGAAGTCTGGACAAGTGTAAGGTATTGGCTGTATAGCTGTAATGACATTTGCCTGACAGATCGACGTCAGGTTAGAGTTTGACATTACATGAGACCGTTCGAGGCTGTGTAAATGCAAGGTATTGCTTGCATGTATTTCTAAAGTTTATTTGAGATTAATATAGTGTCAATCCATAATAAAGCGTATTATTTATCATCCATCACATGGCGCTGAGGACCTGAACCTACAATAAGTGAATCTGTGAGTAACCACTGCAATTATAAAATGGATCTTCTACGGCCGCCGCCGCCATTGAAATTTGGCACGGGGTCACGTAGGCGTAATTTTGAAGAATGGAAACAGAAATTCGACTTGTATATGTTAGCTAGCGGTGCGGATTCCAAGCTAAAAGAGGAACAACAAAAAAAGGCTTTGCTATTATTTAAAGAGAGGTGTTTAGTTAAATGCGAGCGCAAGATCGATAGGTACAATTAGTAGGGCGGCTCAAGCGACAACTGAAGTAAAAACTTATAGGAACATATGGGGCTGTTATACTATGCATGTTAGAAAGAGAAATATATCTTAAGCTGAGACAGATTTATTTTTGTTAATTCCAACACGCCCCCTCAAAAATAAATCTACTAATGTTCCTAATCAAAAACAAAATCAATACTTTTATAGAATCACAACATCTAAAACTAAATTTATTTACAAAAGTACACTCTCTCCTTATCTCTGGGAATAATAAACATCATGGTCCAACATTTGTTGCACAGGATTAGGGAAACCCAGAAAAAAAACCTAATCAGACCAATCAACGTAAACTTACTTATATCATTATTTCTACTTTTAATTTAAAAACTATATTTATTTTTTTACAAAATACCGAGTTTTTCTCTCAGCTCAGAAAAACGTACAGTTGGTAATGATTTTGTAAGAATGTCGGCCAGCTGGTTACCTGTGGAAAAATAAATCATTTTAATAAATATTTTCTCTACCTGTTCTCTAGAAAAATGGTACTTAATGTCTATATGTTTTGATCTTTTGTGACTTGTCGGATTGTTGGCAATGCTTATACAACCATTATTATCCTCATACATAGGGTTAGCTCTAGGGATTTCAATACTGAGGCTAGTTACCAATGATTTTAACCACAATGCTTCTCTTACAGCTTCAAAGAGAGCCATATACGAGGGCTGATTGATAAGTTTCCGAAACGACAAAGAAAAACTTTAAAAATCTATTTAAAATAAATTTATTTCTCAACGTAGTTTCCTTCTACCTCGATGCATTTAGTCCAGCGCTTCTCCAATGCCGTTACACCAGTTTGATAAAATGTTTTCTCCAACCCCTCAAAATACTCGTCCACGGCAACAATGACTTCTTCATTTGATGAAAATCTCTGGCCACCTAACCATTTCTTCAGGTTTGGGAATAAGTGGAAGTCACACGGGGCCAGATCCGGGGAATAGGGTGGATGCGGTAGCAATTCGAAATGCAATTCATGGAGTTTGGCGACTGCAACCATTGACGTGTGTGCAGGTGCGTTGTCATGGTGGAACTTTTTTCTTGGCCAAATGTGGTCGTTTTTTCTGATTTCTTCACTTAGTTTTTGCAGCAAGCTTCTCTTACTCTCGTACTCTCCATTTATTGTTTTTCCTTTTTGCAGATAATCCACTAAAATAATCCCTCGAGCATCCCAAAAAACAGTCGCCATCACTTTGCCGGCCGACAAAACCGTTTTTGCTTTCTTCGGCGCAGGTCTTCTGCTCTCAGTCCACTGCTTAGATTGTTCTTTTGTCTCGGGAGTATAATGATGTATCCAGGTTTTATCGACTGTTACATAACGCCTCGAAAACTCGTTAGGATCTCGGTTAAACAGCGCCAAACACTCCGATGAATCGTCCACTCGACGTTGCTTTTGGTCAACAGTGAGCAAACGCGGCACCCATCGCGCGCAAAGCTTTTTCATTCCCAAATGTTGGTGCAAAATAAAAACGCGTTCAGATGAAATGCTCACCATCTCTGCTCTCGCAACTTCAAGCGCCGATCATTCAATACAATTTTGTGAATTTTTTTGATCATGTCCGGATTCGTGACTTCATTTGGACGGCCAGACCTGTGGGCGTCTTCGCAGCTCTGTCTTCCACGTTTAAAATCAGTTACCCAGGTGTGAATTGTACTCAATGCAGGAGCAGAATTACCTAAAACACTGTCTAGCTTGGTTTTAATCTGGATTGCTGTTTTCTGTTTTAAAACGTAAAACTTTATCACCGCACGAATTTAGTTTCTTTCCATTGTTAAGAAAATTTACGACAGAGAAAGTTCTACGTCCTATCAAACAAATTCCACCAGTTCGATTAAATTCTAATTTGGCGTTCTATTTTCAAAAAGATGCCAAAATATAATGTAATATTTTTTTTTTGCGTATCATTTTTTTAAGTTCGTCGTTTCGGCCAGTTATCAATCAGCCCAGGTACTCAGCTTCAGTAGATGAAGCTGCCACTGTTCGTTGTCTTTTAGTTTGCCAACATATTGTGCATTGTTCAAACAATTTAAACAAATAACCCGAAGTACTTCTGCGGTCAATTTCATCACTTCCCCAATCCGAGTCAACAAAGCCACTTAAAACATTAGCTTCACAATCAGTACGTTTGTAAGTTAACTTGAGATGAACAGTCCCTTTCAAGTATCGTAACAGTCTTTTCAGCTGTGACCAAAGTGCAATAGTGTTTTTGTTACCAAATCTACTCAAAACATTCACAGCGTAACTCAAGTCAGGTCGAGTGCACAACGTGATATACATCAAGCAACCGATAAGGTTTTTACAAGGGGCCTTTGTCGTTTCACAAGAATTCAAAGCTTCATAATCTACTTTAACTTCCAAGGGTGTTTTGACAGGTTTACAGTCACGCATTTTGAACTTATCTAACTCGGTTTCAATATAACTGCTTTGGTCTAAAGTGACTTGATTCTCACATCTCTCGATTCTGATTCCCAGAAAACATTTTATTTCTTTTAAGTCAACCATTTTAAACTTGTTCATTATGTAGTTTTTGAAACTATTCATGGTAATAAATATAAAATTTGCAGTTGATATGATAAGATCGTCCACATAAAGAACAAGATAAATATTTTATAGGATATCACCCAAGTCTAGAATATAAATGCATCTATCAGCTGATGAATATCGAAAACCTTTTTCAATCAAAGCTTGTTCAAACATTTGAAACCAACAACGTGCTGATTGTTTTAATCCATATAATGATTTATTCAACTTACAGACTTTGTCTTTAGTACTTGGGACGCCTTCAGGAATTTTCATGTAAATATCCTCTTTTAAATTCCCATTCAGAAATGCTGTTTTCACGTCCATATGGTGAACTAACAAATTGAATTGGTTTGCAAAAGCTAATATAAATCTAAAACTTGAGATTCTCGCAACAGGTGCGAACGTTTCATTATAATCAGTCAAATATTCCTGACTAAAACCACGTGCCACTAATCGAGCTTTGTATTTAACTGGTTTTCCAAATTCATCATTTTTAATTGCAAATACCCATTTACAATCAATAACATTTCTGTTATTTGGCTTTTGGACTAATGTCCAGGTATTATTTTCAGTGAGCGATTTAATTTCCTCATTAATAGCACTTTGCCATAGCATTTTATCTTCTCTGAATTCAATTTCTCTATAAGACATAGGTACTTTACAGACTAATGATTCTGCATATAATAAATAGTTAACAGAAATGTCATCTTCATTATAAGACACAGTAGGCAAATTCTTTATTCTATCACTCCGTCTTAAGTCATGTGACGTCATTTCATTCCGAGATAAAGTCATTGTATTCTGAGTGGAAGAAAATTCTGTGTGCCCATCTGTTTCCTTCACAGATTTATTAGGTGGTGGACCTAATGGTGCGGGTATCTCGCCTGTTTGTGTTTTCTTATCCGAGTCCATCAACAAATCAGATTTACACTTCTTATAAGAGTGCCTGTCAGAGTTCACGGAATTCTGCATGATTCCATCAGGCCCCAGAGACCTATCAGACTTAGGCTTTGTGGGCCTACTTGATAAGAAATTAATCTCATCAACTATTACATCTCTGACCCTCACAAACTTTTCTTCTACCACTTCCTACACCTTATAACCATTTGGTTCATAACGAACCAATATACCTTGCAAGGATTTTTCATCAAACTTGGATTTTCTCATTTTATTGAGAAAATAAACGGTTGAACCGAATACCTTTAGGTACTTCAACTGCGGCTTTTTACCATGCCACATTTCAAACGGTGTGCAGTCTGTTTTCAGTGCTTTCGTGGGGCTGACATTTATAAGATAAGTAGCTGTGAAGACAGCCTCACCCCAGAACGTTTTATTTAACTTCGCGCCACATAACACAGCACGGCTTCGTTCTGTTATCGTTCTTATCGTACGCTCTGCCATACCATTCAAAGCGGGCGTATACGGCACTGTCAAGTGGTAGCTGATACCTTTTTGCACACAGTATTCTTTCATTTCATTTGATAAATATTCACCACCATTATCACAATACAAGTTGACAATTCTCAAATTAAAATGACTCTCACATTTCGCAACATAATCTGTAAAAGCTATTAAGTATGTTGCACAGTAGTGGGTGAACTCATCAATAAAAATAACAAAATAGTTTTTGCTGTCAAGTGTCGATGGGGTAACGGGACCACAAACATCTGTGTGGACATTAAATAGAGGACGTTTCAAAACTTTTGACTTTGATTTATTTAAAGGTAGACATGCTTGTTTCCCATTTATACATGCTTCACATAATTTATGAGTTGGTGTAATGTTATTAATCTGATCAATATCAGAAAACATTCGCTTGTTCTTTATTTCAACAAATTTTGTTTTACCAATGTGGCCTAACCGTTGATGCCACAACTCATAATTACTTTTGTTTTTATCATGAACACCTCTATTTAATGAGCCAGTGCTAAAAGCAGATTTTGTGAGACCAAACCGGATACCTATTAAATTGTTCAATAACTCACCCTTTGATATCACCTTACCACCACTCAGTATTTTTGCACCACCTTCAGTGCCAAAAACAACCGCCATTCCAGCCTGCTGAATTCTTTTGACAGACAGTAAATTATAGGGTATATCTGTACAGAATAGAACATCCTGTAATGTTCCTTTTACACCCGTATTACTTATTACAGAAAGGTTGCCCTTCTTAGTCGCGGTTATGAATGTGCCGTTTTTTTAAAGCTGCAAAGTGTTCCACTAAATCCTCTCTATTGATTAAATGATCAGAAGCTCCTGAGTCCAGAATAAAAGTTATGTCATTTTCGATTCCAAATTGCTCTTCATAGTCGCTGGTCATAAAGGCAAAACCTGAGATATCTGGGTTTTGTTCTATATTCACTGATTGAACAGTTCTCATTGTTTGTGGGCGGTTTTTGTGATAACAATTTCTTTGTAAATGACCTTTCTTCCCACAAATATGGCATTTGAGATGTTTTTTTTATTTTATTAGTGCTGAATTGTGGTAATCTTTTTTTGGAGTTGTAATTTCTTTTCGTATGATTAGGTCTATTGTAGATATGGGTAGGCTTTGCTTCCGCCTGCAATACTTTTAAAGAATTATCGCGTCTTTCGTTCATTAATTTGACTTCATGGTCTAGAAGTCTTGTTTTGACTTTTTTTAACGTCAAGTTGTCTTCCTCGGCTAGGGTCTCAATTGCCGTGATGACTCCATGATAACGCACAATAATTGACAGATTAAGTCATCAAACAACTGAAAATGACTAACCAAACTAGTCTCGCCTTGTAATTTTAGATTTAATAAACGCTTCCTTAATGAAATTTGTGTTGCAATACTTTTGCGTTCATAAATAGTGTCCAATTTTGTAAAGATTTCTTTCGCCGTCATTCCGTCACCTGCTAAGTTCAGTAATGAATCTGATAAATACTCAATCACAGTATTTTTTGCAATTCTCTCAGCTTTCTGCCACTCATCGTTTGGTTCCGCCGGAGCGTCGGTATCAATAACTTTAAGCACCTGAAGTTCGTTCAATAAATTTCTAAGTCTTAATTTCCACACACTATACTTTTTGCCAGAAAATTGTTTAATATTTCTTCTTTCCATTTTAAGTCACAATTAAAAGTTTATTTTAATAACACTAAAACTGCAGAGCAAATGTTTCTTAGCACTATGAATTAGTTCTTTTAAATAGACACTAGCAAACACTATAGAGTTTCAAAACAAATATATGTGGGATGGTTTTTGGATTGCGAAGTGAAAACTCGTAATTAATCTTGAAAAACTGATTTTATTTTTAACAGAGCACAGCACAGCACACCGCCATTCCCTTGCAAGTCCGCCTCTCTCTCTCTCATCGTTCTCTCGCTCACTCATACTCCCTTGCGTTCCGTTCCTACATTTCGGCCTTCCTGCTTTTGTCTGTCCCCAGACAAATTAAATCTAAGTCTCTTTAGCTTTACAAAATACTATATAATAGCTTTACCAAACTTAACTTACAAAAATACCCCTTACAAAAGTTTAACAAATATAAAGCACTCTTTACCAAAAACAAAACACACCTATAAGATGTTTTACAAATATAAACAAAAATAAACTTACGAGTGTTAAACAAGAATACTTCTTACAAAAGTTTCACAAAAATAAACCAGGCCTTATAAAAAAAATAAAACTTACAACTACAAAGTTACACATAAGTTTAGGTTACGACTTCCTTATCTATAACTGATATACAAACAACAATAACATAGTAATACTGTTACTACACTCTGACAAATGCGTTATGCCTGAAACAAAAATAATACAAATTAATCATCAGAATCATCACCACATAGAGGCCACTTCTTCATGTGATCGGCAGAGGTCGACGTCCTATTAGGGCCTTCTGCAGAACTATCAACTTTCTCCACCTCATACCTATCTTTCCCCTTGGACTGGGTAATCTTGTAGGGACCTAAATATTTGGGACGCAACTTCAATCCAGGGCCGAACTGCGTACTCTTTATAGCCACGCGATCTCCTAGATTATAAGAAACACTCACCTTTCTCTTTTTATTGTAGCCTCTCGCATTTTCTTCCTGTACTTTCAAAATCTGTTCTCTAGCTTTCAGTCTATTTTCCTCTCTGTCTTCGGAATATTGTTTGGCGTCTTCTTCTTGAAGTATTTCAATTATTCATAAAACTTCTTAGCATCTCATTTTCGTACCTATAAGCAGTTCAAATGGCGTAGTATTTATGCTACGTTGGAACGTGCTGTTCAAAGCTCTTTGTACTTTGCTTACATAGCGGTACCAAACACCATCGTTCTCTATGCACAGCTTAGTCAAAGCTGGTATAAGAACTCTATGCACCCTTTCCACCTGCCCATTACCACGAGGGACTCCTGTAGTAATCTTAATATGTTGGATATTTTCCTGCCTGCAATATTACTGAAATTCCTGGCTTGTGAAAGCCGTACCTCTGTCTGTTATTATTCTGCGAGGATTTCCGAACGTCTGCTGATGAACTCGTAATTTATTAAGAGTCTCCGTGCTTGAAGTAGACTTCGTGGGATACAACCATACAAACTTTGTGAACGAATCTATAACTGTAAGTATGTGATTATATTGCTTCTTCGTCTCCGTTAATGGTCCAATATGATCCAGATGCAACGTGTCAAAAGGTAAGCTCTCTTTATTTATTGGGTTCAAAAATCCTTCTTGTTTTCCCTCCTTCCTAGCCGCTAATAAACATGGAATACAGCTTCGCAAAAAGTCTTCAATTTTTCTATCAATGTCTCTAATATAATAGTCTTTGTTAAGTAAATCTTTCATTTTTGTTTTTCCAAAATGACCATTGCTGTGTACTTTCTTTATTATTTCTTTTTCTAGCGTCTTCGGAACTACTAGCTGCTTCTGGCTACCTTTATACAGCACATCATCTTCTAGCCAATAATCTTCATAGGAACTTCCCTTCAGAATCTCCTTTATAGCCTTCAAGCCGTCATCATCATTCTGAGCCTGCTTCAAGTTATCTTTCTGCGCTGTAGTAACTGCAACATAAGGAATTCTACTCAGTGCATCCACGTGCCTCATCTTCGTGCCAACCCTGTGCTCCAACTCATAGTCATATTCATTTAACATCAGCACCCATCTTGCTACTTTAGCTGTTAAGTCTTTCTTTCTCAGCGTTAACTCGAAAGCCTTGCAATCCGTCACAATCTTGAAATGGATACCATAGAGGTAGTGCCGGAACTTCTTTACTCCTTCAATTACAGCTAGTGCCTCTAATTCATAACTGGAATATCTACTTTGAGCCTCATTCGTTCTTCTGCTCATATAATGCACTGGATGTAAGCCTGAATTGGAATGATACTGCATTAAAATAGCTGCATAAGCTGAACTGGATGCGTCGGTGTGCAGTTCCGTCTTTAGCTGAGGATCAAATATCTTTAAAACTGGTTCATTCATTAATTTAGACTTCAGATTATAAAATGCACTTCTTTGCTCTTCTTCAAATACAAACTCTTTATTCTTCTTTAATAAATCTGTCAAGGGTTTTGCCAACACTGCATAATTCTCAATGTACTTTCTAAAGTATCCTGTCAACCCAACGAAACTATGTAATTCTTTCAGAGTTCTTGGTTCAGGATAAGCTGCTACAACTTTAATTTTATCTGTGCTTGGCCTTACCTCGCTATCTTCGATTATATGACCAAGATATTCTATCTTTCTTTGTAGTAAATTTGCCTTCTTCCAGTTAATAGACAGTCCATATCTCGATGCTACTTCTAATACTTCTTTTAATCTCTGGAGAGCTTGTTCTTCATCTTGCGCTGGAATAATAATGTCATCAATAAATATCAACATAGTCCCCTTAGCGATCAAGTCTCTGAATACTATACTGACAAATCTCATAAACGTCTTCGGACAGATAGACAATCCAAACGGAGCACGTAAGAACTCAAACTGCCCATGATGAGTAACAAAAGATGTATATCGTACAGACTCTTCGCTAACCCTCAAATGAAAGAAACCATTTTTCAAATCAAGTACACTGAATATCTTTGCGCCTTGTAACTTGTCAATTAAATCATCGATAACTGGCAGTGGGAATTCGTCTTTCACTATCTTTCTGTTAAGCTGCCGGTAATCCACACATACTCTAGTTGAATCATTTTTCTTTCGAACTAAAACCAATGGACTAGAATAATCTGAATAACTCACCTGTATAATACCATCTCTTAACCATTCTTCTACCTGCTCCTCAACTAGCTGCTGCTCCGCCAATGAGAGTCGCCGAGGTCGCTGCGCAACAGGTATGTCGTCTTTCAATATGATTTTTAGCTGTATAGGCGCCTCCTCCGTCTTCATAGGTTGGTATTCTTCAACACACTTCAATACCTCTTCTCTGATGGCTGGATTCCTGACGTGATCTAAAACAACACCTACACAACTTGTAAAACAGTCTATCTTTCCTAACCAATCGCAATTGTCAGGTAAAAATTGTACACACCCGTCTCTAAACAAAACAGTACATAGTTTAAGGAAATCGTTACCTAAAATTGCCTCGAACGGCATCGTTTCACCATTTACTACATGAAAAGTTACATCTTTATACACCTTACTGTCGATCTCGACACTTAAACACACCTTTCCAAGAGAAAACACCTTAGTTTGACCAAGACCGGTCAACATTATACGATCATCAGACAACGAAGTGTGTTTTCCCTTCGTAATACAATTAAAAGTTGAACTAGACAGTAAATTCACCTCTGAACCTGTGTCCACTAACGCCTTAATTAAACTGTTACACATTTTAATAGAAATTACGCTTTGTTTTCTATTAATTTCGTCGTTTTCCGCCTGAGTTTGCATGACGTTCCACCTTTTGTTATGATCTGTCAAGACTTCTTTTTTTTCTGGGCCGTTTTGTGGCTTTGGCATCTCGCTGCGTTCCGATAATTCGTCTTCATACTGACTTTCAATCATTTTCTCGTCTGCACAGCCCCGCGACGTCATCGCTTCGCCCACACGTGACCCGAACATAGCCGACCGCTGACGAAAGGACTCGAACGACTTGTTTGCGTGCTGCGCTCCGACATTAGTACTTGCACTCGTACTTACTTGCTGCTGAGTACAATGACGACCAATATGTCCAAAGGAATTGCACTTGAAGCACTTCAGTCCATTTGGGCATACAGCTGCTACATGATTAGGGTCTCCACAGTTGAAGCACCGTCTCCAACCTATACCCTGCCTGGAACCAGTAGTGGTGATCGCCGCGCTCGCCGTTTGTTTTGAATGTGAATACTGGGGTTTCACCGGTAGTCTCGCCTTCTTAGCACTTCGAACCTTCTCATACACCAACAGCTTCTCCTTCAGTACTGAGTATTGCGTAATACCGTACAACATAACCTTGCACGCTTCGTCGTGATCGTCGATTCCGTCGATGATGTATTGTATAGCAACGTAATCAGGAAACTTAGCTCGCTTTCCCAACTCCTTCATAGTAAGCATGTACTGGATATAAGTTTCGTCCTTACGTTTTTTTCGTGTAGACATAAATTCGTGCATCTCTTTCGCATTGGAAGATTCTGGAAACTCCTTTATTAGGGCGGTTTTTAACTCGTCGTACGTCTTATAAGCTTTCTCTGACCTGAGCCATAGTTCTGCTGTTCCAGTCAGTGATCTACGAGCCACGATTAGTTTTTGCTGAGATGACCACTGGAATATCTCGGCGTTGTCATCGATATCCTGCGCCCACTTGGTCGATGAATACGTCTTATCATCACCGCTGAACTTAGCTACCGCGCCGTCCATGCTTAGCCTGGCCATCATGCCGTCCAAGCCGCCGTCGCTGCCGTCATCGTCTTTGCCCATCTTTGGTTATCGTCGTGAATGGTGTCGTAAATTATGTAGTCGTGTTACTGGGAATATCGTCGTCGTCGTCTTTACGCCTTATTTTCTTCGTAATATCGTCTTTTCGCCGTGATTACTTATGATTTCGCCGTAAACATCCGTCGTTACTTAGATTGCCGCCATGCGCCACGCTGTCTTGTCGTCGCGCTGCCGCCGCCGTGATCAATCTTATCAGTTTTCGCGCCGTGACTTCGCAAAATCCATCCCGGACGAGCCCCCAAGAATTGTGGGATGGTTTTTGGATTGCGAAGTGAAAACTCGTAATTAATCTTGAAAAACTGATTTTATTTTTAACAGAGCACAGCACAGCACACCGCCATTCCCTTGCAAGTCCGCCTCTCTCTCTCTCATCGTTCTCTCGCTCACTCATACTCCCTTGCGTTCCGTTCCTACATATATAACCTATAAGGATAAGGGCGACCAATGAAAAGCAATATTATTTAATTATATGAAAGTCTTTTAATATCAATATTATTTAAGGAGAGGTGTTTAGTTAAATGCGAGAGCAAGATCGATAGGTACAATCAGTAGGACGGCTCAAGCGACAACTGAAGTAAAAACTTATAGGAACATATGGGGCTGTTATACTATGCATGTTAGAAAGAGAAAAATATCTTAAGCTGAGACAGATTTATTTTTGTTAATTCCAACAAAATCAACATCAAACCCGAGCAAAACGAGTTGTACGTCCGCCTGAACGCTTTGGATTCAATAATTTATGTCTCTTGTCGAGTGTGAAGACAACAATGATAGAGAAATTACACTTGAAGAAGCCTTGAATGGACCGGAAAACGAATTTTGGAGAGCAAGCATGAAGGAGGAGTTGGACTCTTTTAAAGAAAATGCATCCAAAAGATGTTCAGTGATTCAGTGCAAGTGGGTGTTTAAAAAAAAATACGATAGTTCTAATAATGTGCGTTTTCGAGCAAGATTAGTGGCAAAAAGTTTTTCACAGAAAGCCGGTGTTGATTTTCATGAAACTTTCTCTCCTGTACTTCGATACTCAACACTGAGATTGCTATTTGCTTTAGCAGCAAATTTAAATTTAGACATAAGTTATCTTGATGTTACTACTGCTTTTTTTAAACGGTTTTTTAAAAGAAACAGTGTATATGAAAAAATCTGTTATGTTTGAGTGTAATAATAGTGATAATAAGGTGTTAAAACTTAAAAGAGCCATTTATGATCCTAAGCAGTCTTCTAGAGCATGGTACCAAAGAGTCAATGATTATTTGATTGATTTAGGCTATAAAAAGTCAGATTATGAGCCTTGTTTATTCACAAATTTTAAAGATAATGTAAAAATTATAATAGCATTATTCGTAGACGATTTTTTCGTGTTTTCAAATTGTTCTAAAGCTACTGAACAATTGGTGCAAGAATTGAGTTGTAAATTCAAAATTAAAAACCTAGGTCAAGTAAAACAGTGTTTAGGTTTGAGAGTAAAAATAAATAAAAATGAAATAACTGTAGATCAGGAGCAATATGTAGAAAGTTTATTAAAAAGATTTAATATGATACATTGTAAAACTGTAGAAACTCCAATGGAACATAATTTGAAATTAGAGAAATCCCAGGAAGTTTGTCCCATGTATCCATATCAGCAACTTATTGGTGGATTAATGTACTTAGCAGTCTTGACCAGGCCAGACATTGCTTACAGTGTTAGCTTTCTAAGTCAGTTTAACAACTCGTACAATGAAACACACTGGAAACATGCAAAAAGAGTGTTAAAATATTTAAAGCATACAAAGAACTATGGTCTCGTTTTTAGAAAAGATAATTCTTATATTGAAGGTTTTGTAGATGCAGACTGGTCTTCAGATATCACAGATAGAAAGTCTTATTCAGGTTTTTGTTTTAAATTGTCAAATACTGTAATCTCCTTTGAATGTAGAAAGCAAAGAAATGTAGCTTTATCTAGCACAGAAGCCGAGTATATTTCTATGTCTGAGGCCTGTAAAGAAGCAATATATTTAAAGAATTTATTATCTGAAATCCTTGGAAAATCGGATCCTATTAAGTTGTATAATGATTGTTAAAGTACTCAGAAATTAGTCTCAAATCCTATTTTCCATCGAAGAACAAAACACATAGATATAAAATATCATTTTGTCAGAGAAGCTGTGAGTAATAATTTTGTTAAAATTTCTTATTTGCAAACTAATGAAATGCCAGCTGATATTTTAACAAAAAGTTTAGGTTGCATAAAGCATTTCTACTTTATGGAAAAATTTGGTATTTTGCCTGTCAATTAAGTAGTATTTAGGTACATTTTTTGATTTTGTTAAGCGGAGGTGTTGTTTATGGTAACAAAATCATGTAAGCTAGCTAGCGCCACCTAGTGTATAAAATGTGTCTATACAATAAACTGTCAGTTCATCACGCCAACCGTTGTTTTAATTACAACTGCTACTTATGGGATTTGTACAAAGAGATAATAGTTAACTACCAATAGCAAAAAGAAAAGAGAATTACTTTGTCTGATTCTTCAACATTAGACGAAGAACAATACGTACCTATACTTATTATTTACGATTTATTGTACACAAGTAAATTACAAAACATAAAAACATGAAGAAAGACGACACAACAGGTACTACTTATTTCTAAAGAAATATCTTCCAGCAGACCTGACGGAAGAGACAAGATGTATAAAGATATGCAGATAAGACGTGCACAATAACATTATATTAATGTACTTAAATTATAGCAAAACAATTTACAACACAATATATAATAATTAAATATAAATACATAGAATACCTAACCTATGCCTACCTATAAAAACATACTTATAATATATATATGAATGATATGTGGGGGTGGTTATTTAAGATAAACTCCAACTTATCAGCACGAAAAACTCGCATTTATTTCTTTGGGAAACAGCGACGTTTATTACAATATGGCGAAGAGAGAGCGAAAAAAAAGGAGCGCAGCGCCCTCTAAAGTAAAATGTCATGTAACATGATTTTGACATTTAATCTATAAAGCGCCAACTTTTAAATAGAAAAGGGTTGTATTTTTACAATATTAATCATACAGCCCCCCGTTGAAAGGTGTGGCTTTTAACATTATATAATGCAAATTCAATTAATGAATTAAAACTAAAATTTACTTAGGATAATAATTTCTACAATATTTGTTCCAACATCTGTTAAGTTAGTCTAACAAGACAAGTACTAGATACTTTAATATAAAAGGTATTTCAAAATAGAAAGCTAAGTTTTTTTTTATTTATTTCTTAACAGAACTTGGAACAAGCACAGTAAGTAGTTATCTTAACCAACTAAAGATAAAATTAAAGATAAAGTTAAGCTAACTTTCACTAGTCTATAGGTAAAGGCACGACTTTAGTAACAGGTCTAGTATAAGAACTATCTTTTGTTTTAACTAATACAGCTCTGACATGGTCATCTTTACCGTAATACAGTTTAATTACACGCCCTAGGGGCCACAACATTGGAGGAACGCCGTCATCTTTAAGTAAAATAATATAATTTAATAACAAGTCTGGCTTTTCTTTGTACCATTTATACCTAACCTGTAAAGTATTAAGATAGTCTGCTCTCCATCGCTTCCAGAACAGCTGACGCATTTTACACAGTTGTTGATAGATATTTAATCTATTGTCTGAAAAACTTGTGAAATCACCTTCTGGAAACGATGTGAGCGCATCCCCAACTAAAAAATGAGCAGGAGTTAAACATTGGTAGTCCTCAAGTTCGTCCCTCAGGGGGGTCAAGGGTCGGCTGTTAACAATAGCTTCGATTTGACAAAGAAGCGTGTACAAATGATCATAAGCAAGTATAGTACTTCCTAAAACTCTTTTCAAATGGTGTTTTACCAATTTTACACAGCTTTCCCACGAACCACCCCAGTGAGGCGAACTTGGGGGTATAAAGTTCCACTCAATTTTTTCATTACATACAAAATTTGAAATTTCTTGAAAGTCATTCTGAAACATATTATATAAACTATGTAACTCATTATCAGCACCTACAAAGTTTTTACCGTTGTCACTGAACATTTGTAGGCATCTGCCTCTTCTAGAAATGAATCTACGCATGGCATTAAGAAATTCCTTTGTAGATAGGTCTGAAACCAATTCAAGATTTTTAGCTTTAGTACACATACATACAAACAAGCAAATGTAGCCCTTTACAATTAACGGTTTGCGCACACGAGCGACTTTGAATGATAGTGGACCAGCAAAATCGACACCTGTAATCAAAAAAGGGCGGTTGGGGGTCACACGATATTTTGGCAGATCAGCCATGACCTGTGAAGCACTCTCACCCTTGTATCTGAAACAACGAATACATTTATGGATCAGGTGGCGCACCCTATTTCGGCCATTCAAAGGCCACACGTAAGTTCGCAAGCTTGACAACGTAGTCTGTGTGCCGGCGTGAAGAAGCCTTTCATGCTCATAGTGGATGATCAAATCTGTAACATGTGAATGCGAGGGAAGTAAAAGAGGAAACTTATGGTCATAAGCAATGCTAGCGTGACGTAGGCGACCACCTACACGCAATAAACCTTTTTCATCCATAAAAATGTTCAGATACTTCATCTGCTTGAACGAAAGTTTATCGCAATCGACTTTAGTGTTGTCAGCGAGTCGTTTTACTTCTTTAGCGAAACATTCACGCTGGACACATGCGATGATGGAGTGCGAGGCCTCCTTCAGCTCCTTGCCTGTCATAAAACCAGTAAGTTTGTCATTCTTCCTAACATTATAAATAAAACGCAGAACATACGCCATGACACGAACTAATTTGCTCCAGTTGGAATTCTTTTTGAATATTTCTGTTAAATAAGGACTAGGGACTTCCTGGACAACATGAACGACTCGCCTCTGCTCTGGGACAGCAGTATCATCAAATGCTGGAGTCACATCCCACTGGGACTCAGGAAAAGAAAGCCACGTAGGTCCATGGAACCAAAGTGTGTGGTCGACGAGTAGCTGAGGTTTTAAGCCTCTAGAAACAACATCTGCTGGATTATCAGCTGACTTGATATGCCTCCAATTTTCTTTGGGAGACAGGTCTTGAATTTCAGCCACTCGATTCGACACAAAGACATTCCACTTAGCTGGGTCAGCCTTTATCCAGCATAAAGTTATCATGGAGTCAGTCCATAGAAAAATGTTATTAAAATCAATGTGCAGTACCTTGGCCACACTGCTTATGAGCTTGGCTAAGAGAAGAGCAGCACAGAGCTCTAACCTCGGCAGGGTCACAGGTTTGAGTGGAGCGACGCGTGACTTGGCGCAGACGAAGTGGACTGTATTTTTCTTAGGTAGACTGCAACGCACATACACAACGCAGCCGTACGCCTTCGTGGAAGCGTCCGCAAAGCCATGCAGCTCCACGTTCACCGCACCCGGAGATATCATGAGCCGAGGAACTGAAATTGAGTTCAATTGAGATAGATTAGCACAGAAGGACTGCCATGATTTCAAAATAGACTCAGGAATATTAGAATCCCGCCTACACCACTTTCTTTCCATATAGACTGCATTATCAGCTTAGCGAAAACAGTCACAGGAGCAATGAACCCTAAGGGGTCATAGACCTTTGCAATGTCTGATAAGACGTTTCGCTTTGTAGGCTCACTACTAATCAAAGTGTCAGGCACAACGACTTAAAATTCGTCTGAAGAAGGTTCCCATTTTAAACCGAGAGTTTTCAGAGAACAATTTTCTTTATTATGATAAGAGAAATTACGTTTTTCACGTTTTTCGGGAGGAATGTGGCACAACAACTCTTCACTGTTAGAATACCATTTATGTAGTTCAAACTTGCCATTACCTAGCAGCTGCTCCAACTCCTTGATAGTCTTTAATGCAGAAGGCAGGTCATTTTTGCCATAAAGTACGTCATCAACATAGGTTCCTTCTATCAAAGCTCTAGAAGCAAGAGGAAACTTCTCACCTTCATCCTCGACTAACTGCACCAAAGTCCTAGTGGCTAGAAAACTAGCAGGAGCTGTCCCATACGTGACCGTGGTGAGCTGAAGACACTGCATATTCTTGGAAGGGTCATCTCGCCATAATATCCTTTGGAGAGCTTGGTACTTAGGCTTGATGCGGACCTGTCTATACATTTTTGCAATATCAGACACAAAAACATACAAGTATGTACGAAACTTCAATAAAATGGAAAACATATCTGGTTGTACCACCGGCCCCACGAGTAGAATATCATTCAGGCTTACCCCTGAAGAAGAAGGTGCCGACGCATTATAAACTACCCGAAGCTTCGTAGTAGATGAAGTGTCCTTGTGGACAGCATGATGCGGCATATAAAATTGCAAATCTTTTTGATTAGACTGAATATCAACAAACTCAGCGTGACCTAAGTCAATATATTCATCAATGAATGATTTATAAGTTTTATAAAACTCAGGATTATGTTTGAATTTTTTTTCCAAAGAAGAAAAGCAGCGATGAGCAAGATTATAAGAGTTACCTAATGTTGGTAGGAGCTCCTCATTGACAGGTAGATCAACACAGTGTCTGCCAGTCTCATCCCTAGACACGGTCTCAACGTAGCTCTGCTCACATGCCTTCTCCTCAATTGATAAAACACGGTTGGTAGGTATTTCCTCCAAATTCCAAAATCTCTGGACATCATTCTGTAAAACAGACAAGTGAAAGCATGAACTCACATGCATAGACTGTGTAACATGCCTGCTTGCAGCCAAAAAATCACCACAAAATACCCAACCAAAGGCAGTGTTTAATAAATTTGGCAGGCTAGGGCCCAAACACAACTTGCCATCTTTAAGACACAATGCAAAACAATTTGCACCCAGTATTATATCGATTTTCCTTGAAACATTGAAATCAGGATCAGCAAGTACAATAGAAGATGGCACAGTAAAAGCAGCTTTGGTAAAAGTCACAGTAGGTAAAAGATCTGTGATAAGATCCAACACACCAAACTCTGAAGTAAGTTTAAAATCAGAATTTTGTGACAAAACAGAAAGTTCAACCTTTTTAGTCACAGGAACAGTATGACCTCCCACACCAGACACAGAACAGTCAACATTATCAAAACAATTATTCACTAATTTACTAGCAAACTCAGATGTGATGTAATTTTTCTGGCTCCCTGCATCCAAAAGCATGCGGCATTCATGCTGGTTACCAGCAGCATCATAAACATAGCCCAACGCAGTAGGCAAGAGAGAGACCTGACATAAAGTATCACACTGAGAGGTAGATGAAAGCGTTGACAAAGACACCGTGTTATTGCTATTTGTGACATGGTTGGTATTGGTATCAGAACCATTTGAATGGGACGTGTTAGTAGTGGAGGCGTGAAGCGATGAATCAATATCCAAATGTAACAAATAGTGATGTTTTTGCTCACATTTTTTGCAAGCAAAATTCTGCTTTGTGTACTGTGCAAGTGAAAAATGATTACTAGAAAGACACAATGAACATAACTTTGACTTTTCAACAAATGAACGTCTGTCAGCAGGTGAAATTTTAAGAAATTTATAGCATTTTGCTATATTATGATTTTTGCTACAAAAATAACACTGTGACTTGCCATGAGAAGGAGCAGAACTTGACACAAAGGAGCGCGACGTTGAAGAACTCTTCACAGCACTGGCACCATCATCTCTTGAGAGCATCTCAAGTGCCTGACAACGTTGCTGTAAGAAATCAGTGAATTCTTTCAACTTAGGAAATTCTTTTCCGTCCCGCTGCAACTCAAAGTCTTTTAGTGAACCATAATCAAGTTTAGATGACAGAATGTGAATGAGAATAATATCTGATAAGTTTTCTATGTTCAGTGACAACAGTGAATTATAACACTGTGAAAAATCATTAATGAGTTTACGCAGACTATATGATTTAATTACTTTGCACAGCGACATAATAGTTTGGATATGATGATTGGCTATTAAAACCTGATTGTCGTACCTATTAGTAAGCGTAGTCCAGGCCTTCATGTAATTTTCATGCGTGCATTCCAATGTCGACACTAGAGCCGCCGCTTCGCCGCCCAGACATGACTTCAGATAGTAAAACTTCTGCACCTCGCTGAGATCGTTGATGTTGTGTACCATCGAAGTGAAGAGATCCTTAAACGCCATCCAGCTGCCGTAGTCACCCGTGAATGTAGGCAAATTTACTTTGGGTAAATTGGGCTTGATGGCCGCGTTCTCGCCTTTTGAAGACGAAGGGGTTTTGGCAAGAACTTCCAAACGACACTTGATGTTTTTCTTGAGTGCCGCGCACTTGTCCTCAACCGCCAGTCCCTCCTCAGTTTGGCTGGGATCTCGAATCTCCAACTCGATGTTGACGCTCTCGAGTCGCTCGAATAATGTAACCAATCGCTCGCACGCCATATCCAACTCAACTTTGGACGTTACCTTGCAGATATCACCCAATTCGTTTTCCAGGTGAGTTATACGTCCCTTTATGTAACGACGCATGTCCACGAGCTTCTTTGTAGACATTTTGTTGGCGTCTCCCGCCATCTTGATGTCCGTCGGTCGAAACGGTACCTAATCCAACACGAAGCCAACAGGACAGGAACACGATGATCAGGAACTAACGCACCCCCAGCGCTTTCTTCAATAATCCGCCTCGAAGGACCAATGAATGATATGTGGGGGTGGTTATTTAAGATAAACTCAAACTTATCAGCACGAAAAACTCGCATTTATTTCTTTGGGAAACAGCGACGTTTATTACAATATGGCGAAGAGAGAGCGAAAAAAAAGGAGCGCAGCGCCCTCTAAAGTAAAATGTCATGAAACATGATTTTGACATTTAATCTATAAAGCGCCAACTTTTAAATAGAAAAGGGTTGTATTTTTACAATATTAATCAATATACATACACCTACTTATATAAATATAAACAAATAAATAAATAAATAACCTCCTTGACTCGTTTCTTAAACACAGTGATAGTTGGACTATCACAAACAGTATACGGAAGTGAATTCCACAGTCCACTTATTTAGTTTCTAGGGTGCTAATGGGGTACTTCATATTATTCGACAAGAATAAAATATTAAAAAATTGCCTACTGTTACCATAGCAGTAAAAGCGTACCACATTAGCTACATAATTTTATTAAAAGTCAGTTCGTTGCGGCAGAGATAATAGTATTCTGTTTTCGGATCGAATAATAGGTTTATTCAGGACCTTGGATTTGGATGAAGTGAAAATATCTGTGGGATTTTATTACGTTTTGGAATGCACGCACTCTTATTAATTTTGTGAATTGTAAAATATCTTTTATTTGAGATAGCTCGCTTTTTCTTGTTTGTTTATCGTAGCATGAACGTACATTGTCACTGGCAAAATACGCCCATCCAAGGCATGAATTTATATATTAAAAAAAATAACTAGCGATACTTCTGAACTCTTTGCTTGCCATATTAAATTACAGTTGGTATACGAATCGTCAGCGCCATCTTTGTACACTTTTGAATACATCTCCACGAGAGAGTGAATGGTTTTTACAGAATGAACTAAGTATTATTACAATGATGCTATTTCATGTATTCAAACATATTTTCGGGGGCAGCAGAAATTAATTAACAAAATGACAAAGTTATAGTCTAAAGGAGCGTCCGCTGTGCCAAATTTCTAACAAAACATTGTTAGCAAAACGTGTTTTACAAAACATGTTTGCAAACATCTCGTCCGCTGCGATTTTCAGTTTCTGTTTTTGTAATAGATGATAACAAAAACTAAAATGTAATCAGTGACTAAAATGAGTTTCGACGAAGAGGACGTGTCTGCTGTTTTGGCAATCTTGGATTTAATTCTGCAAAAAAAAAACAGAAATAGGTTTCGGGTTCGACCTTACTTGCAGCCTCGTAGTTTCTATATTTACCAGGAATTGAAAGTTAAAGACAGAGTTGGGCTAAAAAATTTCTTTCGTTGTTCAGAAAGCGATTATGAAGAGCTTCTATTGTTAATTTTACCAGACTTTATAATAAACAAACGACATGGAGGAGTGATGTTATTTCACCTGTAGGCCAATTCTACTAAATAACTGCAACTGCTCGATTACGCTTGTCATTTGAGTCGTGCAGGAGCAGTGCAGTTCAAACAGACGTATTCTACTAAAATTTCCTGCACTAGAACTACACGACTACTGCGCTGCTCCTGCACTGCAACTTCACGAATCCTGCAATCAACCTGCAGTAGAACTAATGCAGGTAATGTTACCATATACATGAAATTGATTTCTACCAATGCTATGAATGAACGACTGAATGAACGAATCCATATTTTTGGCCAATATGCTAGAAATTAAGTCCTTTAAAAAAAACTAATGTCATCGTCAAGAGTTTTGGCGCAGCGATTCAAGAATTGAATTGAATTGAACTTGTTCGACACTTGTGTGATACTGGCGAAATCCTGAAGGCGACTCTCTGACCATCATTTGGGAGCGCCATTTATTCAAAAAGTTGAATTGAATAAATATGGAAAAAAAAACTTGCTTCATAGAGCAATTTGAAGTTTTGGTGGAGTATATGGAGAGCCACCGAGACTTGGCGCTGGGCAGGTGCAAATCAAAAGAGGGATGCACTTTCCCACCGATTGTGGACGGAGCTTTCTTTCACAATCAACGCCATAAATACGCCTCAATCGTCGGCGAGGTCAGCCAAGGAGTGGGCCAAAGTAAGTCTATACCCTTTACCGCATCGGAAACCATATATGGTTTGACATGTTTACAGTAGTTTTTTTACAAAAAAAAAAAAACAAAAGTGACTGCTAAACGCTACTGGAGTTTGCTTGTCATATCATTAGCAATAACAAAACGCAACTATTTTGTCTATGGTCAAATGTCATTTGGATATAACCTCACTTTTCTGGACATTGTCAGCAATCATATACTTGCGCGTGCGATCCTCAACTTTGCAAAAATAAATAAAAATGAAAAGGTAAGTTTTTTTGTTATGTGTTATAACCTCTAGTTTTTATGCACTGCAACAGAATTTAACTTTCTAACTAATTTCACTCATTTTCAATACCAATTGTATCGGAACCATATCTGGTTTCGTATGCACTCAAGCGCTTTTTCACTTAGACATATATGGTTTCGTATGCACTCAAGCACACAAGCAACTTATAAAACAAGGATATGGTTTCGCTTCGATTTGCTTTCAATTTTATGCTAAGCAATCCTTTTCTTTATTGGTGACAGGGTGGACCCTAGGCGCTTTTATGGGCACAATAAGCATACTAACCCAATCCCTGAGAATGGCCTAAGTGATGACGATTTGGCTTCCGATTCCGACACAGACATCCCTGCATCTTCCATACCTATTCAACGCCATGTTATAATACCTGAGACAGATGATGAATTTTCAGATGAAGACTGCGTTCCTTTAGCAAATTTACCCTCAACATCAAAGAACGGCAAAAATGTTCGTCGTAAAAAACCTATCCCTGTGGACTGGTCAACTGAACATCTGCCTCCTTATAATCCGAATCGTTTCGTTTTCTCTGGAGATGCTAACCTTCCTGACGCCATATTGGAGTTAAATTCACCAGCAGACTTCTTCTTATACCTTTTTACAGACGAGATGATAACAATGATAGTAGAACAATCCAATTTGAAAGCTATTCAAGACAACGTCAATAAACCAGCCCACATCACGAAAGAAGAGATGGAACAATTTATTGGCATAGTCATTTTCATGTCATTGGTGAAACTACCGGCATCAAGACTTCACTGGAATGTGACCATAGGGCAGCCTCAAGTATATGGCACAATGACATGCAACAGATGGGAAACAATAAAGCGTTTCTTGCATTTCAACGACAACACCAACTTTATTCCATTGAATAGAGAAGGACACGATAAATTATTCAAAGTTCGTCCTTTGATAGAGAAAATTCGACAGCGCCTCTTCCTAGTTCCCAGGGAAGAATATTTGGCAGTAGATGAGCAAATCATTCCTACTAAAGGCAGACAGTAACTAAAACAGTACAACCCAACAAAGCCGCATAAATGGGGATATAAAAATCAAGTTTTGAGTGGAGCCTCAGGATTTAGTTACGACTTCGAGTTATTCGCTGGAGATCAAAGCAACAAAGTTCCTGATGGCGCACCTGACCTTGGAGTTAGTGGCAATATTGTGACACGTTTAACGCAGACGGTACCTAAACACAAGAATCACAAGGTATTTTTTGATAATTGGTACAATAGTCCCAACTTACAGGTATACCTAACAAAAATTGGTCTTTTGCCTTTGGGTACCGTACGAATAAACCGAGTGCCAAATGCTTAAATGCCTCCCGAAAAAGAATTTAAGAAGGAACGAAGAGGACACATTATTGAGAAAACTGCTACAATTGATGGAGTTCAAGTAAGTGTGACCACTTGGTTTGACAACAAACTTGTGAATATGCTTTCAACATACGTTGGTAGCGAACCTGTCACAAAAAAACAAAGATATTTTCGCAAAGAGCACCAGTACAAAGAAGTAGACTGTCCACAAGCTGTTGAGGTCTACAATCGTCATATGGGAGGCGTAGATTTACTAGATTCAATGCTGGGCTTTTATAGGATTACTCTGAGATCAAAAAAATGGTATAAAAGGATTTTTTTCCATATGATTGATTTGTGCGTCGTAAATGCTTGGATTCTGTGGAGAAGGAAAAACGAAGATTCCCATCTATCGCTGTTTGTCTTCAAGCAAAGCATCTCGGAGCACTTGTGCAAAGCAAGAAAGGCCCTTCCTCGTAAGCGGGGTCGTCCATTGGCCAATTCAGTGTCTGATTCACCATCTACGAGCCGCCAGGGAAGTCCATCAGTGTGTTCAAGTCCTGGGACACCAACACAAAGGAAAAGGATGAGGAAAGCTCCAGAAAGGAATCAGGACCTACCATTGACGTCTGTGCGGACCGACAATATTGGACACTTGCCTGAATGGCAGAAAAATCGCCAAATTTGTCAAGTTCGCTCGATAAAAACCTTTACTAAATGTCCCAAATGTAAGATGTTTTTATGTTATAATGATAAGAGAAATTGTTTGTCTAAGTTTCATCAATAATTTCATACAACATTCTTTTTCACTAAATTTTCTTGATAACATAAAATTACGTTAGTATGCATATGAAACCATATATGTCCAAGGGGTTTAAAGCTTTGATGCATACGAACCTATATGGTTTCTGAAAAAAAAAACTGTAACGGTGGTACTTTCAGACTTTTTTCTTTTTTAATATTGTTCAAAAACCATTTACCGATAAAAAAATTTTTTTTTCTTTTATTTAGATATATCATGCACTAAAGGGTTAACTATCTATGTTTCGAAATGATAAAGAAACAAGGTGCATATCTTAGAAACAACTTACAAAGTATAAGGTAAACAAGGTGCCAAAATGTATCAATATACCTTTTATCTTACTGGTGCTTTTATTGTATGGCATTAAGGCTGCTTTTCCACCAGAGATGTGCTATGCTACGATGCTATGGATGCGTTTGATATCCACCAATCATATTCATTGGTGCACATAGCTTAGCACTGGTGGAAACGGATTCAACTAATATATGTTAGATATGTTAGATTCTAGTAATATATGTTTTTTGTATGGAAGGATGCGTGCTATGGATGTGTGCTATGGATGCGTGCTATGGACCATCGCGAGTGGTGTAGCTATGTGCAGAGCAGAGTACCTACAGTATGCCCGCGTTTTTCACTGAAAGTAGACATGCCATCGTGGAAGCAAAAAGTTATTTTGTATCTCGCAATGTGCGAAGAAGAACTCATGGAGGAAGATGAATTGTTGTTCAGCTTTTTACTCCGACGAAGAAAACATAGATTCTAGTTACGAAATCATATTAAATATCACTCAATACACTCAGAATTCTTTACACTGTTCCAAACAGCTGACGATGAGACGTTCCAGAATTCTTACAGAGTGACAAGAAGTACATTTGAATCATAACATAATTTGATCGAACCATATATCAAGAAGGAAGATACTCACTACAGAAAATGTATCAGTTCTAAAGAAAGATTAGCGGTTTGTTTAAAGTAAGTAGAGTTTAATAATCAGTCATTAATAATACAGCTTATTTTCATTATTTACTTAACACTAAGAAATACTTTAGAAATCAACGTTTCAAATTTCAAAATTAGTTAAGATTTTGTCTGTGCTGATTCTGTTAAATTCTTCGTATTTTCTTGAATGCTTTGCGGTTCTGAAACTGGCAGTGTCTGTGGCGGTATCATGTTCGTATTTTCTTGAATGCTTTGCGGTTCTAAAACTGGCAGTGTCTGTGGCGGTATCATGTTCGTATTTTCTTGAATGCTTTGCGGTTCTAAAACTGGCAGTGTCTGTGGCGGTATCATGTTCGTATTTTCTTGAATGCTTTGCGGTTCTGAAACTGGCAGTGTCTGTGGCGGTATCATGTTCGTATTTTCTTGAATGCTTTGCGGTTCTAAAACTGGCAGTGTCTGTGGCGGTATCATGTTCGTATTTTCTTGAATGCTTTGCGGTTCTGAAACTGGCAGTGTCTGTGGCGGTATCATGTTCGTATTTTCTTGAATGCTTTGCGGTTCTGAAACTGGCAGTGTCTGTGGCGGTATCATGTTCGTATTTTCTTGAATGCTTTGCGGTTCTAAAACTGGCAGTGTCTGTGGCGGTATCATGTTCGTATTTTCTTGAATGCTTTGCGGTTCTAAAACTGGCAGTGTCTGTGGCGGTATCATGTTCGTATTTTCTTGAATGCTTTGCGGTTCTGAAACTGGTAGTGTCTGTGGCGGTATCATGTTCGTATTTTCTTGAATGCTTTGCGGTTCTAAAACTGGCAGTGTCTGTGGCGGTATCATGTTCGTATTTTCTTGAATGCTTTGCGGTTCTAAAACTGGCAGTGTCTGTGGCGGTATCATGTTCGTATTTTCTTGAATGCTTTGCGGTTCTAAAACTGGCAGTGTCTGTGGCGGTATCATGTTCGTATTTTCTTGAATGCTTTGCGGTTCTGAAACTGGCAGTGTCTGTGGCGGTATCATCTCAAACTGTAGAGAATTGCTAATATTTTGTTGTGAGCTTGATTCACCAGTGTTTGTGTAATAACCATAGGTATGCTGACTATAGAGATGCGAATCTTCGGCTTCTGCTACTGCGTTGAAACAACTTCTTTTTACTCGTGCTTGTAAGTAACCGGGAAATTTCTTAGTGGTTTTCGCCAGCGACAAGAAAAAGTGGTCTATTTTATCATAATCATCTTTTGCACTACTTAGCATTTCCTTTAATTCAATGCGTTGTTGTTGGTTTTCTCGATGAAGTTGCAGTAATTCTGATAAGTCACTTCTTTTCTTCTTAGAAGGTGGTGGTATCGATTCCATCAAATTGGCAGTTTCTTCGTGTTCCGAGTTCAACAGAATATCTTCTTCAAATTGGTTTTGATCTAGGCTTTTATCTGATAGCACTGAACTTTGCGTAGAATCATCATTATTTCTCTCATCAGTTGTAGATGTTTCGTCGCCATAGTTTGATGTCCGATCTCTATTTGCCATATAAGGCAAAAGAAACTCCATGTGTTTTTCATACTTCCATTCTTTTTTTTTAGTTGCAGCTTGTCCACTTTTTTTGGATTTTATCCTCTTCAATACTTCGCGGTGGCTGTCTCGCAACTGTTTCCACCGATTTTTCGCGGTTTTACCTAAAATAATACGGGTGGTAATTAATGAAAGACCGAATACATTAGAGTAAAAAAAAAAACATTGAATTTACATATTTATCAAAATCATATCTCTTTTTTCAGGTATTTAGCAACGGGTCTCTCATTTACGAAATTGGCAGAAAATTTCAGAATTGGAATAACAACCGTGTCGAAAATTGTTGATGAAGTTTGCGAGGCCCTATGGAATGTATTGCAGCCTCTTGTTATGCCAGAACCTTCTGAAAATGATTGGAGAAGAATTGCAAAAGAATTTGAAGATCTATGGCAATTCAAGAATTGTTTGGGGGCTCTTGACGGAAAACATGTTTACATCACGTGTCCTGCAAATACAGGATCCTGTTTTTTCAATTATAAACATCGATTTTCCATTGTCCTTATGTGTTTAGCTGACGCTAAGAGAAAAATTATAATGGTTGACGTAGGGTCAATGGGCAGATTTAGTGATGGAGGCATATTCAATGACAGTAGTTTTGGAAGACGTCTGCGAGAAAAGAGACTGAATATTCCTCAACCCGAACCATTATATGAAGGCGGAGAACAAGTACCTTTTGTTTTCATAGGGGATGAAGCTTTCCCTTTGATGGAAAATCTTATGCGACCATACCCACGTGACCAATTAGATCCACAAAAGCGCATATTTAATTACAGATTATCAAGGGCCCGTCGCATAGTCGAAGCAACATTTGGTGTACTATCGCGGAAATGGTACGTGTATCGCAAAGATTTCGAGTGCAAAGTGGAAACAGTAGATAAAGTCGTAAAAGCATCGTGTGTGTTGCATAATTATTTAATTCAAACAGCAATTGATTACCTTAGTGGTTCTACTACAAGTGACACCTCAATATTTACTAATCTTAGTTACAACAATGACATATCAAATTTTGGAAGTTATCAAGTTAGAGATATATATTGCTCTTACTTCAATAACGAGGGAAGGGTGTCATGGCAAGACCCTCGAATTTCATCACGACTCGCTCAAAGAAATTAACATACCTCCTGAATGACAAATATTCAAATATTGCGTTAAAATAGTTGTTAACAACCTACCTACTACCGAAATACCTACATATGTATTTAAATAAAAGTGTGTATACTTACTGTCTTTAAAATTAGTTTCTTTCACAATTATCTCCCACGCTGCATCCCTTGTTTCATTACATTTGTACGTGTCTAACTTAGTATCCAAAAGGCAGGGGTATTTTTTGACCGCGTCTATTAGCTTTTCGTCCATTTTGTTTAATTCAGAAGCCGCCTTCTTCCTTAAACGTTACGAAATGAACTAAACGAGTCGCCGGCACGGCGCGGCAGGACGCATGAGCGCCTCTTCCCTCACCGCGCCGCCGCCCCCGTCGTTTCCCTACTATCGATACATAGCTTAACTTTGCGGCGGCGCATCTTCGTAGCGCATCTTCCTCGCACAGCTACCTAACGTAGTATTGGTGGAAACGGTCACATATTTTCGTAGCGTTGATTTCACATCTTCGTAGCATAGCTGCATAGCACATCTCTGGTGGAAAAGCAGCCTAACTATTGTGGTTTTTAGATATTTTATTGAAAACTATTGTTATACACTTTTGCAGTACTACACAGACTACAAGGCCCGGCTTAATAAAAAAATGAAGGCTATAAAAGCCTCATTGGTGCAGACCGGGGGAGGCCAGGGCGAAAACATTGTGTTGTCTCCCCTGGACACTAGACTAGCAGCCATACTTGGCCACCAGCCTGGAGAGGGGCCATCCAATCTAGACCGGACGAGACAGCTGCCTCTGGTAAGTGATTTGTTAATAGCAAACAATAATATTTATTTGCTAATATACCTATTTTTACAATGGTTTTTTATACAACTTTCCCCATTATTTGTGTATAATATTATGGCCATACCAGTGGCGTGCCTATGGTCTAATGGTAGGGCATGCCGACGATATATTTTCGAATAATACTACTGAATCATTTTGAATTTTGTTAGATAAATAACTTGGCCCCGGTTTGCCGCTATTTTGGTATTGCATGTGTTTTTCCAAGACGAGATCGTATTTCGAAAGCAAAGATACTAATTCTAAGAAATTTCCTTTATTTAATGAAGTTTTGGTTTCATCATGCCCTCTGAAAGGCAGTTCTTGTTGTGCTAAATGACAAACAATATCTACTAGTCTCTGAAAAACACTACGATTGTGGTCGACGCGCGATTTATGTTTTGAGATTTCGTCGGATCGGTAACTGACGAGATAAAGAAGCTTCTATACGCTGTTTACCAAAATTACAAAAAGAAATAACAGCGTTCATGTGTTTTTGTGAGTTTTGGTGCCTTTTTATGGCATTAGATATATTATTTAAATCGTCATAATTAAACGTATTCCATGCATTTTTCTCGTTGGAAAAGAATATGCAACACCAACAATATAACTTATTGGAAT
This sequence comes from Carpatolechia fugitivella, assembly GCA_951230895.1. Classification (NCBI taxonomy): domain Eukaryota; kingdom Metazoa; phylum Arthropoda; class Insecta; order Lepidoptera; family Gelechiidae; genus Carpatolechia; species Carpatolechia fugitivella. The sequence goes on along the minus strand of OX579654.1, from coordinate 13,943,073 downwards.
GCGAGCATCCAGCCACCCAATGAGTTTTGTACACAGATCTATTAAATTGTCTTTTATGAGACTTACTTGACTGAGAAATCAACAAATCTGGTGTTGGTTTTGGCGAAGAAATAAGCTGCTGTTTATCGGGAAAGGTCTTTACCTTTCCCCCGCTTGTTAAACTTTGCACACACTTCAAATCACTACACGGAACAATATCACTCAGATCTACACTCATTTAAACGCAAATCCTACACAAAACTAAATTTTTTAACAAGAAAATAGAAATTGCACCAATTATCACCCGCTCAAACAACAACTGTCAACAACAGAAGAATGCAACGTAACCGTCCCGAACATAGCTTCGCATCATTACTCAATTTACCACTACATTCAAATGCGGAAGGCTGGTTTCATGCGCAAGCCCGGCTTAATTTTTCCCAAAATCTAGTACACTTTTCAATATTGTTAAAAAAAGTTCATAACACAACGACGTCGCACATTTCCATAAGATTGCGTAAGAGTAAAAGAGACGCAAAAGCATGCCCTATAAAAGCCCACGGGTCGGAGTGAGATAACGACTCCCGAGTCACGGGGCGTTCCGAGCTTCCGAGCAATTCCGAGGCACGTTTCGTGTCGACACGAACGCGAAACGTTGTTTTTTTTATTTTATTGGCATGGTGCGGTTTGCACATCGCCATAGCTAAGGATGCCGAGGCGAAACGCGCGATTGATCCGTTGACGCATTAGGGCATGCCGGGCTTTTTGGCTGGTATGGTGGTCACGCTACTGGGCCATACTGAAACAAAAATATTACTTTCGTACACACAGAAAGTCCGTGGTGTACATTTATTGACGGTAAGGAAAATATGGTGCTGAAACCAGCACACTCCTGCAAAGAAATTCAAAGGTTAAGTGTGAAGTGGACCAACCCGCAATGGGCTAGCGTGGTCGACAAAGCCTTATTACAGTGTAGCCCCGGACAATCAGGTGATTCAGCCTGCAATGTCCTAACCAAACTGAGGAAAGTCTCACAAAGAGATTTTTGCTTGACAGTGTCCCAAAAAAAAGATGATTTCGTGCTTCGGAAGGCACGCTAAGCCATTGGTCCCGGCTACTATCTGTCGTTACACGAGCCAAGTCAGTGGCCTTTGGCGGCTCTATAACACTGACACTAGGGTTTGTGAGGTCGGTTGTCGACCTTACAACCCACTCGATGAAGAAGAAGGGTAGCCCCTCGGTGAGGATGTAACTGTTGATGATGACACAAATTTTATTTACAGGATTTGGAGTCGCAGCAAGAAGTAGTGCCTGAACCATATGACCAATTCGAAGTAGTGTAAGTTGCTACCTATTGCATGTTAATCCAGGGTACAAACTATCTCTATTCCAAATTTCATCCCATAATCACCTAGAGGTTCAGTTGGCTCACAGGAAGCACACACCAAAACCATGTTTGTAAAAATTTAGGAGTTCAAATTCAGTCACACCTAAGTTTGGTACCAATCTTTGCCTTTCTTAGTGCAACTAGAGACAGGTTGTCAGCAATACCCACAAAATGCTGGTTTGCTAATTAGTAATGATTTATCTTTTTGTTTTAGATATGATGACAATCACACATAGAGGGTTACATAGAGGAGGTATCTGCGGACCCATTACCAACGGAGGAAGCTATAAACGATCCTCCAACTCAAAATGATGTGCAAAGGTACAATGGTGTTAATAATATTTTTTCTTTAATTCAAATCCTATCTTTATGAGTAGCAATCAAACTATTTAAACAAAAATTAACATATCTTTATCTGTTTGGTTTTAAGGTTTATTATATCAATTTAATCTTTTAAAATTATGCTAGTAAAATAATGGTATTTTATTATTACAGACCTACAGGCCATAACAACAGTAACAGAGAAGCGTTGCTGGAAATGGGGCACGAGCAGGCTCGGGCCAATGCCAGGATGGCAGTGCCTTTGAGAGAATTGCAGGAGCAATTGAATCAATGGTTGCTGTCTTTGGTGAAATTGCAAGGGTTTATAAAGACAAACAAAATTAATACTAAGTATAAAATATTTTAATATATTGGCAAGTATTTTAAAATAGAAATTGGCTTTGTCTATATTATCTATGCACCTACTAGTGATGTCTTTCTTTACCGATTGGTTATTTGATCCGGTTCTTGAATCGCTACAAAAAAGGAGATAGCAATATATTTTTTTTCTATGAGTGTAAGGGAGATGGAACATAGCTGTCAGCTGTTCTGTCTGTCAGTCAGCAAATTGAAAAATTTAAGCGGGAAGAAAGAAGTGCAGAGAAACTTCAATTAAAATGGTTGTAGTCACTAATTTCAATTAAAATGGTTGTAATCAAACCAAGTCTTATTCGTGTCGTATCCATAAAATCCAAAGTAACACTGACAGAAGCGACGCCTGGTGGTTAATAGCTAGTAGTAAGAGTACTTAGACCGCTATGCCCCGGGTCTAAGTCGCTTGTGGCACCTCCTCTTTGTATTTGTCTCCGTGGTCTGAGCAACCCCACGAGAGATCTCTGTATTTCAAGTTACAGGTTGTTTATAGAAAAGTCTGATTTTAGAATATTATTTTAGTTTCCTTTTTTAGATAATACGAGTAATTTTGTACCTTTAGGTAAATGAGTCTGATTTTAGAAGATATAGTTTTTTTTTAAATAAATATGTAAACAAGTTTTATATTTTTATTATTTTATGAATCTTAACATTCTAACCCTTATTCTTAGAATTAAAAAAATGTTTGTTACTGAGAAGTTCAGTACACGTTTTCTAAATACAACCATGTTTATGATTTATTTTGCTATTATGCTCAATTTTTATAAGTTTTTCTTAAAAAAACAATTACTTATGCAACGTATAAGAGAAATTTTTCTTGTGCGCACCGTCCCGCAGTTCCAGTGCAACTTTCTTGTACCCTAAGGTTGCCTGGAAGAAATTTCTATCTTAGCAATAAGGCCTCTGTACACTCCTTCATCTATCTCTTGTACTTTTAAGCTATGTCCTTGTGTGCAATAAAGTAAATCATAAATTTATTTGCTATCAAATGGTGTGTACAATGGGTCTTAAATTATAAAATATAGCTTCTCATTTGATGCCTTGAAAAGGCACTGCAAATTATTTTTACAGATGGGTTATTACTATACATGCAATTTTTAACTTAATTAAATAATAATCCAAAAATATCATAAAATCCAATAAAATTACAATATTTAGACATTGAAAATAATAAAACATAATAATGATATAATTCGATTGCGTTTGGTCAAGAGTCGGTCAAGAGATAGAACAAAATAGGAGAAAATAATATGTCAAATGGGGAAATGCCAAATTGTTAAAAATGTCAATGGTAAAATGTCAAATGTTAAAATACAGGCCTGATTTTTTAAAATAAAAATTAATTATTTAAAAAGTCAGTTAATTTGTAAAAGCAATTGGACGTAGTTACACGAAAAGGATCCAATCCACACAAAGTTACTTTTCAAATATTGAAGGTATTTGTTTCAAGATAATTTTACGTGTTATGTTTTGTGAGAAACATTAAAACATTTTTATTGTTAATAGTATATTTATGGGACGATTGGTATTATTTGCGGTCAGTTTTGTGTACTAAAGTCATTTTTGACAATGTTGTGGATTGGATCCTTTTCGTGTAACTACGTCCAATTGTCCAATAAATATTTTTATTTTTGGTGTAGAAAGTATTAAATTCTGTTTCTGATTTTATTTCAACCGGAAGTTTATATATGGATATATGGTTTATATATGGATATTGCGAAATAGTGCGGTCCATTACGAAACATTTGCATTTTAGATTTGGGTAGTTGTATGTCATGGATGTATTTAGATCGTAGGTTTCTATTTGGCTGGGCATCTTTTAGTAACGTGAATAAATTATTATTTTTCCGGACGAATAATGCTGACTCCAGAATGTAAAGTGAAGGTAACGTCAATATCTCATACTTAATAAAGTGCGGCCTACAGCTATCTGTTTGTTTTATATTCGCTAGCACGCGGATGCATATTTTTTGCATAACGAACAGGTTATTGGCGTCGGTGCTATCACCCCATAAGTTAGTACCACGGACCAAGTAGGAATTTATTTCTTGTATATTATTTTATAAATTTATTCTTGTACCTATTAAAATTATTTCTTGTTTTAAAAATGTGTTTGTAATCTGACCCACGCGCTAATTTTTCCAAGTTCATCACTGTACACGATATTGGTACTTTGATCTAAGACTTTGAGCGAGAGGACGTACTTATTTTTAAAAATAAAATCTCAGTACGGCCCTGTATAAGTATGTTTTTAACACGTTTTGCCCTCTAGTGGTGAATAGTGTAACTATCCGCAATATGAACGTGACTGTTAATTCTGGTTTTCGCCACTAGGTGGCAAGAGATAAAAAGGTGGAGTCACCCTCCCCGCGTCTCAGACTTCGACCCCGCGCGATGTCACACTCAATCTGTATGAAAATGTTTATAGCGCCTAGTCCTCTTCCTACTTGGTCCGTGGTTAGTACCGTACCGGAGCCACGCTTGCGCATACGCGTGGAACGCTGACAATGCAGTTTTTAAGTCTGTGGATTTTTTTAAGACACTGTGTGCATATATAAAACGAGACAATTTAGTTTTTATTGTGGAAATATGTGATTTCCAGTTTAGGTGGCTATCTAACGAGACGCCTAACAAGGTATGTTCAAAGTATAGTATATTCTATTCTAATCTAAGATACTTAGCAGAAGAGCGGCTGACAGTAACTGTTGGAAATTTAATTTTTCCTAATAACTTATAAATTAATTTTGTATTTAAACAATAGATTTTTTTTGCTATATTACTTTCTTAGAGCCTACTGGCGGCATGTTAACGCCATTGAACGCACAATCAAACAGGACAAAACATAATTTAAATTTGCTGCTCATTTTGTTTGATAAAATAATAAAATTTAAATTGGTCACATTTATTGTGTTATATCCCCATCCCTCTTGTTCCTTATTCCTTTACATAAGCGCAACAGAGAAGAAAGAAAAGCTCAAGAATGAAGATATTGCTGCTCACATCGAACGAGTGCTATAAATCATTCACTGTTCGTTCAACGTGACAACCAAATGTCATTTTTCAATTTCTATTCGTCGTTGATTCAAAACGGAGCTTCTTCTACACCGGTGTGAGAAAAAATGTGTTAAACCATGTAATTTACAATAAAAACATTAAAAACCACTCGCGAGTGTGTGTACGTACAAAAACCAACAAAAACTGTGAATGGAGTGAACAAGGAAAACGTAAGCTATCGAAGATTTCAACTTGATTTCAACCACACCGGTAAGCGCTGCACAGTGTGGCCTGAAATTGAGACCTTTGTCCGACAGACAGTTGACCGACATAATATTTGTTCGAAATAACTTACGACCGACGACAGTTTGACCGACATTACTTAGGACCGACAAACAGTTGAACAACTGTAACGTTTGATCGACATTACTTAGGACCGACAAACAGTTGAACGTCGTAACGTTTGATCGACATTTCTTAGGATCGACAAACAGTTGAACAACGTATCGTTTGATCGACATTACTTAAGACCGACAAACAGTTAAACAACGTAACGTTTGATCGACATTACTTAGGACCGACAAACAGTTGAACAACGTAACGATTGATCGACATTACTTAAGATCCACAAACAGTTGAACGACATAACGTTTGATCCACATTACTTAGAACCGACAAACAGTTGAACAATCTAACATTTGACCATCGTCATTACTTTTGAACGAAATCACGGTGCTTGTCAAAAAGTAATTATTAACGCATCCGTGTAAATTATTCCCCAAATAAATAAAAAAATTATCAAGGCTATAATTATGTCCATTTTCTAAGACTAACACACAATACAGGGCAGGTTTCTTATGATGTAAAACACATAATTAGTTTTTCCAAAATGATTTATTTTAAACTATAAAAAACTCAACACTCTGTCTTGTACTATAAAACAAAAAAATAGTCATTACTTTTTTACTAAGATTTTCTGACAAACAGAACTGAAAGTATTCAAACTTTTTTTTTCATATTGAAAAAGTAAGCAGATACATAAAAAATCTGATTAATATGTAAATATAAGTAAATTAATATGCTTTGTTAGCAACATGATGATGAAAGTAAGATTACTTTATTCTGTAATTATTTTTTTTAACAAAAAGAATTCTTATAACATAACTTATAGATAGATAAATATTTATTTCGTGATTAAATATTAATTACTAAGCTTGTAATTTGCTTTTAAATAAAATATAAGACGGCATTAGTAAAACATTTCTTCTTAATGAATGTAAATTAATCAAAGATAATAATTATGAAACTGTACTTAATCACAAATTTTATTGCTGAATGTAACAGATATGCGACAGTCCATTTAAAAATGTCAAAGTTTCCATAGCTGACCTTTTCTCGAGAAGCCTTTTTAATCTTTCTTCAGTAGCATTTCTTGTTTTTTTAGCTGGGGGTGCTTCCTGAGCTAGAGCTCTTTGAATTACCATCTCAGTATGTTTCTGCTCTTTAATAAATTCTTGGATAGTGACGTAGATATTCCACTTTTTTCTCCCGAGCAGAATGTTCCACCTATTGTGCCACGATTCAAGAACATTCTGTGTGCGTGGAACATTCGTTTCGTGGTTATTGTGCACTGACCACATATTTGGTGGGAAAGAAGGTCCTGTTTTCCTGAGTGCAAGTTTAACTGTCTTCTTTTTTGTGTTCGATAAATTTTTGCTCGTATGGGCCCCTGTTACGTAGTAACGTTCAAACCAATTGACAACATCAGTAGCTTCCTCAGGAAATATTTCTTCTTTCAGCATGTTGAATGCATCAGGGATTTTTTCTGGCTCCAAGAATGCTAGTGCTGCTAGATGCTTTAATTTAAAAGCAAAATTAGTATCCTGACTATATTTTTTGGCTAAACCGCTTGACTGTATGTGCTTCCATATATTTTGAGTTAAATGAAAGTAGCATAACTTTTGTTCACAGTCAGGAAAAATTTGTCTCACAGCGTTAATAGACGCCATCTCAAAATCTGATAGAATCAAACGGGGAGTCAGATTTATGTTTATCTCGCAGCCACGTGCTTTTAGTATCTCAAAAAAGGTCACGTAGCAGCTCTGGGTTTTATGTGATAGAAGACCAAAAACCAGTGGCACATGTTTTCTGCACTCTTCGTGATGCCCCACTATGCCATGCACTGTGAATATTTGACACATAGGATCTGGGCAACATCTGAATGTACCATCGATCAACCAATGATCTGATTCTTGTAGACAACGCAAATTTTCATTTGTGCTGAAAACAATTACACATTCTTCTCCAGATACGACGTGGCCAATCAAAAATTTATTATCTGAAATATCATGAAACTTTTCTGGAATTTCTATATCTGCAATGTTTTTTGGAATATTTGGTAAATCACCCTTTCTTGCACGATGTATAGTTCTTCGCATTGAATCTTTATTGGGTAACTTTGGTGCACTAGTACTTGGAACGTCCTGAACAGTCCGTTGCATTATTTGGGATGGAGTATCCATAGTATTCAGCGCATTATCCTTTAATTTATTATTTATTGTTTTCACAATGAAATCTTCCGCAACCGGGGGATGAAGGTGAGAAATTGGTTCTTTATTTTGTAAAACATGTTTGTCACAGTTAAATACAGTTTTCACGCAAACACCACAGTTAATCTTTTTTTTTCTGGAACAACACCAATAATAAGAATCATCTCTTTTTTTATTCAAATAATATAAATAACCTTCTACAACCAAAATATCACGTCCAAACTTGGATTTAACAATATTACACTCAGATACGCTCATTATCGTTCACTATTTCACAAATGCAATATTTCTTGATAAAATTTACTCCAACTGTACAGAAATAGATTACTTATAGTGCATGCCGCCAGGATGCAACTATCAAAATGGCAAAGGTACCTACTAACATGATTTAGTTACGAGTAAGAAGTGATTTAATAATATTTAAATGTGAATCTACCCACAGTTATTAGCTAGTATCTACGTAAATTAACTAGGTAGGCGATAGGTTTGTTTGGTCTCAATTTCGTTTTAAGGTTTTAGGTTCATCACAAATTATAATTATGGAAAGTTATTATTATTTTTTTTTTTTATAAAAAAATATATTATACTGCTAATCATCATCATTGTGTGGGTTGTTGTTGCTAATGCAATTATGATATAAAATAAAATATTATTCTGAACACCGTAAGCAGACACACATAGCGGTCAAACTTATGACACCCGGCACCCCTGTTTTTGCGTCGAGGTAGTCGAGCGAGGGTTAAAAATAATTTCGGCTAACCTCATACTCATACTTATGCTTCAACTGTTTCAGCTCTAAGTAATGTCAGTCAAAAGTTCAGTCGGACGTAAGTTATTTCGAACAAATATTACGTCGGTCAACTCTCTGTCGGACAAAGGTTTCAATATCGTGTGGCCTCAGCGAGAATAAAATCATTTTTTGAAAATGAAGGTAGACCAAAAAAATTATGTTAGTCCTTTACACTAGATATTTGTTCATCATATTCACAAAAAGAAGGTAAGTAACTTTTGATATATGCGAGAGATCACCGACCAAAGTGCAGTCATTGTAATATTTACGTCCTCGGAGATATTTTCTACCGCGGTTGTTCTTCAGCATAAAGTTATTTGTAATTGACGAAAGAAAATAAATAATTATGTCATCAAATACTATTGGTAAGTACTTTACAAAAAGCTATAATACTTTGAAAAATTCTTTATGGGTGTGTAGATAAAAATTCATTAGAATAAAGTAGTTTATTTCAGCCTTATTTCAAAATTCAAAGGGATTTTTATTAATTTACCTGGTTTTACCCGATTTGGAAACAGTAACGTTATTAATTATTAGAATGTCTATTTTTATAATGTACCAAATAAAGTTGCGCAAACGTGCGCTTTTTAAAAATATTTGACAATATATTTTGTTACATCGATTGCAGAAATTTCGCGTCGAGAACTTGTTGACCGCTTATTTGAAGATCCGGTTAAAAATTGGTCTACAAAGGGTTTGCATTTGATGAATTACTTGTTTGAGCTTACCCAAAGTCCACAAAATAACACCGAGTTGAAGAATATTGTTTTCATCGAATCTCTGTTTGTAGTTTGTAAAGCCCGAGGTCCCATCTATGCCCCATTTTACATACAATGTTAAATTCGATGAAACATTAAGAGACAGTAACTCTTCTTCGATACTTTTTATCAGCCTTATCGTAGTATGATTCAGCAACTCTTGCAAAGTGACTGAAATCATCAGTCATCAACAGTTTTGTTTTATTTTAGAAGAGTTGAAAAAATTGCTTGATATTAGTTGTTTTTGTTAGTATAGTTCAAATTTTAAATCAATCATTGTAAAATCTTGTGATTTTATTTTCATAATCATAAGTTAGTTGTATAAAAAAAATACTGTGATTTTTTTGACGTCTATAGGTAAATTACATTAAAAAAGACTGCTGTGATTACATAACAAGTTTTACTTTATTTAAAGCTAATGGGGATTTCTTTTTTTTTTTTTTTCAAAAATCCCCATTACAAACTTAATCAATACTCAATGGGGATTTCTGGATTTATTTTTCCAGAAATCCCCATCAATGGGGCAAGTCAATGGGGATTATTGGAACAACCCGAAAAAGGAATGAGGTAAAAAAAAAATACAATTTCTGTGTCATTAGTAACCTTCTGGTGATGGTGAAATCGGTGCACACCTCTCGACACCCTTACTAACGACAACTTTTTGAAAACCATGGTGGATTTCCCTTTTTTTAGGTATACTTTTTGGCACATGATTTCTTATTTCTCCGTCCAATACGTCGCAGAAAACATCAACAACCTCGTTCACATCTGAACATGCACTAAATTTTTGGTACCAGTCGATTGCTTTCAGGTTACGGTCTATACTATCGTAATCAGCCCTAAAAAAATTGTATCTTGGAATTTGGTTTTCAACAAGAAATTTAGATTGCACATTTGAAATTGATATATTTAAACCTGGATGGTTGGGATCAAGTTTACTTAAAGTCGTAGACGACTCGACTAAATTTAACTCAGGCATATTGGTAAGCACCAGATCTAACATTCTGCCATTCACGTTCGGAACATCATTTAGTTGAAGCATATCGCACATCTAGTTCTTAAAAGTCATAAATGTCAAAAAATCCAAAATTGAGTTAACAATGCCATAACTTTCCTTTTATGTATGTGCATCGAGCGCTTAAAGGTCTTTTTTTTTAATTCAAGAACTGTAAGCTAGAGAGCGCTACTGTCTTTATAGCTTTAGTGCAAAAAGTTACGCGCCTTGAGTGCAACGACGTCCTATTGGTCAGTTGTGCGGGACCCCCCGCGGCAAGTGGTTGTGTCCAGAGGCAACATCGTCGTTCAGGTATTTATGACTTCAAAATTTCACATTCCTAAAGTATAAAAGACGTAAATGTACATTTGTGTCATTAAAGCACGCAAGCAACTGACAATATAAAAAACAACAATGCCCTTTTTGCATTATGTGTCTTTTTTGTCTTAGAATTAGTCTTAAAATTTAATTAAATAACTACTTAATTGTAATTTATGTCATTTCAGTACTAGAATATTCCAAAACTATAAAATAAGGAAGACTGTGTTGTATTTTGGGGTATTATTGCACTAGATTTGTAGTGTTTGAAGTAATTATGTAAATTTTCGCTTGCGTTAGATTTTTACCGTGTTCCGATACGGGCTTAAATAACTTTCGAATCAAACTGTCAGCGATCAGATTGTAGGTTTCGCCTGCTGACAGTAATTGGGTACGCGCTTTGAGTGTGCTAAAATCGATTTCAGAGCGTCTCGGAACGCAGGGTTAGATACTATTAAATTTATTTTCCTACATACTATAATTTAAACATTATTATAATTAACCTACAACTTAATTATGAATAGTGACATTGTCATTACGTCATTTAAATTATCCTAAAATGAGTGAATGTCTGTCCACGAATCCACGTACTACTATCACCTAAATATTATTATGTTTTAATTTGCTTCCCATAATTTTGATAAGTAATTTATATTAGAATTTTAGATAAATTATTACGAAAACAAATTTTACAGTAAAATGGCAAGTAACCGCAATAAAAAATTAGTTGAGAGGGCTCTTAAAAAGCAGATTCCTGCTCCTTTCGCAAAGAATCAATTTTCAAACATCCAGACCAAGAAGATGTACACAAGGAATAATAATGATTCACATCTACCTTCATTATCTCTCGACGGTGATAAAGAGCTAAGGGAAGACATTGCACCGGTTGATAGTATTGAACTTGAAATTCATAACTCCGTAGCTGTGTTGGAACAAGAAAATCTGGTTGATATTTCTCTGTCTTCTGTTGTTAACAAATTACGTAAGTATGAATTATTTGTTACAGTCAAGTTGATTCTATTGATTAAGGATACTTACTTCATTTTAACTTTTGTTAACAGGTCCGATATCGCCTACTTTGGAATCCAATGGAGCACTTTATAATTCTATCACACTCAACAAACTAGGTGAGCGATAGAGTGTAAATTTTGATTGTAGGGCTGATTATTTAAGAAAACCACGAGTTTACTACAGAAAAGTCGTTATATTAATTAAATGACACAAAGTACAAGTCACATTGTTGAGCAAGCGCGTGAGAGAGAGACGGAAGTCAAAAATCTGTCAAAATAAACAGTATAGCCAACTTAAGTTATTCGTATGTTGTATTGCCAACATACTGGCCAGGGCAAAACAAAAAAACATTCTCTAAATTAAGTTAAGACAAAGTTTTGACAACCCTTTGATAAACAGCAATAGTTACTAGTTACAGGTACAGCTACTTATTTGAGATGCTTATAATAACCCTAACAAAAAGCAAAGTTATAGTAACTTGAAAAGTTTATAACGAAATCAGGTAAAAAATTACAGTTTACACCTAACCTTATGTACTTATTAAAAAATAAATAACTTTATACCAAGTTACAAAAAATTATAGAAAATCTTTTTTCTTAAAAAATATTATACAAAGTATTTAAAACTATTAGTGACTGTATTCAGTCTTACCACCACCAAAAAAACATTTGTTACTTAGGTACTTACTTGAAGTTAAGTATACATTTAAAAACCCAAAAAACCTAGTTTTATTGACAGGTGATGTAACAACATATTTTGACAAGGTAAGTACCTAAAAGTTTCAAGCTATAAAAATAAAATCTTATTAATAAAACAACTTATAATCTAAATTAGTAAAGTATACTACACATTCGTATTGTTACACTCTACAGGCAATAAACATACTTTAGAAATACATCTTTTGTGTGTTTTTCCAGTCGCGGTTTTTACTTCTACTACCCTTACTCTATTATCAGATCCTGGAAAAACTTGGATGACCCTAGCCATAGGCCAATACAAAGGTGCTACATTATCATCTTTGAGAATAACAAGTGATCCTACCTTTATATTAGGATGTATATCTGTCCGTTTGGGACGTGACTGTAAAATATTTAAGTAGTTATTTTTCCATTCTTTCCAAAATGAATGTTTGAGATTGTTGCAAATTTTCCAAGACTGTAGTCTTGATATACATGAGTTCTCCTGTTCAGGATATGAATTTAGAGGCGCTCCTATTAGGAAATGACCAGGAGTGATACAAGAGAAATCATTTATATCAGTAGACAACGGCATAAGCGGCCTACTATTGAGTACAGCCTCAATTTGACACAAAAGCGTATTAAGTTCCTCGTATGTAAGTGATGAAGTCTGCATGACTCTTTTTAAATGAAACTTCATGCTTTTGACTCCAGCTTCGGCTAAACCTGCAAAATTTGGAGAATAACAAGGCAAAAAATGAAAGTTAATACCCTTCTGTGCTGCGAAATTGTAAACTTGTTTCTGATGAGTGTCAGAATTTTGTAACTTATATAACTCATCTAACTGAGTTTTAGCGCATTTAAAAGTAGACGCATTATCCGAATAAATATCTGTAGGTAGCCCTCTACGAGAGACAAACCTGTTGAGGCAAGCAAGAAAGGTTTCGGTTCTTAAATCTGAAGCTAACTCTAAATGAATGGCCTTTGTCACGAAGCACACGAAAACACATACATATCCTTTTGTTATTACTGGTTTTCTGACTCTAGCAAATTTAACTGAAATAGGGCCGGCGAAATCCATGCCAATTTTTTGAAAAGGCCGACAAACATTGACTCGGTCGTGTGGCAAGGAGCCCATTAGTTGCTTAGAAGAAGTTGCTTTTAATCGAAAACAAATAATGCATTTATGTAAAACCTTTTTTACTTGTCTCATACCGTGTACGATCCAAAACCTTTGATTTATCGATGAAAGCACCAACCTCGGGCCTGCGTGAAGATTTTTTGCATGTTCATATTGAATTATTAATTTTGTAACTCTAGAATCCCGAGGCAGGAGCACTGGGTGTTTCTGTGAATATGAAATGGAAGCATTATGTAATCGACCCCCAACTCTAATAAGACCATTTCCATCGACAAACGGATTCAAAGGCTTTAAATCTCCCTTTACAGTAGTATTGTTTGTTTTTAAAACATGTAAGTCAATTTTAAAATGTTTTTGTTGTTCATGCTTAATAATTAAATACAATGAATCGTTTAATTCCTTACTTGTTAAATAGCACAGTTTATTTTTATCATGCTTAGACCTCGTATTTTTGACAAAACGTAACACGTAAGCTAGAACCCTTTGCATTTTGTTAATATTTGAATAATCAAGAAATTCAAGATCTAGATTTCGTTCACAACTAGAAAGTGAACAGACCATTGCACTGAAAGCTGCAGAGTCGTCTTTAGTTTCAGGTAAGTCGCCAGGAACACAAGGGTTTGTTTCCGGCATGTACTCACATGAATGTAGCGATCGCGGACCTCTCCACCATAGCGCGTGCCGCTCTAGCTCGTGTGGCATGACTCCTCTGCTGAGACAGTCGGCAGGGTTGTCACCAGTCTTTATGTAGGCCCATATGAATTTCTTAGTAAGTTCTGAAAGTACCTTTACTCTGTTCGCTACGTAGGCACTAAGCTTTGTTATTTGAGTTTTAATCCAGGCCAGTACGATCTGAGAATCGGAGTGTAAAATGACTTCATCAATTTTCATTTTAAGTGACAACGTCTCGTGTACTCTTGAAGTTAATTTAGCCAACAATACAGCAGCATTAAGTTCTAAACGAGGCACTGTCATGTCTGGTTTAATTGGATTAACACGTGACTTTGAACAGAGTAAAGACACCTTTACATTACCTGCTTTATCGACGACACGCAAATATACACAGCAGCCGTAAGCGGTGTTTTTTGATGCATCTGCGAAACCTATAATTTGTACCGTGTTTGTGTTGTGTAAATTTGTGTACCGCGGAATATAAATTGGTGGCATATTGAGCAGACTATTATAAAATTCGTGCCAAGCATTTAATAGCTTTTCATGTGGCATACTGTCCCAATCAATTTTAGATAACCATAGCTGCTGCATAATTACTTTTGCGCATACTACGATTGGACCTGCCAAGCCTAACGGGTCATAGAACTTGCTAATGAAACTTAAAATCTCGCGTTTTGTAGCTGGAGTATCATCGATTGGTTTGGGACTTGAAACAATGAAAGAATCTTTTTGTATGTTATAATTTAAACCTAAAGTTTTGAGACAAAAATTATTTTTCTCTAGTTCAATATCATTAAAATGTTGTTTTGACTCTGGGATTTCCTGCAATAATTTAGCTGAATTGGATACCCATTTATGTAATTGAAAACCCCCTATTTCAAGAAGACTACAAAGCTGCCGCTTCGCTTCAATCAGCAGCTCTGGAGACTTTTGTGAGACAATGGCATCATCGACATAAGTACTATTATGTATAATGAAGGCAGCTAAAGGAAATTTTTCCTCATATAAGTTGGCTAGCTCTTTCAGGCAACGAGTGGCTAAAAAGGAAGAAGACTTCATGCCATAAGTTACTGTATTTAGTTGGATACATTGTATTTTGTCCTCAGGAGCATCCCGCCAGAGAATGTTCTGCAATGGCCTGTATTCTGGATCTAAATCAACACATCTAAACATGCTTCGTATGTCAGTAATAAAAATAAATTCATCTACTCTGAATAGCAACAAAATGTCAATTAATTCTTTCTGTGTCACTGGGCCATTGAGAAGTAAATCATTCAATGATACTTTGTTAGCAGTTTTCATTGATCCATCAAATACTACCCTGCACTTTGTAGTTTTTCTATCAAGTTTTAATACAGGGTGGTGGGGCAAAAAGTAGACAGGGTCTTTGCTGAGGTCATATTTACTTATATCAATGACAGTTCCATGTCCTTGCTTTATATACTCATGAATGAACTCTTTATAAAGATCATAGAGAAAAGGGTCTTTTTTTAATCTGAGTTCTAAATTGTTAAATCTTTTTAAAGCTGAATATAAAGAATCCCCTAAAGTTTGATTAACTGAAAAGAGAGGCAATTTTAATGGTAGTGCTACTTGGAACTTCTGTTTTTCTGTGTCTAATTTAACAGTTTCACAAAAAATTTGTTCACAAGTCTCATGTTCATTTAATTTTTCTGGAAAATATTCAGGGACTTTCTCTGCCTCAAAAAAAGATTTAAAATTTTCATTTAAGCTATTTAAATAGTTATTTCCTTCAAGTTTACAAAAAAGTGTTACCGGATTGTTCATGTAAGAGGTAGTAGTAGGTACCACGCCGGCAACAACATGACCGAAGATTGTATTTAATACAGGCACTGTAGGTGTAACATTATTCTTCACATTTTGACCTTCATGCTGAGATGGAGACTCTTGAGGCTCAGCAGGAAGTAACACCTGGAAAAAAATATCAGCACCTAATAGAATGTGTATTGTACTGGGCTCATTAAAAGTTGTATCAGCTAAAGTGATGTTAGGGGGAAGTACCAACTCTCTAATACTCAACTTACTTTGTGGTAATTTAGTAGTGATTGTGTCTAAAAGATAGCAATTAACTTTTACTTTGAAGTCTTGTGTTAGTGAATGAAGCTCGAGGTTAACACTTTGTGACAGGTTACTTTTGCAGTTACCTATGCCTGTTACCGGTGTACTGACTGTTTGAGGTTGCAAATCAAGTAAACGAGCCAGTTCACTTGTTATAAATGATGCTTGAGACCCACTGTCGAGCAAGGCCTTGACATGCACCTCAGTACCATTTTTAGCTAAAAGATTTACCCTAGCAGTAGGTAACAATACCTGTGTGTCCCCTGCTTGCGAAACCAAAGTTACTGGAGTTGTAGCCTTATCTTGATGCAGCAATGTATTATGCTCTCCCTTGCACACCTCACACTTAAAATGATACCTGCATTTTTTATCATGTTTGTTAAGGCACACTTTACACAGTCCAAGTCCTTCGATGAACTTGAGCCGTTCGGATGCTGTTTGAAGCTTAAATTGGGTGCAAAGGAAAAGTTTATGAGCAGACTTACACATTAAGCAGGATGGAGGTGATGATGAAGATGGTTTCTCTTTCCTACCGTTGACTGCAGCGGCGTTGACCACCTTGGGCCGTTCCATGAACGGTTTTTCTGCATTTTCCAGCGCAAGGGTGCGCTTTTCTAAAAAATCCAGCAAATGTGCTACTTTAGGTTCATTTTCACGAATTAACTGAAACTCCCTACTGCAAAGGTGGTCCAGCTTTCGTGTTAGAATGCATAACAAAATAGGATCCCACTGATCAACGGGTAAACTTAAATTTTTTAGAGCAGCTATCACTTGTTTTACATTTGACAAGAATTGTCTAATATTATTTGCCGTTGATCTAGAAATAGGTACACAATCTAACAATGAGCTGATAAGCTCATGTGTAATTTTGTAAACATTATCATACCTGTCATGTAAAATCTTTCTAGCTTCCTTGTAATTTTCAGCTGTGATTGTCAGATTTTTTATTAATTCCAAAGGTTCACCTTGTAAATAGCTTCTCAAGTAAAAAAATCTTTGAATATCATCGAGGCGATCGCTGTTGTGAATCAAGCTATCAAACAACCCTATGAAAGCCTTAAAATCGGAATATTTGCCACTAAAAACAGGTATGGTTATGTTTGGCAACTTAGTTTGTAAGTTTTGGCAAGAATGTTTGTGTCCATTTTCTGATGATTCATTTTTCGCGATTTTTTCTAATAACTCGTTGATTATGGTACTTACAGAAAAATAATTATCTTCTATAGCGTCGAAATCCTCATCAAATTTGGAAGAATCAAGACCGCAAGCTCGTAACTCTCGAAAATGGACTTCAATCGTTCTTGTTTTAGGATTAAATATTGTTTTGAATAACCTTTGTACACATCTGGCTTAGAAAAGGAAACAGCAAGTTTTGTTAACGAACCTTTTGCAGCTCCACGTTTTCGTATGATTGTGGTTAATAATTCATCTGTCGACATTGTAAATAAATTGCTGTCGTTTACAACAATACAACAGCAGTGCAACTTTTAATAAAATAACGTCGTATAAACTAGGCAGGTCTAACTAAACGAATCGTGCAATCGAACAAAACTGTGATGCGATGATACAATAAAATTACACACAAAATGGCGTCGAGCGTATCCCATCAATAAAATAATCGTTCGTACAACAGTAACAGTAATACCAATACAACGGCGTTAAAATTCTGCAACGTTGACTGACTGACTGATTATTGATTGCATAGAATGAGTTATTGAATAAAATGAATGAATTATTGATTGGAAGTTGTAAAAATTGTCTTTGCGCTCACGCTTGATTCGCGCATACGAAGCAAAGCTTTCGACGAATGGCGGCAACACGTTGACGAATCACGTTGAGACACGGACGGTTGCAGTCTATGTCCTCTTGTAACGTCCAATCGTAGTGCTGCTGCGGATACTTGCGTCATCCACCCGGCGAGTCGATCCAATTAAAAACGATCAGTGAAAATGATCAGTAGACCTTTCCGATTGCTTCGTTTGCCTGATTGATTGTACGTGGCAAAGATAGGTACTATACTTTTGGATGCTGAAAAATAGAAAGCTGAAACAGAATATGTGCGGAATGCGTTGATGATGGAGATATATTGGAGATATATCCACTGCAAATTCCTTTTGTCTGTTCCACTTATCATTTGTAGATAAAATTGTCTTCCCACGCAGTATAGGTAGAAGATGATTGAACAAGGAGTCGCGTAATTTACTGCAGATCTCGATGTTATCTTCTTTGCATACTCTTGTAATTGACCATAATCCGTGTATCTTGGTTCCTTGTTTTGTCAGCTTGCTGATAATGATTTTCGCAACGACGATACTGCTCACCAAAACGGCTTTGATAATGGCGGCGTTGTAGGTTGATCACTAACGTTGAACTATGGAACACTCGCGATTTTACTTTACGGATCTGAAGGACCATGAGCGATAGAGTGTAAATTTTGATTGTAGGGCTGATTATTTAAGAAAACCACGAGTTTACTACAGAAAAGTCGTTATATTAATTAAATGACACAAAGTACAAGTCACATTGTTGAGCAAGCGCGTGAGAGAGAGACGGAAGTCAAAAATCTGTCAAAATAAACAGTATAGCCAACTTAAGTTATTCGTATGTTGTATTGCCAACACTAGGTGATAACAATAAAACTGAATGTGATAATGTAAACGAACAAGATAATCTAACTGAAATTGAAAGCAACCCTCAGGCATTTGTGAATTCAACCTGTAAGTAATGAAAGTATATTGGAGCACTAATTATCTATTGATTATTGAACTTATTACCTACCTAGCTGATCTATTTAATTTTAATTGTTACAGCAAGTTTAAAAATGTCTTTACGACGAAGTTTATTTACGACGAAGAAACTTGAAAAAGAGTCGATGAAGGGACATGAATGTCAAAGAATCTATCAGCGGAGAAGTTGTCTTAGGATACTTTTTAGATAGTAAGCAACAAAAAAATGAAGCTACAAAAAGTCAATCGAGGATCGACTTCGACACACACAATAAAAAATGTTTATTGCCCTTATCTGAAAATACAAAAAATGATGATTATACCAGTAAGTGTATTTTTGTTTTAATATTTAACTACTTAAATATAAAAATAAAAGGATTTAATTTTAAAAATTTATTACAGTTATTAATCATCAAGAGTTATGTTTGTCTCCATCTCCAACTTGCACAAAGAAAATATCCGTTAAAAGCCTAATGACACTGTGTTTGGAAGTACTGTCTGATCTTGACGTACTTAATACTTGTGGTAAAGTTCAAGAATTTTCTTATGAGAAAGACATCTTTGAAGCTGAAGATATTTCTCAAGAAAGCGATCCATTCTCTGGAAATGACAGTGGAGATGATTTTGTACCCCAAAAAAAGAAAAAACGTGGGCGTCTTCTGTCAAATTCCTCAACATCAAGTTCTTCGTCTAGCTCATCGTCCAGTTCGTCGTCTAGCTCATCGTCCAGTTCATCATCCAATTCTTCTAGTCCTACGAGCTCTTCTTCATCGGCTTCTACCAAAAAAGGCAAAAAAAGAACACGAAATGTTGCCAAATGGAAAAAAAATAAATTGAAACTCTTGAAAAATTCAGGAAAAGAGTATGTTTCTCAAACTGGGAAACTTATGAAATCTAAAGAAATGAAACCTCCCTGCACAGATAAATGCCGATTATCTTGCTCAAAAAAATTAACGACAGAGAAGAGGCAAAAATTGTTTGACAATTTTTGGAGTCTTGGTTCCTTTCAGAGGCAACGGGATTATTTGTCAACGTGTGTAGCAGCATTGAACGTTTCCGTGCGTCGCTTAAAAGTTAATGCTACAAAAGATAGACGACCAAATTGCTGTTTTATGTTTTCAGTAGGAGGGAAAACTATCAAAGTGTGCAAAACTTTCTTAAACACTCTAGCGATAGGTGAAAGGATGTTACGAACGGTTATTCAAGCAAAATGCAGTGATACTGGTATAGTTCCATTTGATCGCCGTGGAAAGTATTCAAAAACCACTTTGGACCCAGAAGTCAAACAATCCGTACGTGACCATATCAATTCAATTCCACGGGTCGAAAGCCACTACACTAGGGCTAACACTACTCGAGAATTCATTGATGGTGGTCTTACTATTGCTGAAATGCACAGACACTATAAACAGGAAAGAGAATCCATTCAAAAAGTTGCTGCAAAATATGAGTTTTACGCACATATATTTAATTCGGAGTTTAACATTTCCTTTTTCACACCTAAAAAGGACCAATGCGACCTGTGTGAGTCATTTAAAAATGCTATAGGGGAAGAAAAAGAAGCTTTAGAAGCCGGATATAAAGAGCATCAAAAACAGAAACAACTTGCAGAAGATATTAAGTCTTGCAAGGAACCAAACAGCTCCAAAATTGTTGCTATTTATGATCTTCAAGCCGTGATGCCTGTGCCACTCGGAGAAAGCTCGGCCTTTTTCTACAAGTCAAAGTTGAACTGCTATAACTTTACGGTAGATTTTTATTTTTATTGTAAATGTTAATAGTTATAATTATTTTGTGGGTTACATTCTATACCATTACCATTTCAGGTGACTGATGTAAAAAATACGACCACACGATGCTATTTTTGGCACGAGGGATTAGGGAATCGAGGAGCCATAGAAATTGGGACCTGTGTTTTTGAATTTTTAAAAAATATTGCAGAAGCTCATCCCAACTGTGACATGATTTTTTATTCAGACAATTGTTGCGGCCAGCAGAAAAATAGGTATACTTTTGCCAGTAAAATATTTTATCAATTCGTTAATAATTATCCTATAAACTATTAATTTGTTATATAAGTAGGTACACGAGCACACATACAAACACTACACACTCAAACACATCTAGATACAAACAAACTACTTATTTAATAATGTTTTTTACAGATTCATACTTGCGATGTATTACTATGCCGTTTCGATACTGAATATTAACTCAGTGACTCACAAGTTTCTTGTGCGCGGGCATACTCAAAACGAGGGGGATAATGCCCATTCCCGCATCGAAAAGGCTATTAAAAAGGCTAAAAAATCTGGCCCAATCTATGTCCCAAGCCAGTATGTTCAAGTTATACGAAATGCAAAAAAAACTGGACAAGCATTCAAAGTTCAAGAATTGAATTACGACGACTTCATAGATCTGAAATTGTTGTGTGATGAAATAGGAATGAATAGTTCAAAAGATGTTGACGGAAACGCTATCAAACTGACAGAAATTAGAATGATCCGTTTTTTTAAAAACCGAGATGACTATGAATTCAAAACTTCGTATGAGGAAGAAAATTGGACTAAAGTTTCAATTAAAATCACGAAGAGATAATGGCGATGTTCAAGATGTAGTTGTCAAATCTGCATACAATTCTCAAATAACTATTTCAGAGCGGAAGAAAAAAGATTTGTCACAATTGATTCGCGACAACATTGTTCCAAAACAATATAGCTATTTTTATGATTCTATTCTTTAAACTGCTTAAAAATTATTATTTTTGTTTAAGTTTTTATAATGTTGAGACTGATTTTCCAAATGTATGATTATCTTAAATAAGGTTTATAAACCTTAAGTTTAATAGTTCAAGCACTTAATTACCCACCAACTTTTGTGTGCTTTAGTTAGAAGTATCTAGCTTTCTGATGGTGGTAAAATACTAGTTGTAATTTTTAATTTTATTTCTAAGGAATGTAATATTCTGTGATTACTGTGCCATATAAAAATATTATAAGTAGCAGGCTGAATATTAAATAATTAGCTAGTATGCTGCGATAAGCGAAAACCGTCCACTTAAAATAACACTTTAATTACGTGAAAACTTAGAAACTAACATAAATATGTCAATTATTTGGTATATTTAAAATAATAAATACATTATTTCATTATTTTCATGTTTTATTTTAAAAAAATACTGTAATCATAAGTGACACAAGTTACTGACATGAAACCATTTAGTGCAAGAACGCCACAAATGTAGATGTCGTGCACTTTTTTGATTTTTTTTTTAGTTTCCTCAAATATTAAAAATATAAATATATATTTAAATTGTACAGAAATAAACAAAGTTCAATAAAAAAAATATTGCAATCATGTATCATGCCAAATCAAGTGATCATCGTAGTTATAACAAAAAAAAAAACTTTAAAGCGCTGTACTGTAAAATTTAGAAAATGACATTTATGACTTTTAAGAACTAGATGTGCGATATTATTTACTGACATAAAATCAACGAGGGAGTAACCAAGCGAGTTGTTGTAGTTTGACCAGAATTTATAACGTTTGTTTTTGAACGCATCTTAAATTTGACAAGAAGGTAGCGCCATTGCTCGTGAAAAAAAAAAAAGAAAAAGCGCTGTAAAGTGGTCGTTCAGTGCACAGTTTAAATGAAATATTTTTATTGAATTTTATATGTTTTAACACATTTTAGTGACGTTACAATGGTAAGTATATATGTTTATTTTATACATTTTTATGATAGTTTGTGAGTATAAGTAATAATAATGCGTAATAACTGCAAGGGACACCGGCGTCCCAATATGCACTATCGGTCAACTAATCACTAATTATTTTGTTTTTGTTTTATAGCTGTTTTATATGTATTTAGCGTAAATTATTACTTATTTGTTTATTGTTTTAGGCTAAAAAAGGAACGCGAGTGTTTTCCTTGAAGCCTACTGAGATAGAAGAGTATCTAATGGCCGATACTAGCGATTGTGAAGATGCCCTTGTTTTGGATGAAGAGGACCAGGCGTTCATTGAACAAGACATGGCAGAAGGAGCATCAGAAGTCATCATCGAACCTGCACATGCGCTGGACCCAGTTCCTACTCCATTACCATCTTCATCGTCAGCTACGTCATGTGAAACATTACCTTCTACGAGCACGGTACCAATTTTTCAATGGAGAAAGAACACCTATAGGCCATACAACTTTCCAGCAAGTAATTATGAGTTTGGTGAAAAATACTGCAACAATCTATCTCGCCGAGTCCAATTGATGTATTTGAGGCTGTCACCAATATCAAAGTACTTATTGAAGACATAATTATACCTGAATCCACACTGTACGCACAACAAAATGGCTTCTCGTTTACCACAGATTTAGATGAAATAACCGCTTTCATAGGAATGAATTATGTAATGGGTTATCATGTTTTGCCTAGTCTCCGAAATTATTGGTCAACTGAACCGGACATGGGTGTCCCCTTTATAGCCAATGTCATGCCCCTATCAAGATTTGAAGAAATTCGCAGACATCTCCATTTTTGCAACAACCAAATTCAGCCACCGACATCGTCCCCTAACTTTGGTAGAGCTTTCAAAATTCGTCGGGTAATGGATCATTTCAACATCAGTTTTCAGGCGGCTTTGAACAATACCGATACGCAGTCTATTGACGAACACATGATGAAGTTCAAGGGCCACAATATCATGAAGCAGTATATGCAAAACAAACCGGTAAAAAGAGGATTCAAACTATGGTGTCGCGCCGATTCCGC
This sequence comes from Carpatolechia fugitivella, assembly GCA_951230895.1. NCBI lineage: Eukaryota > Metazoa > Arthropoda > Insecta > Lepidoptera > Gelechiidae > Carpatolechia > Carpatolechia fugitivella. Next base: position 13,919,539 of record OX579654.1, on the reverse strand, counting down.
AACAGGATATTTGTTCCAGTTTGACATTTATACTGGCAAAAAAACTTCCGGAGTTGAAAAAGGCTTAGGAGAGTCTGTGGTAATGGAATTGACGAAGCCTTTAGTACTGCCTATTCCAACTGACGTTTACTTACATGTAGTGAGAGAAAATATATGACTGTGTGCTATAAAGACCCTATGTGCGAACACAAAACTTGTCAATGCGTTAGTGTGCGTGATTTCGCTCCATACAAATCCGAAAAGCCCAGCTTTTCTGTCCCGACCAACGACCAATCACAACGCACCAGTCGTATGAAAAAGCGTGTATTGGGTAAAACCAAACAAAAGGAAGGGCGCATTCCGAATCAGACCTTCAGCGCTGTCAGCAGCGATCAGAAAAGCAAAAAATGTATGGCTGATAGTGATCCGGAACGCGATTACGAGTACTTTAATCGATTTCAGCGCGTCTCGGAACGCAGGGTTGGAAACGTCAAACGTCACTCATTATTCGCCATATTGTTTACTTTTGTTGTTTTAACGCGCAGTGATTTTTGAAGTTTTTGATAGTTTTTTGAGCAATTAGTGCTTTTTGTGTTAGTAAATTACATTAATAACAATGAGTAATAGCTGTGAACTTTGTACCGACGGGCCGTGTTTGTCTAAATTGCAATTCCTTTGAGTTAATTGCATTGCAACTCTTTGCAACGCAAGTCATTTTCAAATAAAATCTTACGAGACTTTCAACTGGTTAACGTTGTGTATGTACACACCAATAGTTATTTGTTTTCCGTGTATTATATTCTGCATTTCTTTGAACGTTTGGGACGACGCCGGCTATGTCAATTTTAAAGGCCATTTCGGTTATCTCTAGTGTGACTTGTTCCAAATATTCAATCACCTGGTTAGATACTTGAGGTGGCCAAACTTACATTACATCACTCATTGCATGGAAACACCACCGGTCAACACAATACAGTAACCTAATTCATAAATTTTTTTTTGGTAACTGCTTTTTTATCCTTTTTATACCTGCCTGCCTACCCTAGCCCTAAACCCTGTGCACGCCCCTGAAAGCGTGTGGTACGGTTCGTATGCAGCGAAAAAATATCCCTAAAAATTTACCTGCCGATAAGGACATGAAAAGAGGTGATATCTATACAACGAGCTTTGAAGGCATATCATTCGTCAAGTGGATGGACAACAAAGCTGTTCATCTGCTAACGAATTTCTTGTCACCTATTCCAACACAGACAGTAAAACGGCGTCAAGTTGGTTCTGCGGAAAAACTCAGCATCCCATGTCCAGATATTGTTAGCAAATATAATAAAAAAATGGGAGGGGTAGACGTCATGGACCAAAAAAAAGTTACTTACGAAGTTGATCGAAAGTCGAGAATAAAGTACTACCTGCGCTTATTTTTTGATCTTCTTGATATCGCAATGAACAATGCGTACACAATTTATGCTAAATTGCATGACGATCATAAAATTGAAGGCAGCCTGCTTTCATCGTTAGAATATCGGCATAGCAAAAGCTATGATAGGAGGATTTTCTTCTAGGAAAAATGCCCTACCATCTACGTCAATGACTAAGAAGCGTATTCACAATTTAAGCAGCCGCAGCCAGAAGACTTCATTGCCGAGTCATGTGATGATCAAAGCAGGAAACCGAAAAAGGTACGTTCAGTGTGCTAAGTCACACAAAGAAAATCGCACTAATAATATGTGTGAAATATGAAGAAGAAGAAGAAAAAACGTTTATTAATGTTAACAATACACACACAAAGAGTTCAGTAAACAACTATATTATATTATAACCCAATTCTCACAACTGTGCGCCTGTCAACGTCATAATATTTGCATGTTGGTAGGTTTGGTATCCGTTTTGATAGGCGTCGGAGGAGGTGAGGAAGTAAGCGGGCGGGTGAATTCAATGCCACCAACATGACGACTCTGACAGCTCGAAGCGCACAGTTAAAACAATTGAGCTATACCAATCCAACAAGATACAAGTATGTCTGTGTACTGTGGAGATTGCATTGGTTACATGCAGTCTCCGCGCACTTTTCCCTTTGTTTGTTGTTGCTGGCACTCGATATTCGCCCTATATATCGTAAAAAAGCTAATTAGACGTGGGGAGTCAGAGAGAATGATTGGCTGAAGAAAATAATGGTGTGGATTAGGGATTGAAATGAAGAAAAGATAATACAAAAATATTGTAATCTAATATTGGAGTCATTATTTAGCTACGGATTTATGCGCTAGAAGCGAGAGCCTCCCATCTTCAAAGAGCTACGTCCACCTGACATGGTGTAGACTTATGAAGAAATCGGTACCTCCAGTTACGTATTTTTTTTTCTTTGCTATATTATTTGCCTGATTATTTGCCTTGTAGAATCAACAGCAAATATCACAGCACGGATCGCAGCTATGAAGCAATTTAATTTTGTTACCTTTGTTTAGCTTCGACTGAACGCGGACGCAGAGGAAGACGTGTTTAATCTTAAATCCTTTTTATGCACCATATTAAGTTTTCCAGAAAAAAGTCTAAGAAAAGACTGTGAATAAAGAAATTAATATTGAATGAGATGGCCAATGCAGCGATTGCAGCCATTAGAATGATGATGAGATACCATGGAAAGGTCTCTCTGCATTGATGCCTTGGTGATGTACAATTGATATTATTTTGTTAAAAAAAGTTGAATTATGTCTGATAAGTATAACGGTCTGAATTCGTCCGCGGAGGACTTCTTCTCGCAATTCGAGATAATCGCCGCTATAAATAGTTGGAGTGACGATGTAAAAACGTTAGTGTTGGCTACTTATCTATGTGGGCCGGCTCTCAGCTATTATAATTTGACAAAATCGTCCTCTACGAAATATGAGGATATTAAAAAAGCGATTTGTTTAGAATTCCCGTCTCCTATAGACCATGCTTCGTTGTTTTATAAGTCTCGTCAAGATTATAATGAGCCTCTGATGGACTATGTGTATCGTGTGGAATCTCTTGCCGGAAAGGCTAAGATTTCAGACCAGAAAATAATAATTAAGCAATGTTTGACTGGTATGTCATCTTTTTTTAAACGTAATTTCGGAACTCAATTATACAAAGATTTCGCTACCCTCAAACAAACCTGCATGGAGTATTCGATGCTCTTTATGGCCACACACACTGAATTATCGTTGCCAGTGAAGATAACCTCGACTCGATGTGGCGAGCCCAGCAGTTATACGAATTCAATGGGTGATGGTTATCCCAGTGAAAATATTGGGCAGCGTAGTGCGCAAGCCTCACCGCAGGAATTATACTCCACGCCGCAAAATAGATCTTCTAGTTGGCCGCCGAGGAGTCCATCTTCTCCACGTACTACTAACTTTGGATCAAACCGACCCCGCAATGATGCGAGATCGTCAAGACCCCAATACACTCAAAACCGGTATAATTTAAGAAGCGGTTCGCGTGATAACGTTGGAAATATACAGGGTAATGACCCAAACTTTCAGCGTCGCCAGTGAATGGGACTACATTGGTAGACGGTCATTTTAGTCGTCCCGTCTCTCCTATTATTTGTGTTGATTTGTACGGTGTAGTGCATAATGCGTTGATTGATTCAGGTGCCACAATTTCTGTGATGTCTTCTTCGTTTCTTGAAAAAGTGGATAAATTCATTCCGTCACACGCATATAATGATAACGCCTCTTGTTTGCGTACGGTGAATGGGATTAGGTTATTAGCTGAATGTTCTGTTATATTGGACATTACAATAAATAGCATTGTTTATAATCATGCATTTGTTGTGGTGTGCGATTTAGTACCTGATATAATTTTAGGGCAGGATTTTTTATATGCAGTAAAGGCCATTGTCAACTTTGATAAACAGTTCATTGAACTGGATAGGAATAAGGTATGGTTCAGAAATGATACAAAAATCGCGGCGTTTTCACTTGATTATGTTCAGTCCGGGACTGAGTCCGAACATTTATTGCCGTTACCGAAAGGTGATTATATCTATTTTCTTAATACGGTAGAATCAATAAATGAAAATTTGGACGACTTAAAAAAGGATACGATCCTAACGAATAACACGAAATGTAATAATTTTAATATTTCTGATGCTTTATTATCAGATCAGAAAAGTAAGTTGTCAGAATTACTGGGCAAATATGAAAAGCAGTTTGCGTTTGATTCAAAGAATTTAGGGGCATGTTCATTAATGGAAGTTGAAATAAATACTTCAGACGAGACTCCTATTCATAAAGCTCCTTATAGAGTTTCACACCATCAACACAGTATAATTAGGGAACAAGTGAGTGAGATGTTGGAAAATGGAATCATTCGTGAGTCGCGAAGTGCATATGCATCCCCGGTTGTCTTGGTCAAGAAACCTGATGACACGTGGCGATTCTGCATTGATTATAGGTCATTGAATAAAAAAGTAATTACCGATTCATATCCTTTACCCAGAATAGATGACATAATTTTATATCTAGCTAAAGCCAAATATTTTGCGGATCTGGATTTAAATAGTGGATATTGGCAGTTGAGAATCAAGGAATCTGATAAGCATAAAACTGCTTTTGTTACCCCTTCGGGATTGTATGAATTTAACGTCATGCTGTTCGGCCTTAAAACAAGTGGTGCGATTTTCCAGCGGGTTATGGATAGTGTTTTAGGGGGCATGAAATATCGGAATGCTATTGTTTATATTGACAACATATTGGTTTATGGGGAAACATTTGAAGAATTTTCTTTATCTTTAAATGAAATCTTATATAGAATTAAAGAATGCAATTTGACACTTAAACCTAGTAAGTGCAAATTTGGTTTTGAAAAAGTTTCCGTTCTTGGTTATGTAATAACGGGTCAGGGAATTCGACCAGATCAATCACAGTTTGAAAAGATTATGAAGATCCAAGTGCCAAAATCGACTAAAGAACTTAAATCTATTTTAGGACTCTTTTCATATTATAGAAAATTCTTAGATAATTATGCGGATTTGGCTATGCCTCTAACAAGGTTGATGAAGAAGGGTGTCAAATTTATTTGGACAGAACTACAGCAACATGCATTTTCTAAAATTCTTTCTCTTATTCAGAACCCCCCTTTATTAAGACATTTTTCGAATAGCGAAGGCATAGTTACAAGATTATTTGTCGATGCTAGTGATAAAGCATTAGGTGCTTGTTTATTGCAGGGTGATGATAAAATATTTCCGATTGCTTTCGCGTCGCGTAAGCTCTCTGATTGTGAGACCAGGTATACGATTACCGAAAAGGAATGTTTGGCTCTAGTGTGGGCTCTTAATTATTTTAAGCATTTACTATGGGGAATGAAATTTGACGTCGTGACGGATCACAAAGCTTTGGTATGGCTCCGTACTAAAAAGGATATGAATGGGCGTTTAGCTCGTTGGTCTTTAGCGATTCAACAATATGATTTTGATATAGTATATTGTTCGGGCAAAGATAACCAAATTGCTGATTTCCTAAGCAGGAATCCATTAATTGAGGATGTTGATGTTAAGGAGACCTCTCCTAAGGATGTAGTTGAGGATGGTTTAGAGTTATACAGGATTGAAGCTTCTCGTTTTGAATTTGATCAAAGCGTTGATAGTTTTTGCACTGAACAAGTTTCAAGGATTGCTTCTAGATCTCGGCTAAACTATAAAGGTTTTCTTACTAGAGACAATAAGCTCTTTCACAGGTGTAGGATAGGTAACAGATATGTTGATCGTTTGGTTGTTGCTCAGGCTTCATTTAATGACGTTATGAAGGAAATTCATGATGATCCTTGGAATGGAGCGCATTTTGGTCTTACGAAGACTTTATGTAAATTTAGGGACAGATATTTTATTCTTGATGCTGAAAAGAAAATTTCTAGATATATCGAAAGTTGTAAAGAATGTCAAGAGAGGAAGAGATCGTATTTGATTGCTCCGATGCAACCGATTGAAGTCAATCATCTTTTTGATAAAATAGCCCTTGACATATTAGGACCTCTTCCGACCTCGGATTTAGGAAACAAATACATCATAGTTTGTTTAGAGTATTTATCGAAATACGCGATAACTAGAGCAGTCCCAAGTGCAACTGCTCAGGCCGTTAGTGATTTTCTTACTCAAGAGATCTTCTGTAAATTTGGTATGGTAAATGAAGTCATTGTAGATCGTGGATCAATTTTCACATCACACATGGTTAAAAATACGATAGTTTTTTTTGATTCCACGTTATCGGTTGCTGCAACTAGGCATCCTCAGACCATTGGACTCGTAGAACGTTTTAATAGCACTATATCTCAGAGTTTAGCGATGTATACAAACGAGAGTCAAGCAGATTGGTGCATGTATTTGCCCATGTCAACGTACGCGTATAATATATCGAGACAGGCGTCATCAAATACGATTCCTTACACTATTGTTTTTGCTAGAGACCCAATTTTGCGTTCTGATGTTGATATTGTATCTAATCGTAATGATTTGGATATTGCTGCTCGCAATAATGCTAATATTAGAATGATCTCTTGTGCGTTGAGAAATATTCGTAAATCGCAAATGACTCAAAAGGAATATTATGACAGGAAAGTCAGGTTCGTAACGTTCGATCCAGGTAGCTTAGTCTTGGTATATAATCCTAAAAGAATAACAAATGTTGGTCAGAAGTTATCGCGTCCATATAAAGGTCCGTTTCGTGTTATTCGAAGGCTATCTAATAATAATTATTTACTACGTAAGATAGATGGAAGCTCCAGACGTGATTTAATATTTCACCATAATTCTCTGAAACCGTTCAGATTGCGTGTTTAAAAATATTATTTTATAGTAACTTGGCGTTTGTTTCCCTTGATCTGTCCTATGCCTTACTTTATTCACAACTCGTCATGAACTTCTATCGTCATTTGTAGTTGATATGTTATGTCAGCGTCTTTGTCAACAAATAATTATTATTGTCTCTATATATAAATTTATTTTTATTTTTGTATGATGGGTAACTTAATGTTTGTCTATATATGGCATAGTTTGATAACTTATTCTTACATTTTATTTATTTTTGTTTGTCATGGACTTTTGACTTAAGCTATGGTATTTTCATTTAATCAACAATCGTTCGAGATATTCGTTTGGTTTGAGCATTTCTTGTCGGATCTCATAATAGGACATATGCATCCTCATGAGATGTGCTTTTTCTTAGCACGATCGTATTGGTTTAGTATTTTATGAGTCGGTGGATTCGAGAACGCTTATTGGTTTCATGTTATGCTTATTAGGTTTAGTCAAGTTCTATTAATTTTTGTTTTTCTCTCGAATGGATTAATCCAGCTCTTATTTGCAGATTCGTAATAAGTAGTTTATAAACATTTTATATATTAAAAAAAGAAACTTCATGAAGAAAAGAAGGTTTTAAAAATCTAGCTATTTAATGGGGTTGTTATTTTCTATAAGGGGAGGGTGAGCTTAGTGTATAGGCCACTCATTTTAGATATGCTATCGAATATTTATAGTTCTTCGGAAAAGATCTTGTTATTCGGATAATATTTAACGTAAGTGACGCATAGTGTAGGTGATCATTATTTTTCTACATATACGAATAGGCCTGAGCTCCTGTTCCAGACCTGCCGCTACTTCGATTTTTAGACTTTGTATTCGCGTTTTTCATTTGTTTTTGTCTTAGCTTAGGTTGAAATATTTAAGTTTAGATTAGGTGCGATCACTTAAAGTTTGTTCATTATGTTGATGGGATTTTGTTGTCATAATTTGATTTATCTGATATTACATAATAATAATTTCGTTTGTTCTTGTTGGTCAATTATAGCAGCATGGTCCAATGTTAATATTATGTTGAACGTTTTGTGTCGCTGTTAGTTGTTCTATTAATTCTTCAAAATTTATTTATTGTTCTTTTGGTTCATGTAGTGTACCATGAGTTGTACTTGAATGAATAATCTTTTGGCGTGGTTTTAATTATTCGTATTTGGTGAAACGTTGTTCCACCAGGTAGCTGTTAGCTATGGCTTCTTGTACAAATCATAGGGTTTGTTAAATGAAATATTATACGCACTTTTAGGTAATTAGTTAGGTTTATCTTTTGTGATCGGCTGATCATTTTCCTGTAGGAGGAGGGATGTGGAGATTGCATTGGTTACATGCAGTCTCCGCGCACTTTTCCCTTTGTTTGTTGTTGCTGGCACTCGATATTCGCCCTATATATCGTAAAAAAGCTAATTAGACGTGGGGAGTCAGAGAGAATGATTGGCTGAAGAAAATAATGGTGTGGATTAGGGATTGAAATGAAGAAAAGATAATACAAAAATATTGTAATCTAATATTGGAGTCATTATTTAGCTACGGATTTATGCGCTAGAAGCGAGAGCCTCCCATCTTCAAAGAGCTACGTCCACCTGACAGTACCGCAACACAAAACAGGTCCTAACTCAGCATTATGCTGGGCCCGATAACGTGCCACAGCGCTGTTATTCTGTTAGTACCTTCTTAGTGAGGTGCGCGATCAAGTGGAAGTTTATTTAAAATTTACTCTGTTCTATAATAAAATTATAAGTAGGTAACGTTAATTGTAAGACTTAAAAAATGATTTTTAATATGAATAAATAGCAAAGTGTCACATAAACATGAGTTACATGGTGTTACTATATTAATCCTGATTAATATGTTTAATAGTTTTAACCAACTGTCCCAGAGCTAACATAACTTTCCAAGATTGCGGGAAGGAAATGAATTTTGATACCTACTCAATATCGCGATATTATTAGAGAGTAGGTACTAAGATGAGGGATGCCAGCCAACCACTCGCAGATCAGTATAGGCGCGGAGAGCAAAAAAGATAACGAGCTTCAGTGTAATTTACCAAGGTTGTACCTATACGCCCTACGGAGACAGTACGTTCCTTGGGTTCGGAGTCGCAGCCACATATCGGTAAAACCCTGGCAAAATTAAAATAATAAAAGTTTCTGACATTAAAACCAAATATAAAATTTGCATGTTAGGTCACCGATATAATGTGATTTAATCGTAGTTGATTAGACCTGTACCTGTATGCCCTACGGAGATAGTATGTTCCTTGGGATCGGATTGGCAGCCACATACAGGTACGCATTTATACAGTTAGAGTGTTTCCTAAAGAACATGAAACATAATAATACTGTAACTCACACTCCAAGTCAACAATCAGCCTTCTGCAGCGTTAATAAATGTTGACGTAGATTTTTTTAAAAGTGTGTTTTATCGTTAAACGACGTAGCGGTGGAGGAATGTCGTTCCAGCATTTCGAGGCCTGGAACTTAAAACTGCCGCGGAAGGCTGCAGTCCTGTGACGAGGTGTCACAAACAAAATTGAGTTGCATCGAACATTGTATCTGTGGTGACTCCAAGATAACTTCTCATAAAGGTAACCTGGTGAACCTGTTTTGATGACGTCAAATAACAGGCTTGCATAATACAGTTTTAAACGACCTCCCATTTTCAGAATATTAGATGAGTTCAGAAAAGGTGTTACATGGGATCTAGGCGGTATACTGAAGCAATACCGGGCACAAGCATTTTGCACACGCTGAATAATTGATAATGATTTTTTATATAAGCAAGTGCCATAAACTGTGATACAGTGATTAAATTTAGAGAGAATAAGTGATTCACATAACTTAATGTGAAGTTCGGTATTAATATAAGGTCTTATGTTGTAAAGGACTTTTAAACGATAGAAACAGTTTCGGGCCAACTCGAGACAATGATTCTTAAATTTTAAATTTGCATCCATAAGTAGTCCCAAGTTTCTAGCCGATTCCACTTGCTCGATCTTTTCACCCATGATTTTAAGATCTAGGTTGCAAGCTTTTAGCTGACGTACTTGGCTTTTGGATCCAGAGATTAGGAACTTGGACTTAGTAGGATTGAGCACGAGCCCATTTCTAGCCGACAAAATAGCAATATTATTTAGATCAACTGGCAGCGGATATGCTTGCTAGTGGGACTATGCATCAGCATAGTCGCATTACCAAGTGGTATGACACCAAAGCAGATGAGCTGAGGGTGTTTTTTGGCATAATCTTGGCTATGGGGATTGTGGTAAAGACACGTATCGAGGAGTACTGGCATGTCTCTAATGACATTTTCAGTACTCCTGGGTTCTCTGCAGCAATGTCCATCAACCGCTTCCTATTGCTGAGCAGGTGCCTCCATTTTCGAAACAATGAAGAGTGTAATCCCGAATCAATGACGAGAGCCGAGGCAAAGTTGTTTAAGGTGCAGCCTATTTTGGACCACCTTAATAACAATAATCTCAGTTATATATTCTATCGCAAAATGTAGCCCTTGATGAGAGCCTTACTATGTGGAAAGGCTGGTTAGATATCAACCAATTTATAAAAAACAAAGCGGCAGCTGTTGGTATCAAAACCTACGAAGTGTGCGAGTCCCTGACTGGGTACTTGTGGCGCTTCGAGGTCCACGCAGGCCACGACACCTCCGAAGCTCAGGAGAGTCCAATCTCTGGCGTTGTGCCAGCACTCGTGCTCAAGCTGTTGAACGGTCTTGAGCACAAAGGTTATACCGTCTGGATGGATAACTTTTACAACTCTCCTGCTTTGGCGCGAGAGTTGAAGGTTCGAGGCTTCGACTGCGTGGGAACGCTTCGAACAAACCGTCAGTTCGTTCCTGCCGAACTGACGAACCTTCCCAAAAAGGACATGGCAGTAGGTCAAGTGAGTGGCTGCACGTCGGGGATGTGGATCTCATGGGGATCCCTTTCGTTGTCATAATTTTTTTTCACTAATATGTTTTGGCATACCATGTCTGGCATTATTTTTTTTCCCCTTTTTTTTCTTTGTCATTAATATTTTTTGGCATAATACTTATTTTGGCATATTACTTTTTTAGACTATTGTATTTATGACTATCAAATGTTTTGGACAATAGGCTTTGGAATAATCTTTTGTTATTGAAAATTAAACTCAGTTTTTTTGTTATAAGTATAAGTATATTTTCATGCAAAAAATATTGTTTTCTATTAATTATTAATTTTATCATTTTTTAACACTTGTACGTTCAAAATTAATAATAATTCTGTTTTTTTTTTTTTTTTTTAAATATGTTTGGTACTCTTTCATTTTAAGTGTAAATTGGTAGCAATAGCTTGTAATAAATCAAGTTTTGATGGATATTCATTTTTTTGGTTGATAATTTTTTCCAGGCGATCATGTTTGTCTGTGTATTTCTTCTTTTTTGCTGGTGTTGGTGATGTCCCTTTTTGAAGTTTCTCTATTTCAATAGTTTGATGTTTTAATTCTTGTGTAATTTTTTGTGCCAAATAATAAAATCCAGGATGCTGTTTTCCTACAAAATGTGCAAATCTATTGTGCCACGCTTCTGCATGATTTTGAGTTCTTGGTATGTTTTCTTCTGTCAGTTCATATGTACTCCAGATTTTTGGTGGAAATTGTGGTGGAGAACTTTCAGTTCCCCACACATAATGCTGAGAAAACCATTCTGCAATCTGTTCTGTAATTAAAAAATATGACTATATGTACTTACTTTGGTATATTAAATACTGCTAATAGGTACTTTTATTTTTATTAAGTATTTTACATTACCTGCTTCTGGAGATATATTTTGTTTGTATTCGTCGAAATAAATTGGTATATCCTCTACTGGCAAGAAGGCTAAGGCGTATATGCATTTTATTTCCATGCTAAATGTTATATTAGTTCCATATAATTTCTGAAATCCTTTTTTTTGTACTCTTCGGTAAATGATTTGTCCCAAATGAAAATTGCAGCCTTTTATGCTTGTATTTTCAAATATTTGTCTGGCACATTTATGCGCCGTTATTTCAAAATCCATTAATATAAATCTGGGTGACAAAAGCATATTATTGGCATCACAGTATTCAATAATTGTTGTTAATAATAAATTATAGGTCGTTTTATCCTTATTGGTGCACAGTGCTAATATACATGGAAATGTATGTGAATTAAGAATGCACCCATGAATCGTATAAAGTTGGTAAAATATTGTTGGAACAACTTTAAATGTTCCATCCATCAGTATAAACTTTGACATGCATAACAAAGTAAGGAGTTTTATTGTAGTAAATATTATTATTCTTTTGTTTGATTCATATTTTTTATCAATAATTATTATCTCATTATTATCACTGTTTTGTTCTGTGTGATCGCTTTCTTTGAGAATATAGTCTTTATTTAATTCAAATTGTATGTCTTGTGGTTCAGTTATTTTATTAATGTTTTTCCTTTGTTTGTATATAATTTGTTTCAAATTGCCATTGCTGGGTAAACTACACAGAACAGAAGGTGGGGTTATTTTTTCAATATCGGTTATAACCGTAAAACCGTTAATAACTTGAATTGGCTTTTTATTTGGGTTTGATTTCGCATCTTCTTTAATTTTATTGATGGTAGTTTGAATCTGAAAATGAAATTAAATGTACTTTAGCCAATAAAATATTTATTGTTATACTTAGGTAATAAAAAAATAGGCTCAAAATAGGTTAAGGTGCGGCGAGGGTGGCCCTTGGGCCACCCTTAAGCCGCCTCTTTTTTGTATAGACAGGCACATAATAAATTATTTTACAAATTTAAAGTTAAAACTTACCTTTTCTCTTAGAGCATTTGGTTCATGATTATGATTTGCTATTTTTTTGGATATTAGAACATGTTGTTGGTCTTCATTTTTTGTTGTGATAACTCGCGAGTTACATTTATAATTGTTATTTCGCCGTAATTCGCACACCCAATAATATTTGTTATTTTTCTCATTATTTTTCTCGTATGTGAATCCATTGACATTTAATTTGATTCCTCCTCTTTTAGTTCTAAAGGTATTTACTGTATTTTCCATTTTTTTAGTTGGTAAGTATTGACACTTTATTATTTTTTAACTTTATTTATTATTTATTTTATATGTAACTGCGTAATAGATGTAAACGATACGATGAGTAACTGACAGAATTCTTAGTCGGCTGTTTTCTTCCCTATATTTATAAATTATTTTCCTTCTACCGACAGTTTGTAGTGCCTGCAAATTGTATTAGAGCAATGTACCCGTAGCGTGTAGTTCTTTCTTTTTTATTTTAGGAGTTCTTTTTTTGTTTTAGATGTTTATGCCTAGTTTAATTATGACTTATTATTGTTATGCTTTTCTTGATTTATGGTTTTGTATTTTATGATTATAATAAATTATGGTAATATTTGTTATGCGTTAATAAATTATGCTTAAAGTGTTATGCTTACATAATATTATGCGTATGCATCATTAGTATATATTACAATGTGCCATTCAATATTATGACTAATTTTTTTAAGCAAATGGATAGGGATCCGATCTCATGGTATGGCGAGACAAAAGTCGTGTGGCTTTTGTCTCGACATATCATGGGCTGGCAACCACGAAGTGCGGCGACACGCTAAAGCCCACTGTTGTACCAGACTATAATGTCTGCATGGGGGGGGTCGACAGAAAAGATCAGATGATTGCCATGTTTCCCATTGAGAGGAAACGGACAAAAATCTGGTACAAGAAGCTTTTCAGAAGGCTCTTGAACGTTAGTGTCCTAAATGCATAATGTATTATGTACGAAAAACACCACAGAATCAGTCACCGTTCCTTCAGAAACAGTTTGATATGCGACTTACTGTCGAAGCATGGGCGTCCAGCGGCAGCTGCCCCTAGGGTCCCAATTCCGCCATCAGTGGGCCATTTTCCGGCACAATACGATTTTTTAGCTGGCCAGAAGCACGAACGGCAACGTAAGGTCTGCACCGTTTGTAAAAAACGTACAAACGCATATTGCAAAGCATGTAATGTACCATTGTGCGTTTTTACATGTTTTGAGCCCCACCACACTTAACAGTAACACTGAACAAATACACTTGTCACACACACGTCATTTAGGCACTAAAATTCAAGATCATTCTGAAAAGCAATTATGGGAAGGTTAAAGTAGGTAGGTATATCCTATCCATCTAAGCGGTAAAGCCAATTTTAAGTAGGTAGGTGCCGCTATTTCAAAGGCTTTAAGTAGGTAGGTAGGGGCCACTTTTTGTAGGTAGATATATATAACTGTGAAAACCTCCCTCACGTCATAGATTTGATTTATAAGCGTTATTGTTTTGGTTTTTGAGATCATACAAAAATTAAGTACCACAATGGGGGGAGGGTTGGGATTTTGTGTTATTTAATATTTGTATGCCCTCCAGACACTAAAGCATACATACATATATATACCATCATAACCATGAGTATATATATTTATATGAGGTGTAAAAAATTCGGCAAGAATTTCAAGAGGTGAACCAGCCAATGAAACTGAACAACTTTCCCCAAGGAACATAAGGTGAAATATGAAAAAAAAATAAGACCATTCATACAAACTGAATTGGTCGGGTAATCATTTTGTATGGGAGGTCCAGTTTGTTTTTCATATTTCATCCTTTGTTACTTGGGGAAAGTTGTTCAGTTTCATGGGCTAGTTCACCTCTTGAAATATTTGCCGTATTTTTTCACACCTCTATGTTTTTAAGGCAATACTCTTCATTTTAGGTCTTCATTAGGAGGCCCATGTCCAGCAGTGAACTGTTGCGGCTGTTGATTTTCATATTTCGACTAATATTCATTTAAAACTGGTTGTTCCATAAAATATGGTTGCCTATTATTTATATATTTATATATTACTCCGATATCTTTGATTTAAAATATCTAATGTGACGCTTAAGCCAAAAATCTCAAAAAGTATTTTTGATTTGTATTTGTGTGTAGAATCGAATGGTTTAAGTTTGATCGTGGGTCGCGATGTTTTAAAAAAAAATAAGGGTCGCCATTCACAGTGTGCCAGGTTCCATACAAAAAAGGTACATCCCCTTTAATTAGACCCGGTAGAATACATGTTTATCAACGGAACTTTCTACATAATAATTATCATTATTTTGAAAAAAAGTCGTATCCATACTTTTTTAGCATCCATGGGCCCAAAAAAATTGTGGTATTGATGGTTTATCACTGTTTTTATCAACATGCTGTTTAAAATATTTCTTAGAAAGGGTCTAATATTTTTATTGATTTGAATACCTAATTCTATGTAAAGAATTCTTAGAATAGCAATCTTTTTTTCAATTGTATTTAGGTATTAGTCAAAACTTTGAAGTTTTTAAAGGCACTATTTTTGGGCTCCAGATAAGTACCAGTTTTCAACAACTCATATTCAAAAACTATTGAATGTACAACTGAGACTGCTTTTGTAACATAATGCTGATAAGATGAAGTTATTGTAAACAAAAAATCTTTAAAATAAATGCCATGAATCATTTCTGAGGACGACAAATATGAGAGCCACTTTTGTTGACATTGAGTGGGTGTGTTTTTTGTGCCTAAATTATAAACACTTGTGCTGTGAAATAAATGTATGGGGACATGTGGTATTTGGTTTTTATTATATTAATAACATATTTGTAAGTAAATAAAACTACGAAAAAGGTTCTTTAGTTGTTTTGTTTTATTTATTAACCATGAAATGTAGTGAAATTTGAGTACCCCATACTAAATGCTCAAATTTTGCTAAAATTCAATACAACAGTAACAGTTGTAAAAACTGTGGCTTGTTTAATAGTTCAATTAGATAAATATTCTAATTGGAAACAAACACGATTCAAATTAGATTCGAAGAAATAAACAAAAGACTGCAACAGTGATGCTTCCCCCCCTCTGTCTGTCAAATTCCGCCTGCCGGCGCGACATACGGGGGGGGGGGGGGGCCGCGGGATGCAACAGTTGAGAGGATATGCGGTGTACATTTATGTTTCACGGCAGAAAGAAACTGTTTTGCGGTTTTCATTAATATTTATTTTAAATAATATATTTTTTAATGATATTGAGTCGTTTTATTTCTGACACTGTATAATTATCGTAGAAAACCTAATTATGAAAATCGAGAATTCACTGTGATCTTTGGACCTTTAGCGTATATTGGGACACATTTGTCCCCATCAATATAACAAAAAGTCGCAAATGTATGCGGTTTTTATTATTATATACACTTAAAAAACATCAATAGCATCAACTAAGTCCGAAAAAAATTAAAAAAAAAACTTTCCAATTACTTTTATGCGTCAAAGAGTTAAATAATATCTATTGTTTACAGGAAGCCATTCTGAAGACGCTCCAGCTACTTCGAAAAGAGAACTGTTTTTGGTTTTAAAAGCCGATTTTTTTTTCAGTTTTAGTAATTCTAAATGCACTGAAAGACTATGTGAGTACCTTCAACATAAATACAATATCTCCGACCTGGCTGAAGACTCAAAAAAGGTATTAATTAGGACACTGAAAAGTTTTGTTTCGAAATTGATTTCAAAGTGGAACGACAGTCGGCAAATTATTAAGAAGTTTGATAAAAAGAACTCTCAGTGGTTAAATTCCTTACTACATCTGCCATCTTTAATGCCAGCTGCCCCAATTAATCAGAATCATCGGGCGAAAATGAAGAAACCAAAAAAAGAGGCAGGCCAAAAAAAAACGTTACGTGACGTTAGCTCTTTGGTGGTTGAAACAGAGCAAGAAAAACTACTTTTTGCTACGCAAACAAGTTTGTTTAAAAGCGGGAAACGGATAGCTGCTGATGTAGTTAAGCTCGCAACAGAATCTACTCCACGGGGTCTGAAAACAATGAGAACAGCTAACCTACAAAAGCAAACAATAACTCCTTATACCCCAGAAGAAGCACTTGCCATGATTGTTGATACAGATTTAGGAAAGGATGATTATTTAAAAATTCAAAGTGGTGCCAAGATAAGAGGTGCAAATATTTATCCACCTTACAATGTTATTTCTCAGGTGAAGACACAATGCTATCCAAAAAATATTGTCGTCAATGAAAATGAAGCCTATTGTCCATTACAAGATTTGCTTGATCACACCGTGAACCGTTTGTATGAAGTCCAGTCTGATCTTCTGGAACTTCGACTTCCAGAACATGTAGATGAAATTGATATTTATTACAAATGGGGCCTCGATGGTAGTGGCGGGCACAATATTTATAAACAGAATTTTGCGCAAAATAAGGTGATTCCAATATTATATTATGCACTGTAGTTCCTTTGGAAATTTCAATCATGCAAAATGGAGTAAAAACTATTTTATGGAAAAATCCAAGGACTTCCAGTGTAAAGTATTGTCGGCCCATATGCTTCAAAATAAAAAAAGAAACTGACGTGAATATGAAGCAAGAGTTCAGCCATATTGAAGCAGAAATAGCTGCACTGCCTTCGACTATCATTTCACGGTCATCTGATGGAAAGCAACTGCATTTTAAGCATGTACTTTTTTGCACTATGCTTGATGGAAAAACGGTTAATGTTTTAACTGAAACTAAATCAACTCAAGCTTGCAACTTCTGTAAAGTTACCCCAAAATACATCAACGACCTTGATAAAGTTCTTAAAAGACCCTGTAACGTCAATGCTTATAAACACGGAATTTCTGTACTTCACGCTTACCTCAAGTTTTTTGAATTTTTCTTGAATATAGCCTATAAGCTAGACTTGCAGCAGTGGCAGGCAAGAGGAGAAAATGCTAAAGCTTCTAAAAAATCACGAAAAGATACGATAACTAATAAATTCTATGAAGAAATGGGTCTCGTCGTTGATCAACCTAAGCAAGGGGGAGGAAATTCCAATGACGGGAATACCGCCAGAAAATTCTTCGATAACCCGGACAAAGTTGCAGAAATCACTGCCTTAGACAATCAAATAATAAAAAGATGTTCCCATATACTAAGCGTTCTTTCTAGTGGCCACTACGTCAATATACAACAGTTTGAGAAGTATTGTTTAGAAACGGCAAAAATGCTGGTACAAATATGGCTGGTATAAAATGAGTGCCACAGTACACAAGATCTTAATCACTTCCACCAGGTCAATTGTCCGAAGACGTTTTAGAAGCAAGTCACAAGCAATACAAAAATTTACGCTTATACCATTCCAGAAAAACTTCCCGTATTAACACTAATATAGATATTTTACATTGGATGTTGGTGGCATCAGATCCATTGATTTCGTCAAAACGAACTGTAGGCCACCATGGAAACAGAAAACCATTTTCTTCAGAAATCATTTCTATGCTAGATATTCCAGACTGGTTAGTAAAAGAACCAACAAATACTGACTTAGTTGATGAGGATGATGAAAATTTTGATAAAGATGAAGTCGAGGGTGATGAAACTGGTTGATATTTTTTTGTATACAATAAAAAATTTAATAATCATGTATGACTTTTTTATTTAAAATAAACGCGTAAAACGAAATACATATTTATTTTTAATTAAAAGACGTGTTTTTCCTTAATTTCAATCACTATTAATTTAGGTTATATCAATAAAATGTAAATAAAGTCAAATGACATGCAATAGAACCATTACTCGAAAACAAGTATTTTTGTCACGCTAATTCGCTGTTTTTCCGTGTGTGCGACGACCCTGTATTTTCGTACATCCAACTTAGAGAATGGTGGAAAGACAAGATGTCATTGACTTACCCTACAAAAAGTTTGTGTCGATTGGTCGAATCTGCCATCAAAACATTTGAAATAGATGTAATACCATGTATGCATTATTTAAATATATGCAAATTAACTGTCACAATCTTTATGACAAAGTGTGATCCTGAAGATTCCCTCACTTGTAAGGAGCATGGTAAACAAATCATACATATGATTTACCATCGTTTGGCTCTTTTATTGATTCGGCGGCAATGCCAAAGAGAAAATCAAAAACTTGCCATTCAGGAAGAAACAACGGCAGACTTCAATAAAAAAGCCCAGCAACAAGGCATTACTAAATAAAAAATAGCCCTTAAGTAATATTGTTATGTATTTAATAATTTAACATTGTCATTGTACATTACCCACTAATTGTTACGAGTAGAAACTCATTGTATCAACTTGTATTTTTATATTACATAAATAAATACATTTGTATTTTTTTTGCCGAGTTTTTCTTGTTTTTATTTCATGAGTTTCGTTTCCTTGAACCGTACTGCACCCACCGCATTAATTTTATCGATATCGATAAAACAAAGAGTATCGATATGGTGTTAGACATCCCTACATCTTTGATTTTACGGGAATGGTGGTATTAAAGGGTTCAGAACCTCTTCAAAAAGTATAGTATAAAGTTCCGCCTCTTAAAACAGTAATAAACTCCCTCAGTCTCGCGAATCGACTTTCTGAACGAAACAACAAAACAAGATAAAAATAAAAGTGGGTAGGAAAATAATTTTCGGATCCGTGAATTGTCAATCGTGGTATTTATTGCACTATTTTTGGTTCTAATTTAGTGTTTCACACGCGTATAACAATATCAATGTTTAAGCACAAAACTGATTTAATCTTCAACAGCAGTTTAAATAGGAGTGTTTACGTACAAACGTTACGGCCGAATCTTCTTCGCCCACTTCTGGATGTCAATAGTGTACAGGACATTGTCGAAATTCGCGATAAAACTTTGAAAATATATTTTCTTTAGAAAAGAAAGCTAGGATAAAGCACTTTACCGATCAAATTATATTAAAGTGAACCAATACGAAGGTAGGTACAATTGTGATTTAAAAACCTAAAGACTGATTTCTATAGGTAAGAGTACAGGCTGCTTCGATGTTGCTGATTATAAGGTATACTTACTGCTTTGATATTTGTGTTTCGTTTATTTTCTAGAAAACATTATTTCTTACATATAACATTATTTTCATTATTTTTTTTTCTGCTAATTTTAGTTTTTTACTAGTTATAATATTTTGATATTTGTGCTGTATTAATTTTATAGAAAACCTTTATTCTTTGTAAAAGCGCATTACCTGCTGCTTGCTGCTGTTGATTACTAGCTAGCTATATTGTTGTTGATTACTAGGTTTGTAGTTGTGGTATATGTTTTAAGATTTTCGTGGTTGTTCACTACACTAACTTGTGTTTCATTATTTTTTTAGAAAACCATATTTCGTTGTTCAAGAGCACTACCTGCTTTATTAATTACTAGGTATACTCTTTTGACATTTTGTGCTATGTTTATTTCCTAGAAAACCTTCTTTAATTGTACGAAAGCACTTGTTGATTTCTAGGTTTATATCTGTGTTTAGATAATTTTCTACAAAAGCTTTTTTCTTTGTACAAGACATTGTTGATGATTACTAAGTGTAATATTTTGTTGTCACTAATGGTTGATATTTAACTATTATACTAAGTAAAGATTTCAAATTAGTCTCCTAATATCATAAACTAGATTTTATTGTTTAAAAGTGACTACAAATCTTTTTAAAAGTGGAATTATGCACAGGGGCATTTTGTAAAACACGTAGGGCATATTATCTGGCAATGGCATTACAAAACGCCCCACATAAGTTTAAAAAATAAATATTTATTTCAGAAACTTTACGTTTCTGAAAGGTTTAACAAGTGTCATTTTGTTACCAAATAACTAAATATGTTACTTTAATAAAGAGTTTTATCTATATTTGAGTAATTTATGTTTTATGAAACTTCAAAAAAAAGTGGGGCGTATTACCTAGTTTTACCCTAAGCCATCGTGTGTGGATATGTAAATCAGATAGACTATCGTGTTGATTCTCGATCAACCCCCAAGTAAGAATAAGACAGGCGTGTCATCGCATGGTTATTTAAAATGAATAAAACCATCGTGTTGATTCTCGATCAACCCCCAGGTTGTTGTGCCTTCGTGTTGATTCTCGGTCAACCCCCGGGCGACGTGATTGTACTATCATCGCGAATATTTTTTAAGTATTACCCACACTTGCGTATGAATGAAAATTAGAAGTTATACCTATATGTCCCATAAATAAAATATTTCGTTAAGAAATTGTGTGAAAATTGTGACCAAAGTATTTACTTACATATGTTTTATTAAGAATCTGAAGAATCGGAATCCGTGGAATATAATATTCTACGACGCGGTGGCGGCGGCGGCGGGTTCTTCCGTTTTTCTTCTAGCTTACGAAGCTTTTCTTTGTAAAAAGCTATTTTTTCTTCTGAGCCGCGTTTAGACATTTTTTCTTTTTCTTGAGTAGGTAATACGTTACCGTTGTGTATAGTATACGTTGTGTTTTCGCTACCTCGCACGAAAAAGGAATGACGAACGGCTCGCCCCGCCGCCGCGCCGTATGAAAGGGAAAGTGTTGGGATCGTGAATCGACTATGTTATCGACAAAGTTGTATCGATAAAGGAAATTATTTTTTAAATCATTTAAAATAACGTGCGATGCTACCTTGTAGGTTGAAGGGACTACGTTGTGAATGTTCTTATATCTGAAGAATGAAGCGACGAAATATAAATACAGTATAACATGTATTTACAACTATTTACATTTGTAGGTTCATATTCATGCCAACAGACATAGTAATTACAGTATTGTGTATTTACAACTGTAGGTACATATTAATGCCAAGTATATTTACAACTGTATATACATATTAATAAGTAGATTATAAGTAGAAAACCATCTTACACACGTAATTATTATATTTTCACAAGAGCTACCAAATTGGCGCGAGAGCACACTGTCTATCTGTCAAAGTCCTCCCGCTAGTGTTGTGAGCATGCGCTCTATGGACACAACCACTAGTGATGTAGCAATATTAATAAAGTTCGGTTAACAATATTCATGCCAACAAGACTGTTATGTTGTAGAAATAATTGGATAGTTATTCGTCGTATTATTATCAATCAATAAATCAGCCTATTGCAGTCCATTGCTGGACGCAGGCCTCCCCAAGAGCACGCCAAAGCGCACGATCACCCGCTTTCCTCATCCAGCCACCACCAACAACCTTCCTCGGGCCATCAGTCCACTTGGCGTGACGTGGTCTCCATTCGAAAACCCGTCCGCTCCAACGCTCATCGGTTCTGCGACAGACGTGGCCAGCCCACTGTCACTTCAGCTTGCTACACTTCTGGACGATGATATCAACTACATTTTTTTCATGATCCTTTAGTTTTTCTAAGAAAACATCTTTTACTGCTACTACTCCCTCACGTATAGAAGACCGAGTGTTTTGAACCTCCAAAGGGAGATACTCGTTTATACATAACTCTTTAACATTCTTCATAAAAAAAAAAAATACCCTAAGGATTGGGAGCAGTGGAGAATCGTAGATTATTCTTGCAAAGAATTGTTTGGAGCTGAAATCTCTCCTACTACTGATGCCAAGATAAGGTTCGGCATACCGACCACAGATTTAGTGCGGGCCTTCTACCCCAACACTAAAGACCTGCCTGAGAGAATGTATCGGCACATCCGGAGGATGGTATCAACATGGCCGCTAGGACGGGCACTAATATACTCACCGCAAATAGTTGTTTAGAAAATACACGCCCCTTCATACACATATTTTATGGCTACTATCCACGATCTTAAAGTTCAAGGAAAACTTACTAACAGAGAACGCTCATTGGGGTGGCAGAAGAATCTTAACAAATACCCACCGGCTCCAAGCGCCGGAGAATGGATTTCTCCGATTCGCCTGCTCCAAAGAAAAGTTCTGTAGACCAAGGGAGTAGCGAGCATCTCATGGCTGCTGTATTTCAACAACAGATATCTCTATTCAATAAGCTTATAGAAATGCAAACAGAGCAGAACAAGAAAATTCAGATGCTTCAAAAACCCAATGAAACACAATTTAAACAGAACATTACCCCTGCAGCACCAGCACAGTCTCTTTCTTCGTAAAAAGGAGACCGCAGGGGTTCCTCTTCCATGACTTCTCCATGAGTACTGTCAGGCATAGACTCGAAAGAAGCATTCAGATCCGGAAGTAAAATGATATTTCTTGCGTAAATCATATTCAACGACAATTAAGATCACCAAGCCTCCTGATTGACCAAGACTATGTTGATTCTAATGACCCAGAGAATGTCGTACATCTTAATGCTTCAATAGCGTCTATATGTAGTGACGAAACTATTTGCATGGACAGTTGAACAACTTTCCAGTTCTACTGAATGTAGTCTTGATGTGAAGTTGTTGGATGTAAGAAAGAGGTGTTTAGCACTTGTGTTAATTGTTTTATACTGCAGTGTTGGGATCATTTCGTAAAAGATACTTCATGTGAATATCATATTCGACGACAACTGGATTCACCAATCATCCCGAATGACCGAGATAATGTTGGGCTTCTCCAAACGTTAGTTCCAGAATCGTATGAGGTTGATGGTGCACCTCGAGAAATGGAAAAAATAAAAAAAAAATAACAAGAAAAAACGAAATAAAAATAAAGATCTGGGAAAATCTTATGAAACACAGGTGACAAAAGAAACGATTTCTGAACGAAAACTCGGTCCTTCGTGTAATTTACAACACTGTGAACGCCAAAACCGTAACTGTCACAAGTTTGATCAAGAAACTCGTCAAAAAATTTTTGCAAATTACTGGGCACAAGGAAATACAGACAAACAAAGGGAATTTATAGCTAGGCATGTAGAAGTATGTACAACGCAACGTAAAACTGCCGGTCCAGAATCGAGAAGACATGTAACTAATAAATATTATTTAACATTGGATAGGGAGCAATTGCACGTCTGTAGATACTTTTTTTTAAATACATTATACACGTACCCTACACGTACCTTACACGTACCATACACGTACATGAAGGATTTTAAAATCGTTATTGTTTTCGTAATCAGCGACCCGATAAACCATACAAACGATAGGTACTCATGTAGATTTTCAGACTCTGGGTGACAGAGTCTAGAGTCTCAGAGTATTTTCCCCTTTTAAGGGTTAAATTCTGAAAAAACCTGAAACACGTATTTACTCATTTATTGATTGATAGGAGTACTCCTGTGAAGTTTCGAATAAAATAGTGTAACTAATCTTGTTTCCCCATACAAACTTTGCACCCCCGTTTCATCCCTTTAGGAGGTGAATTTTGAAAAATCCTTTCTTAGTGCACCCTTTGACCTCTCAAGGAACCTACGTGCCAAATTTGGAATCTCTGGACCCAGCGGTTTGGGCTGTGCGTTGATATGTCAGTCAGTCAGTTTCTTCTTTTATATATATAGATTAGGATAACGCGGGTCTCAATTCATACGTACTATATTAATTCTGCGTCCATACTTCAAAAGAAAAAAAAAGGAACCCTCAATTGTGTGGCTGTACGTCTGTTACAGCCGATTTGCTCCGAAACTACGGATCTGATTGAATGCAATCAATTCAAATATACTTTGATGCACAAAAACAAACATTCGTACAAATAAATTAAGGAAAGGCAACAGGCGGCCTTATCGATCTAAGTGATTTCTTCCAGGCAACCATTGGGCAAAAGAAAATCATTAAATTAAGAATAAAAGGCGGGTGTGAAAAAAAAAGAATTTTAATTATAGAGTAAAATATAGTATATGTATGTATAGTATATTTAAGAATACACCGTGAAATTTTAATTACAATTTGGCCCATTCTTTCAAAAATTTTCATGTCTACTATATTTGATTTCAAAAACGATGCCATTTTCGTAATTAACGTCCCCAAAAACCATAAAAACGACACCCGTATTGATATTTAGACATTTCAACCCCACCGAACTCCTAATAAGGGATGATGGCATTTCACGTCCGTTGAATTTACTCAACAAACTTCTCTTAAATTCTAAGTAATCCACAAGATTTAACAAACAATACTTGTAGGTAAATATTGAATTTGACCAGTTTAAATATGTTTAAATTACGGGACAGTGACGACACTGGAGTCTTGAGTGAGGCACCGGAAAATGTTAAGCAAAGTTTACACACATCACACTTTACTCTACCTCAGTCTTAGAGATCACTTATTATTTTTATAAACCTATTTTTATTTTATCAGTCTTTAATAAGTTATATTTAGGAACAAAATTATATATTTCAAACGTTCTAAAACTCTTCGAACTTAACTAAATCTTAAAACAAATTACACGGGGTCATTTTTTATTCAGTGCATAATCATTAATATGTTGTTCAGACCATGAAACTGAACAAGTTTCCTCAAGAAACATGGGTCCGGAGAAAGTTTTGTACTCCCCATGCTAATTGCTGAGTTGGCTGCGGCAGTTTGTATGTGAGTTTAAAATTTTTTTCAGTTTCGGACCTATTTTTTTCGGGAAAGTTGTTTACTTACATGGTCTAACGACATATTAAAGTTTGTGCGCTGTATAAAAAATAACCCTGTATATTTTTTTTGGTTTTATAATAAACTTTGGACCCTTTTAGTGGAATCTGCTGTTGAATGCTTTTAGCTCTCAACGCAAAAAATCTTAAACGCTATTTAAAAAAAAAAGGAACTAAACTTAACGATGAATAAACTTAATGATGAATAAGTATCAATTTATGACCAATTCGATTGACCAATAAATCTTCTTTGGTAATTAAACACAGTTTGATTATTAAGTACCTTTTATCACATAATTAAAAATTGTTGAATGCTTGGGACACTCAAATTTTGCTATGTACAACTTTTCTGAAAAACGCCCTATTACAAAAAAGTATAGATTTGCATAATAAACAGTTTCATTTTGTAAGATATTTGATGAGCGATGCATTTTGATTGAAAAATAGCGTTTATCTTTAGTATAAATTCTCTTACGAAATAATTTCTAACCTGATACTGTAAAGGAGACTTGTCTCCCATTAAAAAATGTACCTTTTTTCTTTTATTATTTGAACTTATTTTATGCCGTCTGCGATTTTGGTTAGGATTTGATAACATTATAAACTGGACTTTTATTATACAATACAACCTATTCAAAATTTTGATCAAACGATAATTTATACTGAAACTAATTCCTTTCAGATAACCACAATGCCACAAGTTTACAAAACTAAGCCCGGAAGCAAAAAAAGAAACAAACTGGATAAAAAAATATTAAAAAATGCAGTAGCAGCGGTACTTAATGGTAAAAGTATAAGAGGATCTGCGATGACTCTAAAAAGGTATGCGAGAAAGCAACAAGAAAGTGAAACAGAAATTGCTTACGAACCCAATTATAGACATTCGCAAATTTTTTGCGATAAAGAAGAAAATGATTTGTCAGCATACCTCGAGAAAGCAAGTAAGCTTTATCATGGCCTTACACCGAAAAGGGTAAGAAGGCTCGCCTACCAATTTGCCGTCGAAAACGAAAAAGAGATCCATGCTAAGTGGTCAGAAAAAGAAGAAGCTACATATGACTGGTTTCATGGTTTCATGTCCAGGCACAAAGAGCAAAAACCGGAGGCGACCAGCCTATCAAGGGCAACGAGCTTTAACCGCCATAATGTTGGCAAGTTTTTTGAAAATTTGAAGAGTTTGTATGACAGATTTAACTTTGGACCTGAGCAAATTTACAACGTTGATGAGACTGGCATCACAACAGCCCATGTATAAAATAAAATGCTGGTATAAAAAATGAATGGACTGTATTTAAAATAATATTAATTAAAATACAACTGCCGTGGTCAAGTGGGAGGAATCGAGAAGGAAGCAATATTGCCAACTTAAAAAATAGCACAAATAATGTTGCCACATTGCAACTTAAAATTATACAAAATCGATGCTTATAATAATCGATACTTTATGTTAAAATATAATTTAACAGCCCATAAACCAAAAAAAGTTGTTTCTACCAGAGGGATTAAGCAAGTGTCAAAAGTAACTGTAGTGTATGACGTAATAGCAGAATAACAAAGGAAAAAGATATTGTATTTTTAATAAAATAAACATTGAATATCAAATTACAAAACGATCACCATATATGTAGTAACCTAATTAAGTTGTTTATAATAACAATGTAATAAGAGCATTAAATTCAATATTGTAATATGATCTATTTTAGATAAAGTAAATGTCACGGTTAACTCTAAGGTTCAAAGACAATTTCTAGTTTACTATAAATACCTATGTATTTTATTCAATAAATGTTCAGTTAATCACCAAGATTCGTCGTGTCATTACACGCCCTCTACTCCGCGCACTTTATGGCGTCCCTTAGCCAGGCCACTGCCTTATGCCAGTGCTGGTCCGTGGGTTCCGAGCCAATAGTTGCGGTGATGTAAAGTTTTGCGAGTGAAATAATGTAAAAAAATAATATCCGCGAGTAAATTAGTAGTGGAAAAAATAACTTAAAAATAATATTAAATCATACGGCAAGATGGTCAGCGCTCTGACAAAAACGAAAGAAAAAATATTATCGCAGCCCTGCCTTCAGATAAAACCCGCGACAGCTGCGCTCCGCGAAGTTAAATTGAAAAAAAAAAGCACAATTAATAATAATTACCAAGATGAAAACACACGGACCAAGAGGATTCAGATATGAAGCAATATAATTATTTTTATAGGGGGATATAATAAAAAATATAAAAAAGGAAACAAAAGAATCTATAATAAAAAGAAAATTTGTATAAATAAATGAAACGCGGACTGGACAATGTATCTTCAAACTATAAAAAAAATAAAAGTATGCTGAAGAAGATAGTGAACTGCTCCCGGGTTCCCAATAGTACGAGTCGGAAGTGGATGCTGCTAAATAAAAATGTGGTACCTATATAATTTAGGCCAAGGTTCAGGACTCATCATGGATAGAATAGTAGAGCAGGTGGACGAAGAAAAACCAGGAGCAACAGCAATGGAAGAAATAAGAAGACGACCAATCTGCTCACCATATCTCTATATATAGAAAGTAAGTCAATACAGCCACGGATCATGTATTGCGAATAATTATTTAATAATTCATGCGTCTAAAATTTAAAAATTTAAGTCAGTAAAGAAATAAAACTAAGTCTTACAGAAAATAAAAAAAATACATTATCCGTGAGCACAATTTTGAAGTACTGTTGGCAATATAAAAAAAAGTATCATTGAATTTTAATTTTAAAAAATCGTGACAAAATAATTTAAACACAGTATTATAAGCATAATTAAAAACTAACATTTCATGAAGATAAATAGTAACATTAAATAATTATTATTCCTCTATTTAGAAGAGATAACTAATTAAATAAAAGTGCAAAATATGTGATAAATTTAAATAAATATGAAAAGATAAAAAACAGCGACATATAGAAAAAAATAATATAACAAGAAATAAGTTTTAAAAGTGTTGTTATGACCAGTAATATAGCTTATTAAAAGTAGAAAACGTGTTCTCTGAAGTATGAATTGAAACTTTATAAGTACTTTCATAATAAGTGTCATATAAAAAAAGAATGACATAATATCTAAAAATTAATACTATATAATTAAAAATCCGTAGAAAAAAAATCTCTGCTTAATTCTATACAATAGCGAGCGTGAAGTAATTAATATCAATAAAGGAATGCAACTTGATTCGAACACGGAATGCGTAACACGATATGACACGATGCTGACGCGAAGGTCATGAAGACATGATGCGTTTGACGTTATCAGCCTGTGCTAACTGCCCTACTAGGTGCATAAAAACATTACTAGCATATCTTGTAGTAGATTTACATTACACTTTAAAGACGCTAAAAGAAAAAAACTTTCTTAATTTACAAGCAACAAATTAAAGAAATGAGCAATTAGATTGCAAATATAGATAGGGAAACTTATTTTATTGGTAAAAAGAAGTAAAAGCATATAAAAAAAAACACTTTTAAGTACAGTAAAAATAAGATACTTTTATGAAAGAAATAGGAAACGTTTTTCCCCCGAAGGGATAAAAACGATATATTTCATGTCTTGCCTAGGCTTGACCTTGGAGATTACATCCTTCGATTTTTCCTTCGTATTACTAGTGTATTCGGTTCCCCGCGCCGTGTAGCCGCGCCCCGCAGGCGAGCGCGGCCCTCGCCAGTACCTTGAGATTGTAGAATAGTCGTCTAGGGTTTACTTGGTCAAGCCTAGGCAAGACATGAAATATATCGTTTTTATCCCTTCGGGGGAAAAACGTTTCCTATTTCATGGTCTGTGCCGTCGGCTTGACCTTGGAGAAATTTTTGGGTTCTGACGACGCGGGGAGAGCGTACTGTGAAAGGTATTATTAATTAATGTTGTTTTTAGAGACACAGACGAATGGATAAGGTAAGTTGTAAGTGTTTGTATTAAAATATAATTAAAGAAGTGATTAATTTAAAAAAGTTTTATTAATAAATTTTAGAAGTAACAAGTTACTTAAATCTTCAGATATAAGCTAGTTACAAAGTGGTAAAGCTAGTATTAATTAAACTTACATCAATGGAATCATCTTTGGGTGGAATATTAATTATTTCCTTAAAATAATGTTTTATCACGTTGCGGTCGCTTTTCCAATTACAAGGACAATCCAAGGACAATCACAATACACTATTCAACCAAATGAGTATAAAATGTATCGCAGACATTACAAAATATAAAAATAGTTTGCGCAACTTGAAGAAAAGTCCTTATTATATTTTATTGTTGGTACTATAAATTGTTGATTATTTCATAAAAGTTAAAATAAATAAATACCTCCATACATAAACCATTTAGTTTTTTAATTTTGTATGCAGACCTTAAAGTAACCACCAGTCGCTCCTCTGGACCTATGGTTCTCTCCAACTTGTATGTTGCTTCTGTATCTCATTTTCAATTTTCTTTAAAATATAATATAGTCGAAAAAATTTAAAATATAGTCGAAGCACAATGTGCACATCCTGAAGTAGATATAAAATCTATCTTCATTACATCGCAGCTTCAAAAATAAAGTCCAATATTCCCCGTATTGCTGGCGTTCTGCATTGATTTCATGCACCCATGATTCTCTTTTCCTAATTTAACGAAAAATGAAAATATATTATTATTTCAATCACAGACACACAAACGATGCATAAAAATAAACTATTTTTTACTTCTCATATTTCTCATCTTCACAAAGTGCTAACAAAAGCAAAGCTTCTTCTTCTCTGCGTTCGTTCATCTTGAAGAGTGCACATCAAATGGCGCTTCAGGCCGCCACCTGGCCGCCACCGCTACCGCCTATGTGTGAACGAAGGATCGCGGCCTGAGCCGCCTGCCTCAGGCCGCCACCGCAGGCCGCCCCTGTGTGGGACAGGCTTTAAATTTACATTTCATCAGCCCGCGTGCTTATAATTTTGTCAGAAAAACATTCAAAACATACTTACCGCATGCCCGAACACTCACTCGATGGTATCAAACCATCGAAGGTGAACCCGGTTTCTCAACAGAAGCGTTTGATTGAAATGGGTATGCGGCCTATGTTTTGACGAAATGGCTATTCGCCAATCCATTGAGTGGAATGGTAAGAGATACGTTGGTTTTGTAGATTGTGGGAACCAACCTGGAGGTGATTTGTTGCCTATCGCTAAAGAAGCCCTCGTGTCTATGTTTACATGTTTAAATGGCAGTTGGAAGATCCCGGTAGGCTATTTCCTCGTGAATGGTGTGACCGCGGAACAAAAAGCGGCAATGGTTAAATCCTGTATAGACTTGATTTCAGAATGTGATATTGATGTTGTAGCTTTAACTTTTGACGGATGTCCAGCTAACTTCTCCATGGAAAAATTGTTAGGGTGTTCTATTGAAAGTGAAAATATAAACCCAGTTTTTTCACATAATGGAAGAAAAATTGTTGTATTTCCTGATCCGTCACATATGCTTAAATTAATTAGGAACACGTTGGGTGAAAAAACCTATTTAATTGACGGAGATGGACAAACTGTGTCCTGGTTCTATATAATGGATAATAAATATATAATAAATATATAATGGCCTGGTTCTAAATAAGAAATTCACATGTTGAATTTAAAAAGTAAATTATGGAAGTTAAATTGGCGGCGCAAACATTTAGTGAATCAGTTGCGGATGCAATTGAATATTGTAACGTCAATCTTAAGAGTCTGACACGGTTCTCCGACAATCGTTTCTCCGATGAATTGTTAGCCGAGCCGACCCAACATATCGTCACTGAATGTTTCTCAAAATAACCTTTCCCCTGTGAATGTTTGTCCGGAATTATCTTTCACCAACGAACGTTTCGCCGACAGTCTCTTCACCGGCGAACGTTTATCCGGCGATTATTTCGCTTTAGTAACATTTTGACAGTAATTTTCGCAACAAAATATGAGCTTTAAAACAGCAAATAATTAATATTTGAATTTGAATTTTATAAGGGTATTTGAATAGGTGTCATTTAAACAAGAAAAAAAAAATAATTCAGTAAAGTATGTAATGAAAGGATAGGTATTTTATACAAAATTACTTGCTTTATCTTAAAAAACTCCCAATTCAATCCTTAGCAATAAGGTCGCCTTTATTATATTTTGTTCGTTTTGCGCTTGAGTATGCTATAGTACGTTCCATTTTAAATCAGAAAGTGACTAAACAAAAAAAAAATGTTTTAATCGTAATATTAGTTTATGAACATACTTTTTTTTCATATTTACGATAAACTCGCGTTGGGATATGTTTTTGTTTTGTTTTTATGAAATTGTTGAACGATATTTTAGTTTTTTTAAATGAGGGTATATCAACTTTCTAATATTATAAATTGACCAATTTTTATTATCAAAGAACATTTTGTGCGTACGGATGTTTACGTTATGCAGAAGAATTTAAAGTTACTATAAAATGAATGAGTGTGTGATTACTAAATCGAAACGTGGAAAAGACATACTAATGCACGATGGCTACTCCTATCATTTAAACAGTAAGCCTAACAACAAATATTACTGGCGGTGTACGAGACGAGATTCTATTCGATGCAGTGTTTTCCTTTCAACTTTGTACACAAATGGCAGTCATACTGTTGTCTTAAAGAATAATGACCACGTACACCTACCTGACCCGGAGAAGGAGATTGAAATGAATTTAAAAAATAACATTAAAGGAAAAGCTCGTGATTCGATGGATACACCTTCACAAATAGTACAGAGGTGTATACAGGAAATACCTACATCTAGTGCCCCTCATATGCCCAGTAAGGATGCAATGCGGATGCTTGTACATCGAGAAAGAAACAGAACTGAACCCAGTATTCCAAGCAGCGTGAAGGAAGTCATCATTCCTGAACAATATAGTAAAATAGACGATGAACAATTTTTGATTGGCCATTTTATTGAAAACGACGAATGCGTAATTGTATTCGCTACTAAAGAAAATTGTCGTCTATTGAGCTTAGCGCTTTATTGGCTCATGGATGGAACATTCAGTTCTTGTCTAGATCCCTTCGAGCAAATATACACCATTCATGCACTAGTTGGTGTAGCAAGTGGTACCCATAAGATCGTGCCACTGGTCTATGGGTTATTATCTCACAAAACTGAAAGATGTTATACAATTTTCTTGGAAATATTTAAAAGATTTGCTCTAAATAAACTAAAAATCAATTTAGCTCCAGAAAGAAATCATTCTTACAGACTTCGAGATTGCTGCAATGAATGCTATCAGAAAAACATTCCCAGATTGCTTAAATAAATTGTGTTTCTTTCACCTCAACCAAAGCATATGGCGCCATATTCAAGCAGCTGGCTTAGCAAGACGTTACAGTAACGATCAAGAGTTCGCGCATAAAATGCGACACTTCGCAGCATTGGCGTTTTTAGAGCCAAACGAAATCGCTCATGCTTTCGACATAATAAAAAACGAAGTTATACCACAAGAAGCGGATGAAGTAGTCACATGGTTTGAAACCTACTATGTGAGAGGAACAGCGAAAATTTCAAAAAGTTTTAGCTCTAGAATGACAGTGCAACGGAGACCTCCCAAATTCACTCCTGTAAAATGGTCCGTACTTAACAGCCACAGAACAAATACCACTATCACAAAATGCCTTAGAGTCTTGGCATAATAGGTGGAACATCTTGCTGGGGCGACGTAAATGGAACATTTATAAAATAGTCTCTGAATTCATAAAGGAGCAAAAGCATACGCAATGCCTTATTGAGCGGATACATTCTTCGGCACTAGGGCTGCCATCTCAAAAATCTGTCACCCAGGACAAGAAACGTGAAAACCCCGGATTTTGCATCTTACTACCCGGACGTTTCAAGAGATTTTATTTTCTCTAAGTTTCTAAGTGGAAAAAAATATAGTTTTAGTGGTTTTAAATGTTTATTTTTCTTTTTAATCAATTTAAACTAAATTACGTTTAAAAAGGAACCAAAACATACTTAAAGTTTTAAGGAACTCACATTTCTCGTTTCTTTAAATAACAGAAAATTAGACTCTTGTAACAAAAAATATATCTCTAGATAAGTACTCTTTTTACTTAATGAATAAATCTTTTTAAACTTTTCAGAAGGTACTATAACATTTTTTACTTAGTTAAATAAAACAAAAAAAATGTACTTATAACAAAACGAAAACAGTTCTAAAAACTATTCCTATATATAAACAAGTCCTACATTTTTAGTCTTTTTTATTTCTCAAGTTTTTGGTATTTATCAGCCTTGCCAATAGCTTTTAAAGTTTCTTCCTTGCTTAACAGAAATTTATAAAAATCAACACAATTATAATCTTTAAAATTATATTTTATTTTTATCACTGCGGAGACTGTTTCTGTTCTAAATGAATTTCTTTCTTTTGTCCAT
The DNA here is from genome assembly GCA_951230895.1 of Carpatolechia fugitivella. Lineage (NCBI taxonomy): Eukaryota > Metazoa > Arthropoda > Insecta > Lepidoptera > Gelechiidae > Carpatolechia > Carpatolechia fugitivella. Next base: position 13,886,006 of record OX579654.1, on the reverse strand, counting down.
TGCTGTGTGATTAGAGAAAATATTCTTTCAACATTGGCGTTGTGTGCAGGAATACAAAAAAAATACTGTGCAATTTTTAATAATTCTGAATATAAATGAGCATTCGGTGTTTGGAAAAATCGTAACCAAAGTTGATTTGCATTTAGAAGTTTATCTTGCTGGCTTAGATTTTGACTGAAAGATTTTAAATTCACCCACTCATCTATCAATTTTGTGTTGTCAATTTCTATGTTCTTGTCTTTTAAAAAAATAATAGTGTCTTCAATAGCAGTCCATTGAGTATTCTTGTTTATATTCGGTAAAAACATATCAAATGTCTCGAATTGTTTTAAAGGCACTATCCATCTTTCAATGTACGTTTTTATTTCTTTATAGAAATTCAGAGAACATTCTTTAAACACTTTTTTTGTGTTTTCACCTTCTTTATTCAAAGTGCTTTGAATACTCAACGGCAAGAAACTTTCTCTAATTCGGTCATCCAAGCTTTTTGTGATGGATGTAAGTATGTTTCTTGTTTCAAGGACAGAATTATCAGTTTTCTCCAGTTTCTCTATTTTTGAGTGAGTGATGTGCATAATAGAGTGCATAAGAAACAAATACGCCTCCGAGAGAGGATTTTCAAAAAACTGTTTAATTAACACAGGTGGCCTTTCAAGACTTTCAAAATAATCCTTTAATGGACGGTAGAGCTTCAGAAGTCGTTCGATAGCATGTCGTTCGATGGAAACAAACTTAACCATCGTGTTTTAGAATGATAGAGAAGCTGCTTGTATTCGACATCAGCTGTTTCACAAAAGTCTTTAAGGGATTCAGTTCGTACTGTGTAAGTAGCAAAAAAATTAAAAAAATTTAAGACTATAGATTCAGCGTCGATTGGCAGCAAATCGCATCCGTGGTGCACTGCGTTGTTGATAACGTGTGCAGAGCAACCCACGCCAACTATGTTGGGATTCAGACTTTGTTTGAGTTTATGGAAAACATTGTTGATTCCTTGTCGTTCTATTCCACCGAAATTTGTGTTGCAGTTGTCACCACTAAACGCAATACACTTCGACAAGAGATCATGCTGCCGAAGTTGTTTTATAATCAGTTCAGTAATTGTGTCGGATGTCTCATTTTCCGTGTTTTCTATTTCGAGGAGTTTTGTAGTGATTCCATTTTTATTTACATCAAAATATTGAATAACTAAAGGAAACAATTTCGTGCATCCATGATTACTGGCATCAGTAGCCATGCTGATATATGGTACATTTTGTAAATCATTTTTAAGTTCGGCAACAGACAAAGGGCCTAGCACTCCAGTTGCTATTGCAGTTGCCTTTGTTCGATTACATGAAACTTTTTTTGCGGTATCTGACCCCGAAAATATTTCGCGGTTGAGAGTACAAGTGCAATCCAAAGAATTAAAAGACATATGATGGCTTACTGTATGATAGACAAGTGCGCCTTCAGCTGCTCGAATAAGGAGGTCTTCTGAACTTGATCTTACAAAATATGTAGCTATATTTGAAGAACTTGCTTGATTTTTCAAATTTGTTTTGTGTTTCTGTGTACTCAAATGCTCATTTATGTCTGTAACTCCCTTATTCGCAATCGAAATATTCGTCGAACAAATGGTACAAAAAGCCTCCCAGTCATATTTTCCTTTTTTTAACATAGGAAACTTATTTTGCAAGTCGCTGTTAAATAAGCATTTACGTTTAGGCATGGTGTTGTTTTATTCGATCTGAAAAGGATAAAAAAAACGTCGATGTAAAAACGTGTAGGTATTACAATTCGTAAAATATAGCTCGAATCCTGGCATGAGAGCATTCAAATAAACAGGATCACTGTTGAACAGCACTAAAATACATATTCTTGAACAAAAGATAATAAATAGTCTCATGTTTTGTAGAATAATAACACTTACCTTGCATTGCAAGACTGTCGTCCGTTCCGTTCCGTCACCTCGCCCGTTGTCACGCACACGCACGTCTGCACTTGTAACCGCCTACTACGCAACTGCGGCGAGCGAGAGAGAAGAGTCGGACGGATGTACGTACGCACGGCACGGGGTGCGTGCGGGGCGAGGCGGCCGCGCGATTCTCTCTCGATCTCATTCGTCTATAGCAAGTGCAGGAGGGACAGTATATGATAAGTTTTGCTGCGTTTTGATTTGTTTCTTTATTGGTTCTGTATTTTTCATGATTTGACATGAAATCATGAAAAGTACAGAAAAGAAAGTCTAGTCCTTGCAATACAGTGAATCCTAGTGCAAGGATTAGAACACATACCTATTGTATGTAAACTTATTGCAAATAAATTCATTTTTCCGTTTCATTTTTTATAATATTGATACTTAACGTGGATATTTACTGTAAAGGTTTTAATTTACACTTATTTCATCTCTTTAATTTGTATTCATTTTTGAACTGCAATCTGCAATTACTGGCACAAGTAAAAAGTATTTCGTAAAGTTTATTCAACACTGGCACAACTAAAAAGGTTCACTGTTGCATAACAGAGACAGTGGATTCCTACTAATGCAGTAGTGGCACTTAACGCCATCAATTGACAATTCCGCCAAATATTGCAATGTTTCGTTATTGCATAAAATAAAGTACGCTTTTTTGAATATGAATCCGAGTCTAACTTAGATACCTAAAATTTTGAGTTGTGCCACTATTGCATTCAGCCAGCGATTTGTCGGAGCAGCAAACCATGGATTTAAAAGATTATTTAAGTGGCTTGGCGCATATCTGTCATTTATTTAAGTAATATTGAAATGTTATTTATGAAAATGTATTATCAAATTAACTAAAAAAATGTATTTGTGAAATCATTTTTAATTTATATTAGTTTGTTTTTGTTTTGTTTTTATTGATTGTTTTTATGCCTAATATGAAAATATATTTGGATGTTTTTTTCCACTTTCTTGCCTAAACTGCTAAAAGGATTTGGATGAAATTTGGAATAGAGATAGTTTGTACCCTGGATTAACAAATAGGATACTTTTTACAGGGAAAAGTTATGTTCCCACGGGAAAATCTTACATAACGCGAATATAGCCGCGGGCGGACCGCTAATATAAATACAGCATTAGGAATGTTATAGAAATGTAGATGGCGCCAGCCGGTAGGTGTAGGGTATGTGTAGAGTAGGGGAAGCCGGGGTTCAAAGTGCCGGGGGTAGGTTGTTCCGATCCAAATAACTCCATGACGAAAAGAGATAGCAATAAGTGTGACGTGCGTCGCGAAACGTCAAATCATCCCGCTATTGCGTCAGCCATTTTAGTGACGCTGTGTCGGCGTGTGAGAGTGGTAATGAATTAGTGACCAAAAACATCAAGTAAGTAAATTTTTTCATCTTTAAACTTTTTGGTCTATTTCAATAAATTTTCAAGCTATTTGTTTGTTACTTGCTAGTATCAGTTGGACAAACTATGGTGATTATCTTTTTAATATAATTGTTAGCTTTTTATAACCTATTTCATTATAATTCTAGGTTAGATTGAAAACGGGATTTGGGGTTCAAAGTTCCTCTGTCGAGGGGCTAGTTGTTCCGCGGAACAACGTGCCCCGTAATGAAATACGTAAATAATAAAATTAAATCTTTGTTTTAGGATGAGACACTATAAACGAAAAACCGAACGGGGCAAGGTTTCAATTGAGCTTTTGCAGCGGGCAGCTGATGCTGTTATTAAAGACGGTCGTAAACTTAAGTTTCGCTTTGTCAAAAAGTTGAAAGCCGGTATAACACCAACTGTGGGTTACTATTCTAGACAGGTGTTCAACCAAGACCAGGAGAAGACATTGGCGGATTATTTGTTAAAATGTGCGTCAATTTACTTTGGTCTATTGCCAGAAGAAGTGAGAAAATTAGCATATACTTGTGCTGTTAAATTTGAAATGCCTAACATTCCAGTCTCTTGGCATAGGAATAAAGAAGCTGGAGCTGATTGGTTCACGGGTTTTATGAAAAGAAATCCGTCTTTGTCCATAAGATCTCCGGAAGCCACAAGTGCAGGACGGGCATCCTCTTTTAACCGGCACAATGTTACTGATTTCTTTAAAAAGCTAGGAGACGTTATATTGAAACATAACTTGCAACCATCTAGAATATGGAACTTAGACGAAACAGGAGTCACCACTTTATTAAAGCCAAAAAAAATTGTAGCTGCAAAGGGCATTAAGCAAGTCGGTGCTATAGTGTCTGCGGAGCGAGGTACTTTAGTTACCGTTGAATTAGCAGCAAATGCAGTTGGAAATACTGTACCGCCTATGTTTGTTTTTCCTCGCCTTAAGTATAAAGACCTATTCATCCGTGATGGTCCCCCAGAAAGTATTGGAGCTGGAAATAGCTCTGGATGGATGACAGCCAAAGAATTCCTTATCTATATGGACCATTTTGTAAAACATACAAAGCCAACTCCCGAGGACCCAATATTGTTGTTGCTGGATAACCATCAATCACATGTTGACATTGATGTGGTCGAAAAGGCAAAAGCCAATTCGGTGATAATGTTGTCTTTCCCGCCACATTGTACCCATAACTTGCAACCATTAGATGTTGACGTTAATGGACCATTTAAAACGTATTGTGCCAAAGCTCAAGAAAACTGGCTTCGTAATAACCCAGGCAAGACAATGTCTATTTATGAGATACCTGGAATTGTAAAACATGCATGGCCTCTAGCTGCGACTCCGAATAACATTATGAATGCATTTAAAAAGGCAGGTGTAAGTCCATACAACCCTGACATATTTACGGATGAAGATTTTGCTCCGTCTTTCGTAACTGACCGACCTATGCCCGACGCTAATATTTCATTGGAATTGGGTCAAAATATGGAGTCAGAACGTCAAGAATTATCAGACCTTAAAGATCAGGTAGATCATAACATGGAAGCAATCCCAGATAGTGAGCCACGTCCAGCAACAACAGGAACGATCTACGAACCTCAACCAGGGCCCTCAAATATTGATAATATGTCAAATGTAAATGTCATTCAAGCCACATCTAGCACATTTTCTCCTGAAGCCATCAAACCTTTACCAAAAGCACCACCAAGGTTGTCTACAACAACTAAGCGACGAATAAGAAAATCAGCAATACTGACAGATACGCCTGAAAAGAACGCTTTGGCTGAAGAAAAAGAAAGAAGAAGAAAGAGTAATAGTAAAATAAAGAAGCAAAAAGTTGAAAAAAGAGTCGGAAAGAAAAAGACAGCTGTTACAATCAAGCGAAATAAAAAAGAGGCAAGTGAATCCGCATATGTTAAAGAAAATGTAAAACGTAAAGTCCTTCAAGAAGATAGTGATGGAAGTGATAGTGAAGTAGACAGCATGGAATGGTATTGTTTAATATGTTGCAACTCATATTCTAATTCACAACCAGGTGAACAATGGATTGAATGCGTCATGTGTAAGAATTGGGCTCATTCAAAATGCCTGAAGTCTAAAGATGTTCATTCCTATGTTTGTCCGAATTGTAATTCTGACGACGAATTTTCTGAATAATTTTATTACATTTAATTAAGTCTGAATTAAAACTGTTATCACAGTAAGCCATTAGTTATTGATATCAGTAAAGTCAAAGCTATAAAGACTGAATAAATAAGCTATAGCTCGAGATGTTAAAATTAGTTGATTAGGTATTCTTTGTATTTTATTAAAGAATTTTGTATTTTTGTTAATTAAACGTTTTGTCAAAGTTGATAAATGTTAGAGATGGTTACTAATCTTAAGCTGTTTTTTAATATTTGTTATTATTTTTTATAGTTTCTTTTTCAATAAATACTTTAAATTATATGCCATGATGTTGATTTGTCAAAAACTTTAAAATTTTGTGCTATTATAAGTAAGAAACATTAAAATTTTGTACTTATATAAATAAAACTTTCATAAATATTCAGTTAGATTTGCCTAATTTTTTTATACATACCTTTTCAACTAATCTTATATTATTAATGATTGGATTAGACAAGCGGAACAACTTACCTCAGCTGAGGAACAACCAGCCCCTTCGTGGGGCTAGTTGTTCCTTGTCGACTTGCTACAGAAAAATGATACTGCGCTAAAATATATTATTATTTCAATGAATTGGACTATATAATTTGAAACTAGGATACATTCTGCATCTATTTATGCAGGATTCATAGATTTTAGATCTATTTGTTAATATTGCTTCCAACTCCAAAATCGGAACTTCGAACCCCGCCCTCCCCTACGTGTAGGGTACGTGTAGAGTATGTGTAGGGTACGTGTAGGATACGTGTAGGGTACGTGTGAGGTACGTATAGGGTATGTGTAGGGTACGTGTAGGGACGTGAAGGGTACGGTTTTTTTTTAAATGATGCGATAATTTTTTATTTTCGTTTCAGAATATCATGGAAAAAAGAAAATGTTTTTTAAAAGCTATGTGAAACGCTTAAGACACTGCAATCAAGAGTCTAAACCTGGAACTTCGAAGACCAAAGATCCAAGGCTAAACGTAATAAGGAAGCTAACATTTCAAACTCCGAAAAAGCAAAAGAAGTCTCCGATAAGAAGTTCCCCAAATATGAGCATCATGAAGAGTCATGAAGAGTACAAAAAACTACACTACAACAACAACATTCAAGACTGTTTAGCTGATACAGATAACGAGGACGAGGAGAATGCTGATTTAAAAGTATTTATTCATCTGTTCTTCAGCAAGTCTTTCATTTACATTTGTTTTATTTTTATTGTTATTTAGAAGATGAATGAAGCTATGTATGGCACATTTAGATAAGTGCTTACTGAAGTAATGTTATAATTCACCTACTATTATTTTTAATGTCACTTTTGTCACGTACGTCAGCGTATATGATGCGTTTTATTCACAACACACGTGTACAGGCAATCGATCTGTTACACCCTGTATCTCTTAGCTATAGTTGCTGAGCTAGCACCATGCGCATCTTTTCGCCATGTGCTTTGTTTTAATCAAGGACCGAAACCGGTACCGCAAATACCGGTATTATTTGGTAACCACCTTTATTTTTATGCCGGTATTTTAAAAAGGTAAGCTTTTGGCGTATTACACAACCGGTACGTAATACCGGTAACCTTATTAAAATTACCTTTATTTCGTGAGATCTCGCGACGCCTCGGCACGCGCGAAGACGCGCTGTCTGTCTCACTCGCACGCGTCGTGTCGTCTTTTTCGTCGTTACCGCTGTCAAATGAACGTTTTTGATAAAGTACTTCCGAAGCGACTTTTACTCGATCGTTGGTGAAACGTTTACGTTATTTTCGTGCTTAAATGCAATAATATTGAACGGATTTAAATTTAATATTGTTGGTAAGTCTTCTTAAGGTGATGTAGCTAAAGACAGAGCGTAGAACCCACTGGTGGAAGGTTTATAAGGCCGGTCATTAACTTCCATACTAAGTCTAAACAATAAGTGATTATGCTCCAGTTTTTACTTTCTACATCTAGACAAATATTCTAAATAAAAGAATTACCTAACGAGAGTACCTATAACTTAAGAAATTACATTATTTCAGGGTAATAAGTCAAGCCAGAGTGTAACCACCGTGATTAGGAGCCCCATCTTAAAACATGGAACACTCGCTCTCTTGGCTATTGTGTCTACCTATACCACAGAAGAAATAATAGCCTATACCTACTAAAGATCTAAATTTGGCATCGCTCAGCGCCGTGACTGGCAAAGTAATTTGTAAGGAGTGGAGAATTTGTGTACAAAATCCGAAAGGGGGCCAATACGTAACAGATCGTTTTATCATTGGACCTATGAAACAGAAGAAGAGTGTAAGTGTGACAATTTTCAATGGAAACTATAAGAGTTTGACCATGCATCATTCAGTAGCTCTCCGTGTTATACATAAGAAGGGAAGACAGAAAACACAACAGATATATCAAGGATCTTTATATGCAAGTGGTGATGTGAATGTGGCTTTTATCAATATTGTTATTACCTAATCTAGGTAGATTCCTAAGAAATTTGATTTTATTAGAACTTTCCGTAGATTATGTAATGTACTGTAGCATCGGGCCTCGTTGGTCCGAGTGCTATGTAGTTTGATACTGGCGATAGTATTCTTTTT